>JAQFVV010013071.1:0-281292 GCA_028023455.1 Epiperipatus broadwayi | reverse complement strand
ATGGAATTCAACTATGATTATAGCTATTACTTCGTACATTTATTGTTCGACACATCGTACATGGATTTCACTGATCATATTTGTCGTTATAAAATGCTATACAATCTAATTTGTGACACACACACCTGCTAAAATTCATGTATTGAACTATAAAATGCTATACATTTAATTTATATCACACACACACTGGTTAGATTTTATGTATTTGATGAATAATTCATTACTTTAATTTTATCGTTATATGAACTTGCATGTGAAGTTCATAAGTTATATTTTATTAAGTTTAAATTAATAGGGGTTGAATAAAATATTTATTCAAGAGAATAGCGCTTGCGAAAAGGCTTGAAAAGTACTAAATGAATTCATGAGATGTATCAATCTTTATGAGGTATTTTGTGAGTCTTTCCAGATTTATATTCCTATACTAGTATTACTTATATTATATTACACATGTTTTATTTTAAGCAAGATAAGTTAGTACATTAGTTGTCCTGATTAGTGTAACATTTTATTATGCAAGAACCCACATTTGCTAAAGTGTTAGTGTTTTCTGAATGATCAGAATAACTGAGGAGGATGATTTTGCACTTTAATGTGAAGTAAATAGTAATGTTGTTTTAGAATGTTAAAAGGCATTAATCTGTGCTGGTGGTTAATCCGCAGATTATTTAATTGCCATTATTTGTATTTTACACTCATTCCAGCGCTGGTGGTTAATCCGCGGAATTGTGTAATTATACGTATTACTTTATGGTGGTGTATAAATCCACAAAGCGTTTAGTTTTATTTAATTCCTATGTGTAGATGAACGCATCCACAGGAATATGTTTTACTTCATAGATATAAGTTGGGCAAAGTATTTTAGTTAATCTGCTAAATCATCTTCTTCCATTTGTAAGTATAATTTACAAGTTAGATCATCAAATTGTACAGGACATTCTATTCAAGTTACTTCATAATAATTAACTGTCGGTTGATTATTATTTACCGGAGTGTAAGTTTAAATTTTCACTTTATTTAATGATTGCATTATAGCTAAATCCTACAGACATAATATTATTTATTATATTATTATAAGTTTACGGTATGGATTTATTGAATCTGGAAATGACGTTAAATATTTCATGAGTTGATGTTGAATTTAGTATAATTTGCTCAAGATTCATTATATAAAATTGAAATAAGGTATGATTAGGTTTTTAAAACCGTACCTATGATATGTTATTGAAGAAAGTCGATGGAATTATAATTTATTTATTTTATTTGTTTATTTATGTCTTTAATTATACCATTAGAATTAATTATTTATTATTCATAAATTTGTAAATAAACGTTGATTTATAATTAAACTTACTGTGCCGTTGCTATGTGTCATTCGTAAAATCAGAAATCAAAAACCTTGGATAGAGCATACATTGAAGTACATACTATCGTCAACATGATATAAGAGTTTAGTGATATTTTGAAAAAACATTTGGATGCTTTTAGTCTTTGGTAGTTTATGATGTGTAAGGTACAATAAAATCCCATTTACCTTTTCCATCATTTTGGCTTTGCGTAGTTGATTCTAGTACACAATACAAATTGATTAGTAAACCTGTAAACAGATTTACCAAATAATGATATGATTGAATATATTTACTTAACATTTTAAATTGTCATTTGTCAGTATAAAAAGAGTCTCAGTGATATAGTAAACTATAAAAAAGAACCCAAGTATTTATGTTTATTTATTGCAAAGCTTTACCTGGACTAGCATTTGTATTAAAAATCATATAGATGGTTTAAAATTTCATAATCTTATGTAGTTCCACAAATTATGCCATCTGGTACATGGTCGGCCATCGGGTTTCATACAATAAATATCGCAAATTAAGGTTTGTAACATAATAACATTGCACTTTTAATTTGTTTACTGTATTTTATCATACTACTATGATAGATCTTCGCGGTACACCCTGGCTGCGATCAAATTAAATCATAAAAGTTTATGTTAGATCATTGGTTTGGTCTGTGGTAAGTTGCTCCAGATGTTGGTTGTGGTCTTTGGTGCATAAAATAGATAGCATAATATGTTTTTTTGGATACAGCTCTTAATAGCTGACAATGTGTAGCGGAATTGATCAGTGATCGAGGTTGCGATTCTCAGTGCACTGATGTTTTGGTGATATTATGTAGTTGACCACCCTTTAGAGGGTTACAATATATATATAGTACCTAAGGGAGTTGATATTACATAAATATAAAGAGTTAATGTTTACCTATATATCTGTACTTATTACTTATTCATAAGTTAAACTTTTTTTGCTGTTGAGTGTGATAATAGTATGTTTATGAATTATATATATTTTAATTTTGTAGTATATAACGTTGACAAACGTCAATATATATATATTAGAATATTTTTTTAAAAAATCAAGACTATCTGCAAATACACGGAATGAAAAAAAAGATCCACTAATGATTTATATTACATTATTTTTTGCAATACAAAACAACCACAAGCGTTAGCCGAGAGGTCATCGTAGCCGCCTTGCAAGCAAGTAGTTGGTTGCAGACGGTTGTGGGATCGCCTCCCGGCCGATGCTATGGCATATGGAAGAAAAAAAAACAAAGTTTTCAAAACATTTTTGCAAATTAAATTATATGACTTGATTAATATTTGGTTTCTTTGTCGGTCCGTTTCTTTAATGTGTGTGTATGTGACAGAGCGGGTCATTTGTTATGTAACTAACTTTTAAATTAATTCAAAATTTCCTTCCACACTTTTAAGGGGGGAGAAGACGGTTAGAAGAGAAAAAATAATTTGCTCAATTCTGTGTATACGTTTCTCTATCTTCTTCCAATTCATTTTTTATAACATTAAAACGATCAATTATTAAATGAACATACATTAAAAATAAATAATAAAAAAAAAGAAAAATTTTTTAACTTTTTTTTTAAAATAAAAAGCTTTAATAGGTAAAAAAAAAAAAATTTCAAGACTGCAGAATTAATCATCAAACTGTCATAAAAGATTTTGTGCAAAAAAATTGTCATTTATTACTAAATTGCGAAAAAAAAAAAAAAGGTTGCAATCTTTAATTCTCTTTATACCGATAATTGAGTTAAACTGACTAATTGAAAATAGTTTTTTTTTTAAAAAAAACAGCATATACTTACTTAAATATTATTATGATAAAATATCTGTAATTATATGCTTATTCTCCAAAGTTTCCATGAATTATAATACACATCTGTGGTATACATAAATTGTGTTAGAAAATGCTGATATTTTTATAGACATTTAGTTATTAATAATCTAGAAAACAGCCATGCTAGTCAAGCATTGGTGGTTGAGAGGTCAGCGACAGCTGCTTTACAAGCAGTTGTCCCGGGTTACGGGTTCGCTTCCCGGCTGATGCTATGACACATGGGAAAAAAAACAGCCATGCTATTGCCATGTAACAGCTTTTTAATCACTCCATCATTTATGTCATTCTCTTTAAACTCAATTTGCAGGCAAAATTTTGATACACTGTAAATAGCAAACTTCAAAGAGCCCACCTCATTTTATTCGTGTTCTGATTGATCTTCTCTTTGATCTTAAGGGTGTAAACAAATTATGAGATGCTCTTCTCATTAATCTGAACAAACAACAACAAAAAACAGCACTTTCTGGACTTTATTTAAATATTTATAATATTTACGAAGGCAATAAACCTAAAGCATGTGCGGTTGAAAATGCGAAGGTAGGGACCTCTACAGGTCTTAACCACAAGATTACGCATTGGAAGAAAAGAGAGGAGCTTGTGGTTAAGACCTGTAGAGGTCCCTACCTTCGCATTTTCAACCGTGCATGCTTTAGTAATCAACGTGAGTTAAATAAATTTATAATTAAATATTTATAATTAATTTGACAAAATATTTTCATAATAAGCCATAAAAAATAAATGATTTCATGTTGCCATTTATATTTTTTCCAAATATGTTTGATTTTTAAAAATTTACATTCAACAGATGCTTTGATATACTAAAAAAAAAAACAAATCATAACCTCAAATATACATTTATGAGCTGTAACAATTCAACTGTACTGATTTTAAGTGATAATTTAATAATTATAAATACATTTTTTAATTTTATAACAATATTTTCTAGATTTCTGATCATTCTATAATTATTCATTCAGATTCTAAGATCAAACTTCAAATAAAAAAGATTTTATTTTACTTTCTTCTCAATTTCAGCATAATTGAGCAATAGGAAAAATATGATAATCTAATGTAGTTCACATTATTATTATTATTTTAATATTTGAAAGATTCAAATATAAGTATTTTTGAATATTTTTCATGTGTAAATTTAGATTTACCAAAATCGCCCTTTTCTTTATTTTGCTGTAATATCTTATATAAATACAATTTATCCAAACCACTTTGAACACTTTTTAGCAAAACCCTTTATTTGTACATATACACATATACCTACATTTCGACTGTCCTGCAGTCTTCTTCTGAGCCAATTTTTTAAGAGATGAAAAAAAATCTACACAAAAATTAATTTTTCAACAACGAATTAGTTAAATAAGACTTAAAAAATAAATTTTTATGCAAAAATAGAAAATAAACCCATATCTCAATGCAAAATTGGCATGCAAATATTCTAATTAGCATACCCAGTTTATACTAGATAAAATCACATAAATCAAGATGCTAATATTTATAATAAAATATTATACACAAAAGATAATCCTTCATAACAGCAGTTTATACATACTATTCATATTGTTTTTTTAATATTTTACAACTTCTTTAACATACTTTAAATTACATTTTGTTTTACCTTTTTTTTACTTTTTTTTTTTTTTAAACAAAAAAAAAAAACCACTATTAAAATCACTGATATATTAGACAAGGGATCAGCAAACTTTTCAACACCAAAAGCCATTTTGTTTACCCCCCCCCCCCACACACACACCCTTAAAGAGACACAAAAAAAATCGTATCTTACTCAACCCTCACTAAAAAGTCACAGGAAAAGTTACCCCCCTCCCATTATAGAGATGAAAAAAAAAGAAATATATATTCATAAAAATTATGAATTTCTGAATAGCTATGAATATATTTGAACATTTACTTTAATAATAAAACGTAACAGAATTTGCATACATCATAATTAAAATAATCTTAACGATACATCAAGAAAAACAAAAAATTACTTTGACAGTTTGATTTATTCACAAGTTACTAACATTTAAATATTATACACAAAGAATAATCCTTCATAACAGCAGTTTATACATACTATTCATGTTGTTTTTTAATATTTTACAACTTCTTACAATAACTAATATTTGTATTGGCATTATTATGCCTGGAACTTAACTGTAAATATAGGGAATTTGATCTCAGACTTTCAAGCAACCTTCAACTATCCACACCATCTCATACTATTGATATACATGACCACACACATGTAAAAAAGATAAATAATCACCAATACTCATATTTCATGCTGAACCAGCCCTCATCAGTTGGTCCAGATTATCATCTCTCATATATATATATAATGGGTGCTCAGTTTATATTAAGATAGCAAATCTTTATTTGAGCAACCTATCACCAGATTTTCAATGGTATAGATGGCTGAAGAGTTGGAGTAAGTTAAAGCCTGTCCATTTAAAGTATAAAGATTTGCTATCTTAATATAAACTGAGCACTGATTATATATATGTGTGGGAGATGATAATCTAGACCAACTGATGAGTGCTGGTTCAGCATGAAATACGGATATTGATGATTATTTATCTTTTCTACATGTGTGGTCATGTGTATCAGTAGTATGAGATGGTGTGGATAGTTGAAGGTTGCTTGAAATAACTAGTATTCTATAATACGACTGACTTCAAGAATAATGAGCATTTTTTCCCTCTCCTATAGTTAACAAAATATTTATTTACAAATGACACGAGGAAATAAAAAATGTTTTTATGTTTATCATGATACAAAGAGCCATGATTATGGGATCAAAGAGTTACATTTGGCTCATGGGCCGAGCTACAATTTGCCGACACATACATCAGACTACCAAAAAATAATAATATTGCATTTGGAAAAAAATAAATAATGCATTTATATTTTAAAAACAGTGTGCATGCTATATTTAAAATAATTTTATTGAAAATCAAAAATCATAACTTAATTCCTTATTAATTATTCTTTTTAATATAAATTAATTAAATGGTTAACTGCTAAGGAAATCATGAGGCATTTATTTGAACACCAGAAATAATAAGATCGATTTTTATTCAGAAATCATTTCGGAACTGCTATAGGCTTTTTTTTTTTGTCTTTGCACATATATAATAAAGCTAACAATAGTCAAAAATTATTTTCTATTTTTAGTTTAAAATAAAAGGGTTAATACTGTTAATGTTTAATATATACAGTGCATGTATGTGAGTACATAGATTCCAGATTACAATGAATCCACTGTTGCATTGGTGGGCATGGGTCTGCACTCCTCTTCTTTTCCTCATGTGTGGTGGAGGTGATCTTGAAGGGCTTGGTTCATTTGTGGAGAGTGGTTGGCTGTCACTGCCAAGCCCGGGGATATCTGCCAGATAGGTGAAGGTCACTGCCCTCCATTGAACTTTGCCCTGAAAGGCTGCTGTACTGCCTTGATGGATTGTTTATAAGGACAGTGTTGATTTGAGCTAATTATTATTTTTGTTTCCTTAGTTAACTTTAAAATTAGTGGATTTGTAAGGTGGTTGGTCTGCTTTGGGCCACTGACAATTTTTGTAGCTTTGATGGAGTTTTTGCTGCAATAATTTTGCAGGCATGGGTCTGCACTCCCCTTTTCTTCCTCGGGGTGGTGGTGGTCATTAGGGGCTTGGTTTATTGGTACAGGCTGTTGACAATATTTCCGCTACTTGGAAAATCTTCCGGTAGGGTAACTGGTCAAGGTCTCAGCACCATTCTTGCTCTGGTCAGCTGCTGTGCCCTTGATAGCTTGGTTTTGGACAGTGAAGATCTGTGCTCATTACTTGTTAGTTTTTCCCTAGTTGGCTTTCCAATTTTGGGCAGGTAGACCAAATATTGTCCCTGCACATTTGGACTGTTAATTGGGAGAAAGAGGTACCTATAATGGTCTTGACATGGCTTGACTGCGGGTCAAGAGTTTATTATCCATGTACAGATACCCATTAATCAAAATTATAGTAACCCTTTTATGGATATAATTGTTATCGAGCATATGCACTTTATATAAACCTGGTCAATAATTGTTTTACCATGTAACATTGAACACTTTGTAATCCTCAATGGGTAATTGTACCCGAAAATTTTTGTAATCTTTTAACTAATAATGGTTACTTTTGAGGGGAAAAAACTATTTCACAGAACTCGTTATTTTATATATAGGCAGTTCTCTACTCATGTAAAGAAAGACTTCTGCTATTAAATCATATTTCATAAATGTATTAAATAATCTCCACATCACACATTCTTTTTTTTTTCTCATATGTCATAGGATCGGCCGGGACCCGAACCCACGCCCGTCTGCAACCAACTACTTGCTTGCAAGGCAGGTGCGATGACCTCTCGGCTAACAACGCTTGACAAAAAACACATTCTTTTCAAATCATAAGAATAAAGATACAAAAAATTATGAACAAATACACTACAAAATGTATTTCGGCCATCTCATACGTATCTTTATCATATATTCAGTATTTATGAATAGTAAATTCTTATATTTTGATTGACAAGTGTCAAGCTTACTCCACCCACAATTTTGGCATCATCCACTCTAAATAAATACAGTAATGATGATCACTAATCATCTATTAACTTTAAGTCTGTTTTATCTATTTTTATACAGATTCGCGTTTATCTACCCTTAGCGTAGTTCGAAATATGAATAAGAATTTTATTTTTAACAAATAAAGAAGTACTACAATATATCACAAAAGATTTTTCCCAAAGCTGAGACAAACAAAACTAAAGTTTGCCTGTATAAATTAATTATACCTTGAGGCAATGAGAATTCAATAGCACAAAAAAAAAAATAACTCTGAAAAAAGATAATTCCGAAAGAGGGCAGTTCAAATCTCTACAAATGCCAGACAATATTTTACATAAATTAACATTATTTAAGCAACATTTATTTCATCTGGAAATAATTAACACACGTCTTAAAAAACAGTAATAAACATGATACAATAAATTAATGCATCTGATTATCAACACCATGTTATTTTCTTCATCCTTCTTAGTTTATAACAATTTTGAGCAGTAAAAATTGTTTAAATGTTCTAGTAAATTGAATGTTTTTTTTTTTTATCTAGAAAACAACAACTAAACAAAGAAAAAGAGTGAAAACAAACTTCAATTACTAACTTAAAAAATACTGTTTAACTAAATATTATTTTTAAAAAAACAGAAATTTTACCATATACAAAAAAATAATAATAATAAATTTTAATTGTTAAATATTAAAAAACTGATATATAAGTTAAAGCTAAAACGAAGTTAAAAGAAAAAAACCGCAAAATCCATTGCAAATATGCAATTTTAAAATATTGTTATTATTTACATTTAATATTTCTTCAAATTTTCATAAATAACACAAAATAGAAGTTTTGGTTGAAAAGTCAAAAACCCTATTAATTAAATAACTTTTAATTGATCAAAATTCTTAATCTATCGAAATAAAAGTGTTGCGTTATAAGCTATGGCTTTCCTACTATAGTTCAATACAATAAGTCAGCTTTAATAACCTTTTTATCTTCATTTTCAACCATCATCGATCCAGTGCAGAAGGAAGGTCTTTCCAAGTTCAATCCATCTTCTCCGATCTCTAGTCTCTTTTCTCCACATCACATTATCACACTTTCTTATTTCATCAATCCATCTCACATGTGGTCTCTTTCTATGTCTTTTACAATCTCTTAGAATCCAGTTTACGATTTCAACTGTTCATCTATAATCATCTCGTTTAGCAAAATGCCCTGCCCAATTCAACTTCAGTCTCTTAATTTTTTCAAAGATGTCAATAACAGCTGTTTGTTCTCTCACCTATATATTTCATTTACTAACTCTTCTTGTTACTCCTAACATGCATTACTCCATACTTTATTGTGTGGTCTGAAGTCTCTGTATTGCTCTTATGTTAAGTATCCAAGCCTCATATCCATAAATAAAAATGAATTATTAAAAAGTCTCCTTTTCAAACACATAGGCTTATTTTCTTTTAATATTAAGTTATTTCTATCAAAAGCAATCCAACCAAAGTTTAATTCTAGGATTAATTTTATCCATTATGTTTCCATCAGTGATAATAAACTGACCAAGTTATTTGCAGTTATTAATTTCTTCAGTACTTTAGGATTATTCAACCGATGATGTATTACACTTACCGATTTCCCTTCCAGTAGGCAATGTCGATTTTTGCATGACAATTTTGTCATGGCAACCAAGTGATTGGCGTGATTAATCCATCAGAAAGCCAATTTTTTTTTTGAGCCATGAGATTTAAAATTCAGAGAGAGTTTTTTGGAAATTTTTTTATTTATCTGTCTATTGTGATTTTGCTATCCATGGCATCACAGTTATTTTTTGAGCTCTTTAACATTTTTAGTGATTTCTTTGCAATATTTCCGTTAATTTTTACAGTAATTTATAGTAATTTTTTGAGATCTATAATTTTTTGTTTGCTGCTTCTTAATATTTGCGTTTATGATGGCTGAAGCTACCAGATTATGGAATTTACCGGGTATGGAGGAAGAAGCGATCATTTTCTTACAAGAGCATGGACTTCTCCCCAAAAGGAAATTCTGTCAAAATGAGCATGAAATGAAGAAATATGTTCACAATTCGGGACCCAATTCAGTGAAACAATGGGGATGCAACTTAAAAGAATGTCTATCCCAAATCGCAATGAGAAAAGGCATGTGGTTCAAGGGCTCCAAAATTACTTTCATCACCGCTGTACCTTTCATCTACAGTTGGTCCAAACAATTAACATCCATAACATTTTGTGTGGAGGAATTGAATATGTCTGACAAAACTGTTGTCGATTGGAACAATTACCTCTGTGAAGTTTGTACATGGAGATTGTTAAGAAATGAAAGGTGAAAAATCGGAGGTCCCAACACAATCGTGGAAATCGACAAAAGCCTATTCACAAAATGTAAAAACAATGCTGGAAGAGTCCTACCACAGCAATGGCTATTTGGTGGCATATGCAGAGAGACTGATGAATGTTTTATTGTAGCCATTCGAGATAGAAACGTGTCTACTCTCATGCAAGAAATTTTGCAAAATATACACCAAGGCTTGACCATCTATAGCAATTGCTGGAAAGGATATAAGAGTGAAGAGTTAGCTGAGGCTGGATATGAACACCATCGTGTTAATCACACATACGACTTCGTAGACCCCACAAGTGGTATACATACACAAAATATTAAAAGATTGTGGGGTTTGGTCAAATGGCATAATAAAAAACACAGAGGGACAGCACGTCAGCACCTGGACTCATATTTGAACAAGTTTATGTGGAGGTGGTCATATAAAGCTGATCCTTTCGCTGCAATTTTGGAACATATATCCCAATTCAGTCCACCGCAGTGAACGCTATTTGTAAGTAACTTTTTTTTTCTAATAATTATAATTTATAATTAATTATATTATAATTGAATATAGACAATAAGTAATCCAAATGCATGTAAAAGTAAGGTCACCATTAATGGAAGATTCACATTAAATCTGCTTATTTCAAATGTACAAAAAAATTTTTGTTAATATTTCTCTAATTCTCAAACTTACACTTAATTACGTTTAATTTGTAAATAATTTTCAATAATTTTTTAAAACAAATTTGCAATATATAGTACCTTTTTAAAATTAAAAAATGCATGTAAAAGTATGTCAGTTTGATAAAATGTGTTCTCCAACGTCGCCATTAATGCCAGATTTGCATTAAATCGGGTAAAGTGTTTTTTATTTAGCTGCTTATTTTAAATTTACAAAATAATATTGCATTAAATCGCGAAAGTGTTTTTTATTTAGCTATTGATTTTAAATTTACAAAAAAAATATAAAAAAAATTTAAATTTACAAAAAAATAAAAAAAAATATTTTTTTCGCACACATTTTTATTTTGTATGTATATATTTCGTGCATACACATTTTTTTATAATTTTTATGTATATACTATTTCATACATGTAATTTTATTTATTTATTTATTTTGTAAGCACATATACTATTTTCATGCATGTACATTTTTTTTTACTTTGTATTTTTTTTTTCAGGACCAACAAACATGGTGGTGTTCGTTCGACATTCCAAGAAGTCATGTGACCTGCATCTTTAGTATTATCCAACCGATGAGTATTACCCTGAAGGCATATCAGTCTAATCTTGCGATTTTTATATGTACCAGGTCCATGTGATCTGCGGACAAATTTTAGCGATTGCATGTGTCCGCAAATCACTTGGAGACGTTATCTTAAAAATCGCAAGATCAGACTGATATGGCTTCAGGGTAATACGTCATCGGTTGAATAATATTAAAGAACCATTTCTTCTAACTCATCATTATCAATCTTTATTTTCTTTATTTGAGAAAAACCATGGTACATTATTTTAGTCTTTTTAACATTTACCTGTAATCCTATATTCTTACTTTCATCTGATAACTCTTACAACATTTCATAAAGCTCTAAAGCATTATTTGCAAAGAAATAGCTACACCATCCTTTAATGAATGGAGTTTAAAAAAACACAATTTAATTATTTTATATCAAAGTTTACTGTTACCTTAAAAACAAAGAAAAAGAAAGATTGGGGGAGGGGGTATTCTTTTAGCTTTTTAAAAAAGTATTTTTCTGAAGTTTCTGGATTCATTCTTAAGTTAGTTAATGGTGAATTGTGAAACCTTTCCTTGTTGAGTAACCATAGAAATCTTTAATGTATAAAAAAATGATTAATATCTTCAGTGAACTTCAGAGTATTTGATTGTATTTCCTGCTTCAAATTTGAATAAAAAAAATGAACAGAAGAATAAAAATAAAAATATCATTGTTTACACTTTTCAATCATAAATGCTATTTTTTCTTCTTTTTGCACTAAATCAATTTTACAAAGAAAGGCATAACTGGGAACCCTTTTAATGGTTATATAGCTTTAGCTATCACTAGTTGAAAAGAAACTTCACTACAAACAACAAAAGTTTTATGAATTGATCACAACGGGAAAAATAACGAATTTCATTTTCAAATAATTAAAAGAATTTAGAAATATTAAATTAAAATGCAAAGGACTTTAAAATAAAAGGAACCAAGTTTAGATATTACATTATCCCAAAAATATTTCTCTTGTGTTTAAGTATAAGACAATTGTTGAAAAGTTTTATATAAAAATATTAAATAATCATAACTATAAAATATCTGCAACAGATATGGGAATAACTAACTACCTCACACTGAGTTACGTGAAATGAAAAACCACGAAAAGACAGGAAGATTCTGTTTTTAGTTCTGTTGTCTATATAGCTTAGTTCTTGGCATAGTTTAGAAATTATAGGGTGAATTTTATATGTTCTAAAATAACCATAGATAAAATTCACCCTATAATTTCAAAACTATGCAAAAAACTAACCTTTTTGGTGATGCAAAGAGGATTTCATCAAATAAGTCCCATATGTAAACTTTGTAATATGCATGAAAAAATGCAGAAATACATCTTCTATGCTTGCTCATATTTGAGATACCCTAGAAACAAAATTATCACAAGTATTTCCTCTGGCTGTGGCAATGTCATGTCAATTGATCACGCAATGAAAGAAGGAAAGTATGCAACTATCAGGCTAGTGGCATGCCTACTACATGCCTTATGGATCACCAGGTGCAACATATCTTCAGACAAGGATACAGTGACCCTTGAAAAACTTTTAAAAAAATACTAATAAACATGAAGAACAGAGATCGCCTCGTTGTGCCAGAGCATCTCTTTGTGGAAACATGGGTGCAGATTACCATATCTGATGATGAGACAACATCTCAGACTACTGCATTAAATAATATGATGACAATGCCACACAGATTGGTTGCAAAGCTTTGAACTTCTACATAAAACTATTGTAATCAGCAAAATGTAGCTATCTGACACTGTAATTTTTTTCTTAATAAAAAAAAAATTAAGCTTGTATAACATCAGAGCTTAAAGATGGTGTACAATCATGGTGGTTTTTGACATCACATCAGTCAATGGGAGGTACTTACTTCCATTTAAATTTCAGATATGTAAAAATTATGACTATTTATTATTATTACATTTATTAAAACTAATATTTCATCTAATATTCAGGGGTTGCTAAAAGTAAAACTCCTTCATACTGTGAATATATTAAAGAGGATTTCAAACCATTTAATCTGTACATAAATTAAAACAATAGACAAAATCCACCCCATAATTTACAAAATACATCAAATACTAAGCTTAAATAACAACAGTGTTTAAAGACAAAGTGGTATAATTCTATCTTTTCTTGGTTTTTGTTGCCACATAAGTCAATGATAGGTAACTACTTCTATTTCAAAGCATTATATATATATATATTAAAAAATAATTCAATAAAAATTATTTAATAAGACAACTTTTTTAAAAAATATTATGTTTAATAAACCTTATCAACCCGGATTTCGCTTCTATATTATTATCAAATTAAATACACAAAGTTATATTATAATTCCTTCTATTTTACAGCAACTCCATCTATAGGCTTCATTTTACATTATACTTATAAATTATAATCATGTATTTACATTATATAATCATATATTTATATTTTAATATTATTTGTAAATTTCCTAATTTTCTCTTTTTTACATATTATAACTATATTTAATAATTTAAACTTATCATAATTAGAATGATAATTATTAATATAAATATATACATATAATTTACCTATAATTATACTTAACTTAAATTTTCCACTATCTAATAACACCCATTTTCCCCAATTTTACAGACCTTTAACTATATTCATACATTTTCAAAATATAGTTAAAGGTCCTGTAAAATTCTGGAAAATGGGTGTTATTAGATAGCTGGAAAATTTAAGTTAATATAATTATAGGTAAATTATATATATATATTTATATTAATAATTATCATTCTAATTATGATAAGTTTAAATTATTAAATATAGTTATAATATTAAAAAAAAAATTAGGAAATTTATAAATAATATTAAAATATAAATATATGATTATATAATGTAAATACATGATTATAATTTATAAGTATAATGTAAAATGAAGCCTATAGATGGAGTTGCTGTAAAATAGAAGGAATTATAATATAACTTTGTGTATTTACATCTTGATAAGGCTCCAATATAGAAGCGAAATCCGGGTTGATAAGGTTTATTAAACATAATATTTTTTAAAAAAGTTGTCTTATTAAATAATTTTTATTGAATTATTTTTTAATATATTACGTTGCAAAGACAACATTATGAACAAGTTTTAATTTAAAATTTGATCATTTTTTAATATATATATATATGAAAGAATAAAGATACATAAAAGTAGGGTTAGCTATAAATATCTTAGTTCTGCTTTACATATCCATGAAAAAGATAAAGTAGTCTTCTGTGAGAGAAATGAAATACATAAAAAAAGAGGTAAAGAATCCTTATTATTAAAAATTTATGATTTGGAAGCAATTAACTTATTTAAAAGTTTTTTAGTACTAGGGGTGTATGGGAAGTAAGTGGAATTGTGGGTAATGTTTAGTTTAAATATGTTGTTACTTTGTAGTTCTTTACATGTGAGGTCTGCTTGTAGCAGTGAAACCAATGATAGTGTTTTAGCCTTTATTTTCATGGCTAGTCTGGTTGAGTTGTGAATTTGGGGTAATTTTAATTATTTATTGATTAGTTTAGCTTTATATTTCAAACCTTATGAAAGAAACTGTAGCCATGAAAAAGGTGATTAAAATGGCAAAATAAGTAGCTGCCTTCAAAATTAATATAGAAGGCATAAAAGTTGGAAGTTTTGCCACTTTGTGTCATTCATCAACAACAATGGGGCTAATAGTCAAGAAATTGATCATAGTCTAACAGTAGATAAAATTGCAATAAAAAATCTGAAAATGATTTTTTATATACAAAGGCATAATTGTTATAAAATAATCAAAGTTTGCTTAAGAAAATTATCTTCCATTTAAAGTTGGGCACTGAAAAAAAATAATGACGATTATAAGCTGTGATGTTAGTGAAGATATTTGAGAAATCCTTGAACGGAACAAAAATGACTACCATTTTAATATGCATTCTGGGACTATTTTTCACACATGATGAAGCCACTGAACCATTATTGACATAATAATTTGTCACTTTGACTGCCTTGCTGTGCTGACGTAGCTGATTTGTTCTGCAAAATAAATTAGAGTTTTATATGATTTAATATCACTGGAAAAATTTCTATTGCTGGAGCATATTTGCTTAGTGAATAGATGAGAAAAAAAAGTTGGAGTGCAGAAAGATAGATTTAATTGGATTTGGAAAGATCAAGAAAAATATTGCTTACGTTTGGAAAATGATTCAATATGCCATTTTAAATATAAAAGAAAAAATATTTTGTATGTGTATATCTTTACTGCAAGGAGGTTTTAAAACTAAGCCATCCATAAGATTATTTGGTTTTTAATAGGTTTGCAATTAAAAAAAATTTCCAATTTAACTGCTTCAGGTTATTATGCGGCTGTCCCACGCATCTTTTTTGATTGGTCAAAATGTTTTCTTTTTTTACTGACATAAAAACTTTAAGCATGACATCAACAAAAATATGGGCATTTCATAGATCACTGACATAGTTTCTAAAGATGTCTTTAACAAAAAAATCTGATGAAATTTGGATTTTTTTTTCTTATTTTTTTTTGTAACCGGCGCATTCAATTAATTTTTTTTATTTATCAATTTTGTAATTTCCACGAAGTGATAAAACAGAAAATACTTATCAGCCGTCAAATACACTTTTATCAGGATAAAAATACTCTGATTCACTAACAAGGCCTTCAATAAAGTCTAAATGTAAGCAGAATATCAGGCTTGTAAGTATACAATTTTAATTTTTTGAATAATATTTTAATTTTTTTTTAATTATTTGAAAAAAATGATTTAATTTTGTAGTGGTGTATGTATATCAATTATATATTTATTTATGCTCATATAGAATTCATATCTACGGTAATTTTGTCTAAGTTCTAATCCACTTAATTTATAAAAATAAACTTATTTTATAAAAATTATGATTCTCAAAAAGTGTAATAATTTATTATTTATTATTATATTTATATGGCATGTTTGTGTTTACAAGTAATGATTTACAAAATTAATAATTGAATGTACAGAAAGATTGCATATGCAGGCAAATGCCGTGATACTCATGTTGTGGAGTCAGTCTGTTTTTGCTATATGTTTCATCACATTATTTTCAAGTCTATAGCTAACAAATGGACTATATGCAAATAAATTATATCTAGGTGATACAATAAATATAACAAGATAGCATCACTGGTGTGCATAAAGAATATAAACATCACTGATGTACACAAAAAAATATAAAATGAAGAGATGAAACTCATTTTATCAGTGATACAGACAGTAGCCTACAATTTCTAGTTTTAGATAGACAAGAAGCCAATTGCTATGATGACAAATGCATATCTATCTTCTGGAAATGATTTGTTTTGTATCTTTTATTAGGATGAATCTTTTTCTTACCAACACTTTTGACATTTGGTAACTTTTGGGGTACAAGATAAAAATGAAGAATTCTTATGTGAATACTTTTGGAGATACTGAAGCTATGGATTATCTCAGGTAAGACATGTTATATATGGTTAGAAAGATAATTTTGTGAGAAATACAAAGAAATTATTACTGAAGATAAAATTTAAACTTAGTTAATACTGAGTTAGAAATTATGAACAAACAATAAAGTAATAATTATTTTGGATGTTGAAATTTCGTTTTTCCATTATTTTTTAAATGGTTATCACTATTTGTCTTAGACTTATTGTTTTCCTTAGTTTTTCTAGTAACTGAAGTTATTGGGAAAATTTTGTCTCAGGCCAGTTTTTTAAAAAATTCAATATGGCATTCTAGATCCAAGCAGTTAAGAAAGAGAGTGATTTATTGAAGAAAGATGATAATGTTTGAGGTGTAAGATTAGGAAGCATGTGTTTATTGATCACCATTTTTGAAAAAAATGTGTTTTTTTTTTTATAAAGAGATTTGAAGAGTAATAGAAAAATAATAAATTTAAATATAGAGTAGGGGAATTGAAAAATAAGGAAATGTGGATTGCATTTGCATGCCATAATGTATATGTGAGGGTCAAAAGAAAACTAGGGATGCTTTGGTAGAGAGTACCATATGTGATAAGTTTTGCATTTAAAAACATGATAAAAGAAGTGAAAAAATAGTTTCTAAGTGTAGATAGTTTAAAAAACAAGTCAGAAGAAATGGAGGAAAGTTAAGGAAGATAGAATACAGTGAAGTGACAAGAGATATGGATGACAAAATATATAGTGCAATGGAGATAGTTAGACAAAGAATAAATAAGATAAAGAAAAAGATAAAAGATATAGAAGTAAAATTAAAAGTTTAAGATATGAAGTACGAGCAGATAAAGAAATTAATGAATAGAAACAATAAGGAAGAAGTAGATAAGAAAGTTCAGAAGGTTGAAGAGAATGTAATGGATGAAGTAGGGAAAATAAACTATGAGACAATCTTGATGAAGACTCTCAAATTAAAGGACATGGAGATGTAATTGCAAAACAAAATAGAAATAGGTATGTAAGAGAGCATGTGTGCCTGGAGCTAGAATTAGGGATGTTACAGATGAGGTAAAGAAACAAGGGAGTAGAGATGTTTATGTTATGATAGGGACAAATAATTTGTCAGAGCCATCAAGATAGTAATGGATGAGTACAAATAATTGATTAATAATTTGAATAAGATTAAAGGAACAGTACGAATAGTTTCGATAATAGGTATATGTTAGATGGAGTATGTTCTATAAATGAGTGAAAAAATTATGTGAGAGAAATAATGCTATATTTGTGGATGTGGAATTTGTTTTTATTAGTAGGAGAGAGTTATACAATAAAGATGGATTGCACTTAGCAAAACAAGAAAGTGAAGCATTAGAGGGTTGATTTATGAAAAATATTATAATTAAGGAAACTTAAAAAAGAAGTAAGATTTGAAATTATGGTATTATCAAAAAGAAATTTAAGAATGAATGGGATGCAAGAAGAAAATAAAGGGTAGCTGATTTAGAAACAAATGTAGATGTGAAGAGGGAATGAGTCTGTAAAACTAATGACAAACAAGCTAATTACAAATGTAATAGAGAAGAAAGATTCAAAGGAATTTATAAAAGGATAGTAAGAAAAAAATTGTTAAAATTGGATATTTGAATATGCAAGGTGGTAGGAGATCAGAAAGATTGCTGGAATTAACACAGCAGTTAAAAATGAAAGGATTGAAATATTAGGATTAGTAGAAACACATCTAAAAGAAGAAGAACCTGTACTGGAAAATTTAAAATAACAGGGTATAAATAGAAAAGAAAAAAAAAAAAGGGATGGTGGTATAGGAATTATTCTCAAAAAATTTTTTAACTACTGTAAAGTCTCTAGAACATTTGTGATTTGAAATAACATTGGAAATAGTCAAACTATAATGGAGTGGAATAATAGATTATATGAATGCCTAGTTAAGAACACACAGAGTTTCAAAAAAAGAGGGAAAGAAAATAATGGTTATGGGGGATGACTAGACATATTGAAGAAATTGATACAGTGAATAGCAAGTATGGACAGCTTTTGAAATTTTTTTATCAGAGAGTAAATTTGAGCATTGAAAATTTATCAAATATTTATGAGAGGCAATACACATAGACTAAAAATAATATATTTCACACAATAGATTATGTATGAGTAGAGAAAGACAGAATGAATAAAGTACGGAAAATTAAGAAAGTATTTGATAATGAAGAGATAGTATGTAATCATAATTTCTTTATAATAGAAATGATTGGTAATGTGATAAAAAATAGTAATAAAAGTATAAAAAGTAGTGAAAGATGTGGATGGAGAATGAATGATAAGAATAAGTTAGAAGAATATAAAATAAAAGTAGAAGAAATACTGCAGAGTTTGTTGGGGATGAATACAAGGATTGATGTAAAGTAGAAAAAGTGGCAAATAGGGTTTTAGGTGAGAATATTCAGAAGAATAGGAGAATTAGAAAAAGTGTAAAAGAGAGAGGAAAAGCACACAGAGAATATAAATGTGCTATTAAAAACAAAGACAGTGAAAAAGATGTTAATATTAAATGGGAAAAGTATTTTTTAAAAAAGAAGTTGGCTAAAATAGATAATTATAGAGAGAGAATAAAATAAATAGTAAATTATTAGAGGATATTATTAAAAGTAGAGGAGATGGGAGTAAAAAAATTTGAAATATATTAAAAGAAGGAATGTAGTGAAGAGAGAAATAGAATTACTAAATGATGAGAAAAAAGTGTAGCTCTAGAGAAGAATTAGAGACAATCTTAAATATGTAATGGATAAAGAAACAAAGTTAGATATAAAGGATTGAGTGGTAACAAACATAAAAGCACATAGTAATGGAAATACTAATTTTACAGAAAATGAATTGGATGAGGCAGGAAAGAAATTGAAAAGTGGATAGGCAGCAGAGATGGTGATGAATTTGGAAAATAAGATGAAATTAAATGTATTATTATGTTTTAATAAGATGGCAAAGAACATTTTCCAGATAGGTGGAATAATACATAAGTAAGGCATATTATTTAAAAGAAAGAGTAAGGAGCACAGAAAGTTAAAAAAATATAGACTGATAGAAATAATGTCAGTGTTATATAGGTTTTTGTATATATGGTAGATGGAAGATGGCAAAATGGATGGAAGAAAATAATATAGTGAGAAATGCAAGGAGGTTTTCGATAAGATATGCATATAGGATATAGTTTACTTGTAGTTACACAACTTATAGATATGAGTAGAAATACAGGTAGACAGTTATATATGGTCTTTATAGATATAGAGAAGACATATGATAAAGTAAATATAAATAGATTATGGATAAGTTTAGTAAATTTGGAAATGAATGGAACTTTAATGGATCTTATTAAGAGATTGCATGAAAATAATTATATGTAATCAATTAGAAAATACAGAATAGTTAGAGTTAAAAGTGGGGATGCGACCAAGGCAAGGATGCCCTATGTCATCTATTTTGTTTTTGTTATACTTGAGAGAAATGGAAAGAGCAATAGAAAAACTAGGAAGAAAGGTAGAGATATCATTAATAGATGATAAAGGAATGTATAAGGTAGAGATATCATTAATAGATGATAAAGGAATGTATATATTATTAGGCCTTTTATTTGTTGATATCTTCTTCTGCACAGATAATAGGGAAGGTATGGAAGTTGTGCTGAAAAGTGTGCAAGGGTGAGTAAAGAAATGGGATTAAATTTAGTAAATAAAAATCAAAAGTAATGATGATAGATGCTGGAGAAAGAGAAGAGAAAGAATTTTCATTGGGGATATAAAGATAAATGTGGTAAATAGGTATAACTATTTAGAATTATCTTAAGTAACCAGAGAAATTGTTTGAATGTGAAAAAAATTGATAAATGAAGTAAAGAGAAGAAAGGGACTAATAAAAAATTAACAGTGTTTTCATATAATAAATATGATGTAGCAAGAATTATATGGAAGGGAGAAGCAGGGTTAACTTATGGTAACGATGTGTTATGTGTTAGTAAAGGGGTATTGGATTACTTAGAAAAAGTACAAAGCGAAGTTTAAAGATATGCATTAGATGCTGATGTGTGGCCTGCAAAGAAGACAATTGAAATGGGATGGTCAAGTTTTTATATGAGAGATTCAAAAAGCAAAATGGAAATGTTTGGTAGATTGCAATTTATGGATAATAAAAAAATAGACAAAATATTATTTAATTGGGTTATGAAAATATAATAAAGGACAGGCAAGAAGATGGGTTAAAAAAGAAATAGTATAGTATGTAGAAGATGTGGATAAAGACTTTATGTCAATATACTTGTACAAAAGATGGGATTATTGTATTGAGAGAATTGTTGAGTGTTATAGTGGTAAAGAATGGAGTAGAAGAATAGATGCATTAATTTAAAAAAAATTGGAGAGATAGAGAACACGTACAGAGATTAAAAAGAGTTTAAATATATATATAGAAGTAAACAGAATATTAGGTGTGAATTAATTTACGATAATAGCAAGAAAAGAAGTTTACAGTTTAAGACTTGAACAGGATCGTTAGCAACAAGAGAATAAACACATAAATGATGGAATGCGAGTGATTTAATCTGCAAGTTAAGTAAGGAAGGAATACAAAATATTAGGCATCTGCTTATTGAATGTAAATATTAGCAAGCAGAGAGGGTACAAATAATGAAGTAGTGGGAGAATAAATATAAAAGTGATTATGCAGAAAGTGGGTTCTTTGTTTTTATTCTGGGTTTGGAAAAAGATAAGGGGGATCTAGATATAAAAGCCATTGTGGACAAAGATAACGTTATGGAAATAGAATGAAGCAGGAAAGAAAAGAATGTGGGAAAAACTTAGGATGGGGAATGGAAAGGAAAGGTAAGGTGGCTAACAGGTTTCTCTTGGCATCCTGACTCTGATAAAGGAGAAGCTATAGTGTATCGCATCGCATATTAAAAAGGTAAATCTAACATTAAAAAAAAAAACTTTAAAATAATATAAATAATAAATATCCGAAACTTTTATATTTAAATACAAATAATATTAAAAGTAAATGAGTGAATAGAAAGATTTGTTAAATTAAATTTTTTTAGACTTAAGTGTAGATAAAGCTGATAATGTTTTATTTTGTAGTCATTTCATTAAAGAAAAAAAAATTAAGAAATATGCTAAGGCTAGATAATTATCAACATTTTACTCATAAAAAAATTTCTCTATTGAACTTTTGTTATACTAATTTTGAAAATAATAGTTATATTCAGAGGAGTCAATTTGCTTCTGATTATACTGAGTTAGGATATAATCATGGATTTATTAGCAATATTATATATAATAAAAATATCTATAAATCTGTTAATAATAAAGATTTAATTGTTAATGAGAATAAAGTATGTAGTTCTTTGTCATCATCAGCGTCATCATTGACAACCATTATCAATCCACTGTAGGACGAAGGTCTATCCAAGTACAATCCATCTTCTCCAATCTCTAGTCTCCTTTCTCCACATCATGGTGCACACTTTTTTATTTCATCCACCCATCTCACATGTGGTCTCTATCTGGGTCTTTAACAATCTCTTTGAAACCAGTTTAAGAGTTCAGTTGTCCATCTATTATCACATCTTCTAGAAATATATCAGAACAATTCCAGTCTTTTAATTCTTTCAACAATGTCAGTAACACCCATATATTGTTTTCGATCTCTTCTTGTTACTCTTAATTATGCATTTCTCCATATTTCTCTGAGTGATCTGAAGTCTCTGCATTACTCTTCTATTAAGTGTCCACATTTCAGATCCATAATAAGAAATGGTAAAATACATTTAGTATTAAGTTATTCTATCAAAAGCACTCCAACCAAGTTTAATTCTATGAATAATTTCATCCATTATGTTTCCATCTGTCATAATAATTTGACCAAGCTATTAATAGTTATTAACTTCTTCTAATTCATTATAATCAATCTTTATTTTTATCTTTTGAGAAAATCCATTGAACATTACTTTAGCTTTTTAACATTTACCTCTAGTCTTACTTTCTTACTTTCATTTGATAATTCTTGCAATATTTCCTAAAGTTCTGAATTATTTGCAAAAACTACATCATCTGCAAAATCTAAATTATTTAAATTATCTCCATTTTCATTTACTCCTTTAGCTTCCCATATTAATCCACAAAATGCTTCCTTCAGCACTGCTGTAAAAAGTTATGGAGATATGGAGTCATCCTGCCTTACACTCTTCTCAATGTTATCCTTTCTAGTATAATTATGTAATCTAAATGTTGCTGTTGCATTTTTATAAATATTCTTCCAAAATATGACAATATCCTGGGTCTACACCTTGACAATCCAATGCTTTAATTACTGAAGAAATGCTTATAGAATTGAATGCCTTTTCATAATCTATAAATCCAAAGCATAATGGCAACTCATATTCATTGGTCCTTTCTATAATTTTTCTCAATACTTAGATATGATCTACTGTAGTAAAACAATTTTTAAATCCAGTTTGTTCTCTTGGTTGGTTGAATTCCAATGTTCTCTGTAGATGAGTTGTAATTATCTTGATAAATATTTTTGGATAAAACTGATAAAAGAGTGACAGATCTGTAATTTCTAATAACTTCTTTATCAGCTTTTTTAAATATTAATATTAATACTGCATTCTTCCAATCATCTGGTACATCTTTATCATTTAGACATTTGGTATATAACTTTTCCAAAAAAAAAATTATATTTCTTCACCTGCTTCTTTTAATATATCGATTATAATTCCATCATTACCTGGAGCTTTTTCTTTCTTCATAAATGTAATTGCATGTTTCACATTTTCATTTAAAATTCTGGGCAATTCAGAAGATATAATAGATGTAGGAGGTACTTGTTCTTTATTACTATATAATTCTTGATAAAACTCTTCTATCCATTCCATGATGTCATCTCTCTTTTTAGTAATAGTTCCGCCTTTTTTTCTTATTGCAGATCTAAGTTTTCTACCAATACCAAAATGTTGTTTTACACACTTGAGACTTTTATTCTCTTCTACAGCTTTCCTTACTAATTCATAATTATACTTTCTTATATCATTATGAACTCCTTTTCACACCATTTTACAAAATTTGAGATATTCAATCCTTTTTAATGCATCATTTTTATATAACTTCATAATCCTTTTTTTTTTTTATAAATTCTCTAGTCTCAGAAGAAATGTTATTGGTCAATTGCAGTTTTTTCTACCAGTTATCTTTGTTGCAGTTTTTAAAAGTGTATCAGTTATTTTATTATTTATTTCATTCAAATCTGAATCATATTCAAAATCCATTAATACCTGAAACTGATTTGCAAGTTTTAATTTAAATTAATTAGAATGTTTCTGAAGATTAGGAATATCAACTATAAATATTACTATAGATGGTGGATGAATTTAATAGAATTAAACTTGGTTGGAGTGCTTTTGGTGGAAATAACTTAATATTAAAAGGAAATATGCCTATGTGTTTGAAAAGGAAGGTTTTTAATAAATGTGTTTTACCAGTTCTTACTTATGGATCTGAGACTTGGACATTTAATAGAGGAGCAATACAGAGACTTCAGACCACTCAAAGAAATATGAAGAGATGCATGTTATGAGTAACAAGAAGAGATTGACAATATAATATATGGGTAAGAAAACAAATAGGTGTTACTGAGCTCATTGAAAAAATTAAAAGACTGAAGTGGAGTTGGGCTGGACATATTGCTAGAAGAGATGATAATAGATGGACAATGGAAATCTTAAACTGGATTGCAAGAGATTGTAAAAGACCCAGAAAGAAACCACATGTGAGATGGATGAATGAAATAAGAAAGTGTGCAGATATGATGTGAAGCGAAGCTAAAAATCGGAGATGGATTGAATTTGGAGAGACCTTCATCCTGCAGTGGGTTGATAATGGTTGATGATGATGATGACTATCCTGTGTACAATGAATAAACTCTGCATTATAAATTTTTAGCATGAATGTCACCATTTTTCTTTCGGATGACATAAGGTCACTATCCTATGATATTACCAATCTTACAAAACGGCTATTTTTTTTTTTAAATAAAAATCGATTTTTTTTATTATAATTATTACAGCAAATAATCAATTGTAAATCAAAATAGTAGGTACAAAATAATGATGATTGCCGCAGTGCACCCTCGCATAAAAGTCCGGCAGTAAGCAGAATGAATATAAGTATACGACAATTTTTAAATTGTTGTATTGTAGGTATATATGTACACATGTGTGTGTTGAAAAGTACTGTACAAGTACAGAATATTTCTTTTTTTACAATACTGAGGGCAATAAGTAAAGCTGGAAAAGATTATCCATAATGACCTGGGTTTGAATATAAGCTAGGTAATCTTGAAAAACTTTCTAATTTTCAAAAAAAAACACAGGATTTTTCTTTCAGGTGATTCATCAATAAATGAATATCTAGCAATATTTGGCTACAGGTTTAAATAACTGATTAAATTCTCAACACATGACATATTTTGTATATTGATACAAAATATATAAAATAAAATTAAAATGCTTTTAACAACTGAAATACTGGCTTATTATATACCTGTATCAATACATGTAATATATAGGGTATATGAGCACAAACTTTCACATGACCCACCACTCACCACTCTATCACATAACACTGATATCCTTGAACACATATAAGTTGAAAAAATAAATAATCACCAATATGCGTACTTCATGCTAAACCAGCAATCATCAGGTGGTCCAGATTATCATCTCTACACATATATGCAATAAGTGCTCAGATATATATTAAGATAGCCAATCTTCATACTTTAATGGACAGGCTTCAATCAACTCCACACTCCAACTCTTCAACCATCCATCCAATTCAAAATCTCTGGACCAACTGATGATTGCTGGTTTAGCATGAAATACATGTATTGGTGATTATTTATCTTTTCAACATATATGTGTTCAAGTCTATCAGTGTTATGAGATAGAGTTGTGGGTCATGTGAAATTCTGTGCTCATATACCCTATATATTAAAATGATTTTAGTTTTTATTACCAGTTTTTATTTTTCATATGTATATTCATATTTCGCAGAACACTATTAATTATGTTTGATTAGTAGTTTTTACTTTACCTTCTAATTTATTCTTTTATATAATTTATTTTAATATTTCATTTTATAACACCTTTGTATAGAGTTAATCTAATTTTTATTCAATTAGTAATCTCACTGATAGAAATGTTATTTACTTATCCTTTTGATAATCATTACATTTTATTTATAAATTACAGTTAAAATATTTTTCATTTCAATATTAATTTGTTAAATATCGTTTTGTTTGTCTTACTGTTTGTACTTGTATTTTATTTGCTATTCTATGACAGTTTGTCTTTATTCCTATATATTTTACATTTTATTATTTTTTGCTTCTTTTCATTATTTAAGTTTTTGTTTTCTAGTTTATTGATATTACTTTGTATTAATTTTACAAAGTAATTATTTTTTGCATATATATATTGTTTTTAATATAAAATTATATTTGAACAATAGCTTAAAGTTACATTTATTTTTATGTTTAAACTGTTTATCTTCTTTGTTTGTTTTTCTTTTAATTATCAATATTGGAAAGTGAAGAATATGTATATATATAGGTGAAAAAATTAAATTAAGGAAAATTGTTTACTATATACAAATTCAAAATAAATATTTCAAATATAAAATTAGAATAGAGCATGAATAAAAAGTTAAACCTTATATATATATATGTGTGAATATTATTTCTATAGTGTAATTTTCACTACACCACCCTTACACAAGTTAGGGACTGATTTCTATCCACTTTTAATACCTTGTGAAAGAGTGTAATTGTAAACATATGACCAGAAATATGTGAAAAAGTTGTATGATTCCCAAGATGCACATTTTTGGCTGAACCAGCACTCATCAGTTGGCCCAGACCACAACAATCTCTTATACATATCTTTATCATTGTTCAGTATGTATAGACAGACAGACAGGCAGGCAGGGGGTCAGGCGGGCAGGCTGATAGATAGATAGATAGATAGATAGATAGATAGATAGATAGATAGATAGATAGATAGATAGATAGATAGATAGATAGATAGATAGAACAGATAGACAGACAGATAGACAGATAGATAGATAGATAGATAGATAGATAGATAGATAGATAGATAGATAGATAGATAGATAGATAGATAGATAGATAGGTAGGTAGGTAGGTAGGTGGTGGACGGACGGACGGACGGACGGACAGACAGACAGACAGACAGACAGACAGACAGACAGACAGACAGACAGACAGACAGATAGATAGATAGATAGATAGATAGATAGATAGATAGATAGATAGATAGATAGATAGATAGATAGATAGATAGATAGATAGATAGATAGATAGATAGATAGATAGATAGATAGATAGATAGATAGCCAATTACTAAAGTTTAATTGATATGTCAAACTTAGTGCCCTCACAACTTTAAAACAAATCACTTGATGGAAATATATTAATATTTTTTATTAATCATTCATTAGACTAGAGATTAACCACTTAAAAAATAATATCAAGTGGTTTGTGTCAAAGCTATGAGGGCAATAAGTTTGACATTTATCAATTAAACTGTAGTAATTGGCTATCGATATATAATGAACAATGATAAAGATGTATGTAAGATATTGTGGGATGAGCTACCTGATGTAAGCTGATTCAGCACAAAATGAGAATTTTGGGGATCATACATTTTTTATACATATCTTTGGTCATATTTTATGATTACACACCTCTATAAGGTATTACAAACAGTTAGAAAACAGTCCCTATCTTGCTTGAGAGTAGAGTGGTGAAATTTACAGTACAGCAATATTGTTCATAAGCTGGATAATCTCTTAGTCTAATGAATGAATAATAAAAATTATTAATACTGATCTACTTGTGTATTGCAATTACATATAAATATTTAAAGCTATGTGTACATATATATATATATATATATATATATATATGTAGATGCATTAATATATTAAAGTAGCTCTGAAGAAAACTAGTTGATAGTCAAAACATATGAAGAAGATAAATATAAAAAATTTATAAAATGTGTAAAAACTGTTTGTATATTAAATTTATATAATTATATATTATTACAAAATTGAGAAAAATGAATTTTGACTCCTAAACCACCTTCAGGGGTCTTTGAAATCATGGCCCTGCATGATCATGTCTTGCAGATATTTAGAGCATAATACCTTATTTGGTAAAACTATCAAATATGTATTTAATAATACTTTTATTATTCCTCTTATATACTATATTGTTTGATAACAAAATACCTAATTAATAAGAAATGATATTATATCCTTGATAGTTATATATTTCAATTCATAATAATAGTTTTCTACAATATGATTTGCCTATATATGTATAAAACATCAATCAAAACCAAACAATGAATACAAACCAGTTGACGTTTGAGCTATTTTAACTACTCAAAGCCAATTAAATCCACTGGAAAATAGTTACGAACACTAGAAAAAATAGGTAAAAATAAAACTTAATCAAGATAAAAAACATGTTCTTGTGACAACCATAGAGAAAAAATAATAATTACTACATATTTGCGTTTTTAACTTGTCATTTTAAAATAGATATCGTATGCTCACTTTAAAAATATCAGCTGTATTATTTATAGGATACTTAAATGCTTATAATTAGCAATAATTTACTTTTATATTTTAAAATAAGAAATGTTATCATATGACAAAAAAAACTTACAAAATATATACAACAATTAGCAAAAAAAATCAATAATGTCTATAAGGTAAATTATATACACACACATATATTTATATGTCCTACAGAATGGAACAATTCAATGATATTAGTAATATTTAGCGGAGTGCATTCGCTATGAGTCTGGAGCATTATCGAAAGTGCGCTCGGCTAACTATTACTAATATCATTGAATTGTTCCACTCCGTATGACACATAAATATATGTGTGCATATAATATACAATAATTAGATACTTTTATGCAGGAATGTTAATATGGTAAGTACACAAGTTACGAATATCCTTTTCAACTTAATATAACATTTTCATCTATTGATTGCTAGTCTCATTTTAAATTTAAAATATAAAATTTATCTTATTTCTTATAATATATGAATTTATTCTACAGTACAGGCTTTTTCATACACACCCTCCAATATGTAATATATAGGGGGTTTGAACTCATTATAATAATCCTTCATAATAAGGGTCTCTGTTTATGTTTTATAGATTTTTATTTCATTCTATTTGTTTTATTCTTCCCAAATGCTGTTTACTAATATCTTTAATGGAAAACAGCAATATATATTACAGGGTGATATCTCATAGTAGTTGATTACTGTGATATCATTAACAAAGTATCATTTTAAATTGATTGGGCAAGTACAATAGTATCATGATGAGTTACTTATTTTTTAAAAAAAGGTATTGCACAACAATTTCATAATATTTTACAAAATGTGTCTTTTCCAGTACCTTTTAAATGCTTGTAGCTAAATCATACGTGTAGCTAAATCTCTTTTAGAATCATCAGGGTATATATTTTTTTCTTACTTTATACATATCCTTCTAATATTCTTTTGTGTTTTTTATTATTGTTTTATAAATGGCTACTGCTGCTTGAATAGCATAGAATATATTCAATATAATTCTACTTTGTACTTATTATTAGTAAAACAATATTTTTTTTATTTACGTTGTTTAATATTTCATCATTTTTGGCTTTATAATTCAGCCTTTCAATTCTTCTCTGAATCCACATCTTAAATATTTTCGCCTTCCTATTTTTAACCATGTGAGTCTCTGTTACACTTACAACTATAAATTCAACCAAACATTTAACAGATTTTTCTAAACTTTAAATAATGGATACAAAATAATTTTCTGCTATTACAAAAAAAAAAAAAAAATGCTTAGGTATTTTCCATCCGACAACTTCTTGGCAGCCATTTTGTTTTAAGTTATAAAAACAATTATACAGTTTCACAGGTCTACAATTGGCAATAAAAGAAAAAATATCTTTTTTATTTTTATTTGACTTAATTATAATGTTTACATTTAACCCTAACCCTTTATCTAATCCCTAATCTAACATATTTCCAGTTGTAGACCCATAAAACTGTATAACTATTTTTATAACTTAAAACAAAATATCTGACAAAAGAAAAATATGTTACTACCAAAAATACTGCTTAGCTATTGAGATTCTCATTCTAAAATTATTTATTATTATTTCTATTATCAATTATAACATCTAATCCCCCATCTGTTTACAATTGCCGCATTTATTTTCATTCTAAGCTTTCTACAAATTGCATTAATTCTATCCTGTTTAATATTTTGTTAAGTTAATTTTCCAGAGTGAGCAAGCAAAATTGATGAAACAACCTTTATTATCCCTAATATTAATGTCATAATTGTTGGATAATTTTAAAATATTTTTTAATATAATTTACAATTGTAATTAGTTACATTTATATGTAAGGAAAGATATCATAGTAAGAGAAAAAGCAAAAAGACACCTTATAAATCAATTTAAAGATTGGAAAATGACTACATCTGTTTTTTTCCCCGCATAGGTTCAAATGATAATAATTACAACATAAAAAGTATTTATGCAAACGTTCTATATTATTACCGTTTATTTTTTCCTGTATATTAAATTTAAAAAGATAACCATCTCTTTCATATTTAAATTAATTACATTATTATTTTTGATATTACATAAAAAAAAAGATTCATTTTCTTTTAATATCCATTATATATATTAGAAAATTAAAGATGTTTCAAAACAGTGATTTTGCAGGCAATCCATCAGAAAAAGCATTATTAAAGATAGGAGTTTATTCGGTTGGATTGCAGAGTAAGATAAATTAGATCTGAGAACATTTTTTAATTAATGTCATGGTATTAAAGTCTCATAGATTTCTGATAAAATCTAAATGATAAATGCAGCTAAGCAATAGTTGACCTCAATTATAATAACAATGTTTTCAATTTATTTCTCATAAATGTTTTTCCATTAAAATATTAAGAAGTTTGATTATAATAATAAAACAAAACAAACCAGAAAAAAAAAGTTAAACTAAAACGCTGCTTGAAAAGTTATATTTTCATTATGTGCTAGTCTATTTAATAATATTTATGTGCATGGAGATATGTATATAACTGAACAGGAAATAACTGACGCTTCACGTTAGTTCTATAACAAACTCTCAAAAGATAGATGATATCACCTGCTTCTTAGCACCTGTTCTTATATATGCTTAGTTTATTTATAATATATAGGGTATATGAGCACAGACTTTCACATGACCCACCCTCTCCACTCTGTCTCATAACACTGATACACTTGAACACATATATGTTGAAAAGATAAATAATCACCAATGTACGCATTTCATGCTACATCAGCAATCATCAGTTGGTCCAGATTATCATCTCCACACATATATGCAATAAGTGCTCAGATATATATTAAAATAGCCAATATTCATACTTTAATGGACAGGCTTCAATCCACTTGACACTCCAACTTTTCAACCATCCATCCAATTGAAAATCTGGTGATGGAACGCTCAAAGGACACCCTGAGGCCGAGATTCTTGTCACACCCATGTTGACCCTAAAGTCAATCTGTATTTATGTAATTTCAAATGATGGAGTCAATTTGACCTATTGCTTATATATATTTATAGAAAAAATGATAAGAATCACCATTTACATATTCAAATAATGAAAGCAGAGTTTTTAGTTTAAACAACCTCTAAACAGGGTGAAAATTTTAGTAATTTTGGTTGGGAATAATATGTCTCTAATAGTGATGTTTGAAGCATACAAAATATGAAACTGTATTATCAAGACTGAGACGAGAGGGACAAATATGTAGACAAATAGTGAATGCTATTTTTAGTGAAATACTCATAATGTAGCCTATGCTTGCATTTTTTAATAAATTCTACATGTGGGGCTCAGCTTCAGAGCTTCTATCCATCAGAACAGCATGTTTACCCATATGCAAAGGAAATCTCAATTTCATATGACCCAAATCTTTTGTACATACATTAGAGTCCAAATATATATTGCAACACTTAACTAATCCAACACTTAATGCCATCCCTCCTCCAATATCATTGCTTATCTCAATTTCATGTTAACCCTTCATTTTTCACATATCATGACATTGAGCATATTGATCTATTGATCTATTAGATCAGTATAACATCAAATCTCTCATTGGCAGATGTTAAAGATTTAAATAAAATAGCTTATCCATCCAGACACCTATGGATAACTTTACTAGTTACTAAAAGTCTAACCAAGTTCCAAAACCTTTGATCCTCAACCGGGATTGAAATTTCTTTTAACTTACTGCAGGGTACAATTCCAACCAAAATATTTCTTAATGACTGATTGAAGCTAAATCTTGAACCTACATATGTTTTGTGCAATAAATATCTGGAGGAAATGCCATACCTTTTTCAAAGCTGCTCATACTTCCCATCTTTATGCCTATCATATTTAATAAGTGAACAATCAACCACTATATATATATAATACTTTCAGCATGTTGATGCATCTGTAATTATTCATACACTAAGAACTACGTGTTTCACACTCTGTTCCATAATATTTGACAAGAAAAAATATAATGTAGTAAAAAAAAAAAAAAATGATTTAACTCACACCATTACTCGCTCAAATTTTTACCAGAAACATTATTACCAAAATATGGCAGTCAACAATCTATCTCAGTTATGCTCTCTCATAGCTTAAACATTTATTTCAATTAACATTCTTCACCAGATTTAATTCTTGAAAATAAATTTCTAGATTCTCTTTCCATTTAGTGGAACATGCCACTCTTTAATTTTTGGAGAACACTTAATTAGACATAAATACCCTACTGTGTTACCCATACTATTATGCTGAGTTTTTTTCATATTTTGCCTATGTAACATACATTTATTTTACTGTAAATATGTTAATATTTGTACATAGTTTGTTATTAATAAAGCTTTTTTAAATGTATATATATATGTGTGTAGACATATGGCAGTAGATACATTTTAACTTGTCCATTCTGTGCAAAGAGGTATACATTCAAGTATAAGTGTATTCATAATATTAATGGCAAAATAATGCACAATGAGAATGCAATGATATCAATTTTCTTTTTATGCTGAAAATATTCGTAACAGAAATGTTTTAATCATTGACTGATATACAATGAAGCTGCATGCAAATCACACACAAATTTTTGATAATAAAGAACTATCAAAAAACAGAGAAATTTGACTTTCATGCTGTCTAGCAGTAAATTAATTATCTGCAGTATTTATTCACACTTGGCAAATGTTATGTGGCACCAGAAGGCAATCATGGTCAGCTTAGTTAATTTAAAAATTGAATGAATTTATCAACGTATTCTTAAATTTCATCTTGAACTCAAACCTCATATACATATATGTGCTTTCCTAAAATAGACTTCAAATAGTCTATTGCAGAGCAAAAACATTCCCAAAAGGGAAGATGTGAGCATTACTTATCAGATATTCCAATTTCCAATTAATAGTGAAGACTTGAACAAATTTCCAACTTCGTTTAGCCCGCTAATTAAATATATATTTACAAATCAATAATAATTAGTCAACCGTTTTTAACTAAGTGGTTAGCACAGCTAGCTGCCTTACAAGAAGCTGTCCAGGGGTTCGCCCCCCCCCCCCGACGCTTTGACACATAAAAAAATCAAATAATAACTAGGGTTGTAGGCCAACTAATTCAAAAAAAAATCCTAATCTTGATTGGAATCTTAAAAAATAATCTTTTACTCTCAAAATATATATTGTGAATATTGGAGATAAACCTGCTATTATTATATAGTTTATATATATATGGCCACTTATGTGGTTTGGCATAGGGTAGAGAGTCAGATTTGGGATTGGAAAGTAATAGGATCGATTCTGCCACTAGTACTTCTTATGAACTCCCAACCAATAAAGCCATATGTCTTATATATATATTCATACAGATAGATAGTCATATAAAGATAGGTAAGTTAATATATATATATATACACACACACACCCAGACTGACAGGCAGGCAGATAGATAGAGATCGACTAATCATCAGACAGACAAACAGACAGGTAGGTAGGTGGGTAGGTAGGTAGGTAGGTGGGTAAGTAGGTAGGTAGGTAAGTAGGTAGGTAGGTGGGTAGGTAAGTAGGTAGGTAGGTAGGTGGGTAGGTAGGTAGGTGGGTAGGTAGGGGAGTAGGTAGGTAGGTAGATAGGTAGGTAGATAGGTAGGTAGGTAAGGAGGGAGGGACGTAGGTAGGTAGGTAGGTAGATAGATAGATAGATAGATAGATAGATAGATAGATAGATAGATAGATAGATAGATAGATAGATAGATAGATAGATAGATAGATAGATAGATAGATAGATAGATAGATAGATAGATAGATAGATAGATAGATAGATAGATAGATAGATAGATAGATAGATAGATAGATAGATAGATAGATAGATAGATAGATAGATAGATAGATAGATAGATAGATAGATAGATAGATAGATAAGTAGGTAGGTAGGTAGGTAGGCATGTCGACTTACTGACAGACAGATTGATGGATCTAAAAACAGAGAGATAAGTAAGTAGGTAAGTAGGTGGACAAACAAAAAGCTCAGCAACTAATTCTCTTTTGTGGGTAATAATTTGTGAATCTGTATAATAGTAAAAATAAGGCAAAAAGCTAAACTACCAAAAATTATTAATAAGAATAGTTACGTGTAATTGGCCAGAATAAGATGTTCTCATTTTCATTCATTCAAAATTAATTTATAAGGTTTAGATATTAAGTCAGATATTCTTAACTAAGTCTAATATCTTTAAAATAGAAGTTTCTTATAAATTGATAGCAATATTAATTATAAAAAATGTTTAAAGGGACACCTTAAAAATTAGTATTTTTGGATATGATAATGCTCTTTAATCTATCAAATATACACTATATATTTTGTTCCATTATTATTGTTTTTTAAAAAGAAAAGAACGCATTAAAGTTTATAAAGCAGTTGTAAAACTGAATTGCTATAATAAAATGTGTAATGAGAATAGCGAGGAATAGTAAACAACAGCGATTGATGATCTAGGATTTATAATGCCTACTTATTCAAAATGTTTTTGGTCAAATGACTTATCATAGTATTACAGTTATTTTAATCAGACTTATCATAGTATTACAGTTATTTTAATCAGAATTTTATTTAAAGAAAACAGATACACCACATGATAATAAAAAAATAGGTATGCAATTATATAAAAATTAATTGAAAAAAATTGTCACTACAACTTTTTTTTTCTTATTCAAACTAGCCATTTGACTCGATTTTGAATAACTTTGATATATTAAAAAAAAAAACCTAGAGTTTAAGCTTATTAATAGTAATTTTAATTAGTCATTACTAAACTAGAAATTATCCACTTAATAACTTCTAGTCTAATGAATTACTAATAAAAATTATTAATATAATTCCATCAAGAGGTTTGTGTCAAGGTTATGAGGGCAGTAAGTTTGACACTTATTAATTAAACAGTAGTAATTCCCTATCTATATATACTTAACAATGATAAAGATTAAACTGTAGCAATGCCCTATCTATATACCCTGAGCAATGATAAAGATATGTGTGAAAGATTGTGACCTGAACAAACTGAGGATGCTGGTTCAGCATGAAATGTGCATCTTAGAGATCATTTTTACAACTTTGGTTATATGTCTATGATTACACCCTTCCACAATAATTTTTATTAGCCATTCATTAGACTAGAGATTATCCACTTAATGGATCATATTTCTGTAGTGTAATTTTCACTGCACCATGTTCACACAAGATAGAGGCTGGTTTGTATCCACTTTTGACACCTTGTGGAGGAGTGCAATTATAAACATACGACCAAAGACATAAAAAAAGATGTATGATCTCCAAGATGCATATTTCATGCAGAACTAGCACTCATCAGTTGGCACAGGTAACAATCTCTTTACACATATCTTTATCAATGTTCACAATATAGAGATAGCCAATTACTACAGTTTAAATAATCTGTCAAACTTACTGCCCTCACAATTTTGACACAAACCACTTGATAAAAGTATATTAATAATTTTTAGTACTCATTCATTACACTACAGAAATATTATACATGTATAGAATAAGATTATGAATGAAATCCGAATTTTTTGAAAACAGATAAAATAAGTTTTTTCCAGCTTTATTTTTTTTTTTTTGTCATTAGAAATAAAATGAAAAACATGGCACCAACATCAAGCACTGAAAGGGACAAGCATGAATGGTGATCAATTAAATGACTGGTTAATGTTTATTTTGTGTGTTTTAATTATCTTTCAAACAATATTTGCTAATAAATCACATTTCCATTATATTAATAAATTCTATCTAATTTTGTTAAATAATAAAGAAAAATTTAATTTTACTTTAGAAAACTTTTTTTTAAAAGCAGCAAGAATATTTTTTAATTTCATGTTATGATTATTTGAGTGATGTGGTTAAAATATATAAAATTTTCTAATCTGGAAAGGCCCCAAAAATAATGGTTTCACAATATAAGTAATTAATCTGTATATTTCCGTAGTGTAATTTTTACTACACCATTCTCACACAAGACGAGAACTGTTTTGCTGAAGGTTAGTGATGATGGTGTTCTAGCTGTATTTTTATATTGGACTATTTCCATCATCTAATATGTGTGTTGAATGTCTTTAGAAAAGTTTAATTTTTATTTAAATATTCCAAATGCATTTACTATTAGTAATATCACAGCAAACAGGTTAGTATATGCACCAACTGTTAGTAATATCACAGCAAACAACTGTTAGTAATACCACAGCAAACAGGTTATTATATGCACTAACTGTTAGTAATATCACAGCAAACAACTGTTAATAATATCACAGCAAACAGGTTAGTATATGCACAATGTTTTGAGAGGTAATTTTCTCCCCTCTTCTTCAGGTGTTTCTGGCCTGACCAGTGACAGTACTAGCATGGGATTCGAACCTGGATCCTTAGATTCTTGATTATTGAATTTTAAGGTAACGCTCTCACCAAATGAGCCATCCTGCCAAAGGCAACACTATGTAGTAATTTCATATACTTATCTATGAGGTTCCTCCTGATTTCTTCATTTTTTCCTCAGAGCAAAGTTGATTAGTGGTTTCCATACATTATGTATAGTCACACTAGGTTGGCTTATGGGATTTTTTTGCCATTGTCATGTAAGCAGCTTCTTTAAAATTACCTCTTGAAAATATTGTGCATATACTAACCTGTTTGCTGTGATATTACTAACAGTTGTTTGCTGTGCTATTACTAACAGTTGGTGCATATACTAATCTGTTTGCTGTGATATTACTAACAGTTGTTTGCTGTGATATTACTAACAGTTAGTGCATATACTAACCAGTTTGCTGTGATATTACTAACAGTTGTTGTTGTTTGCTGTGATATTACTAACAATCGGTGCATATACTAACCTGTTTGCTGTGATATTACTAACAGTTGAATGCATTTGGAATATTTAAATAAAAATTAAACTTTTCTAAAGACATTCAACATACATATTAGATGATGGAAATAGTCCAATATAAAAATAAAGATGAGAACTGGTTGCTATCCACTTTTAACACCTTGTGGAGGAGTGTAATCATAAAAGATGTAACTCTTTTTCATATATCTTTGACCGTATGTTTATGATTACATCCTTTCATAAGGTGTTAAAAGCAGAAAGAAATCAGTTCCTACCTTGCGTGAGAGTGGTGTAGTGAAAATTACACTATGGAAATATTATCCATTAAGTGGATAATCTCTAGTAAATGAATGATTAATACAAATTGTTATATATTTCCATTAAATGATTTGTGTCAAAGTTGTGAGGGCAGTAAGTTCGAAGCATCAATTAAACTATAGTACTTGGCTATATATATACTGAACAATAATAAAGACATGAGTAAGAGATTGTGATATCGCCTACTGATGAGGGCTGCTTCAGCATGAAATGAACATCTTGGGATCATACATCTTTTTCACATGTTTTTGATCATATGCTTATGAATACATCCCTCTACAAGGTGTAAAAGTGGGTAGAACCAGTCCCTACCTTGCATAAGAGATGTAGATAAAATTACACTAGGGAAATATTATTCATTAAGTGGATAATCTCTAGTCTAATGAATAACTAATAAAAATTATTAATTAATCAGTACTATTATTATTACTTGGGGGAGGGGTCATTCTTTTAGAAATTAGTGTTATTATAAAAATAAATATAAGATATTAAACAATAAAAAAAATTCTAGATTTAATAAACAAAAAAGTAATGGTTATGATGAACAAAAATGTCAAAACATATGACAATAGATAGCAATTTAAAAATATTTTGGAAAAATATTTTTTTTATTTAACAATGTATTGCTATTACCAAGATGTTTCAAATTAAAATAATTCTATTAAAAATTATTATTCTGTTATAATTTTTTCAAATATTTTCATATTTACTTCTATCCTTTCAGTTATATCTAATAACTAGTAATAAAAAACATATTTTGGAAGCTGTATGTGATATAGATATGCAAGCAAAAGAGATTTCATATTATAATTTTAAAACATTTTTACAAATTTTATCAAAATTAAAATTACATATTATGGAAATATAAAACACTATAAAAATAGATTCAACTAAAACTTAATTTATGCAAGTTCTCATATATTTACTCTGCATTAAATTTATTATAATCAATTTTAAAAACGACATTGGAATGCATTTATGAATTTTATTAATGTTAAAAAAAGCATAAAAAAACTAATTACACATCTCTTTACATATTACTTTACATCATTTAGTATGCTAATTTAAAATATATATTTTAATTGCAATTATAAAAAGGGGGCGGGGGAAATACTTTGTCAAAACAATCTACGCCTAGCTAAACTTAAAAACACTTGAAAACACTTTTAAAAGAGTTTTAAAAAACCAAAAACAATTCAAATAAAATATAAAAATTTGTTGTGTCAAGCGTTGTTAGCCGAGAGGTCATCGCAGCCGCCTTGTAAGCAAGTAGTTGGTTACAGACTGTTGGGGGTTCGCCTCCCGGACGATGCTATGACATATGAAAAAAAAAAAAAAATTGTTGTGAAAGTAATCTATTCTCTTCATCACATTTGAGAGCTTTTTTTTTTTTGTCTTGAATATACAAAATATTATAATCCATCACGATATCGAACAATTTCAATAAGGAAGAATTTACATTTCTTTTTTTCTTTGTACAATCATAAAAAGTTATATAAATTTCAAATCTTCAAAAGAAACACAATGTACATATTTAAACATATCTATTTCTTTATTATGAACATTTAAAATTGTTACTTAACTTTGTGTATTTTAATAAAACAAGATTATGTTTATAATCACATATAATACTGTGAAATTTCTCTTTTTTAATTTGTACTTTACGTTTTCTAAAAAAAAAAAAAAATTCAGATAATAAAAATTAATAAGAGGTTAAAATAATAATCTTAATTTTGCAACAGTTAAGTGAATAATTTTACAACCTAAAGGGGAAGAGGGAGGAGTCAAGCACACTAAAAGATACAATTTAATAACTGCACTTAGTTTTTTACTCCCAAACTATCATTTCCTGCATAAAAATGACTAATTTTAAACACTTCCCGTACACGTGGCACCTCCTAGTGATAAAAATTAATTAATCTCAAAATCACTCCTTATGAAGTATTTTATTTAAAAATTTTAAACCATCCCAAAATAAATTATATTAAAAGCATGGCAAGTAAAGGCAATGCAGATCACATGTTATCATTTGATCATAGCATTCTGTTGCTTAGTTACTCCAGCAGCTTCCCTGTGCTTAACATGTGAATGGAATTTTACTTTAAAAATATAAAACTATATTCTTACCAATATTATTTACTGTTTTTGTTTTATAAGATGTAATTAAAGCTATCATTCCAATTCTCAAACTGAATATTATATAGATGTGGTTCTCTACTTACAAAAGTAGTCTCTAACTTAATTATTTGAATACCTCAATTTTTGCATAAGTTGCAAAAAGGATAAATTTTTATTACTATTATATTAAAACATATTTTATATCCTCTATTACTAAATTAAAAACATTTTTATAAAGAATATATTATTTGAAATATATATATAGTAATATTTACAGAAATGAATAACCTGCAATTAACAATTTTATAATTAATAAAGATTATTCAGCTTAAAAAAATTAATAAATGAAATATATTTTCTCATGTGTCATAGCATCAGCTAGGAAGCGAACCCGCTAACCCGGGACAACTGCTTGTAAAGCAACTGTCGCTGACCTCTCAACCACCAATACTTGATAATGAAATATATTTTCTCAATCATTTTCCTACTGCTAAGTTGAATTATTATTTGACATTGCACAATATATTTGAATATTATTCACACTTTCTGTGGTTTGCATAATTAAGGAAAGATATGTGTTTTGATTGATTAACTGAGTAACAGATTATTTTCATTTGTATTTATATATTAGACTATTTCCATCATCTAATATTAAGTATTGAATATCTTCAGAAAAATTTAACTTTATTTAAATTTTCCAATTAAATTCAAATGCTAGTAATAGCATACAGGTTAGTAAATGCACAATATTTCGAGAAGTATTATTCTCATCTCTACTTCAGGTGTTGCTTGCCTGACCAGTGACAGTACTGGCATGAGAATTTAACTCGGACCTTTAGATTCTTGAATTTTAAGGTAACACTCTAACCAATTGAACCATCTTTTTGGTTAGAGCATTACCTTAAAATTCAATATTCAAAAATCTAAGGGTTCAGGTTCGATTCCCATGTTAGTACTGTCACTGGTCAAGCCAGTAACACCCGAAGAAGAGAGGAGAATAATATCTCTCAAAACATTGTGAATATACTAACCTGTGTGCTATTATTAACAGTTGAATGTAATTGGAAAATTTAAATAAAATTATTTTTTTCTAACAGCATTAAATACTTAATATTAGATAATGGAAATAGTCCAATATATAAATGCAACTAAAATACCATCATCACAAACATTTCCTGGATTAATTTTCTGCAGTATATAATAAAAAACAAACTTTTATCGTGATCATTTAAATAAAATTACTGTACTCAATCTACTATTTGGATGTCCAAATATCACACAATTTCCTGAGCAGAACTATTGCTAATGCTAGAGTATTGCTGCTTTTACTATTACTACTATTATTATTAGAAAGGTAGTGCACAGAAAAAATATGAAGATATACTGAAAATTTTTTAAAAAGTATGGAATAATGAAGGTATAAATTAATAATAATATGATTGAATGGGCAGTTGCTCAGGATGTCAAGTAAAAAATGTTCAAACTAAAAAAATGACAGCCAAAGCTTAGATTAAATATCTTTAGCTCTTGAGAATGTTATTCTTGCCACTTCACCAAAACATATTATACAAAAAATTAGTGAAACTGGCCAATTAACTTCATTCCATTATCTATGATACTCTCAAAATATAAATTTATTTAAATTAAATGTTAGTAACATTTATTTTCACCCTTTCTTCAGCAAAACAGATGTAATTGGTATTTTTTTAAGTTTGAGACTTATCATATCTTAATCTAAATCTTTAAAAACTTGTATTATAAATAACCAAATGGTTCATGGCTCATGAATTCACGAAAAATGTACCAAAAATTATCAAGTCAAGACATGATCTATGGACTTTGAGCTCCAGTTTGAACCTTCTACCACTTTATTAAACCAGAAAGGGTGAAACTTGAGATATAGACAAATGTTAGAAAAAATTTATGACATTTTCAGAAACTTTATGTTATATTATCAATGAAATGATGATTTTGTATAGTTTTTTAATAATTTTAATGTAAATGTTTTCTATATTCTCATTTTTAAAAGCACTAATCACAGTTTATATATATGATCACTAGATGGAGCTTACCAATAGCTATAAACAAGCTTTATTTTTATAAGTGCCAAAAGAAAAAGAATTCAAAATCTCTATCGTTAATCCCTACCTCCAGACCAATTGCTTTTGAGCTTATGGCTCACCTCAGTGGAGGGCTGTGACTCTAGAAACTAGATCTAAAATACTAACTCAAAAGTCAGCACTTATAAAACATGTTTCTATCAATTTGAACGTCTGAACTTTTCAGACACGTGTATATATATATATATATAATACATATATGAACTTTTCAGACACGTGTATATATATATATATATAATCACATCACGGAACATTGTCCTTCTAAATATGTTGCTCATGATTATTTTGCAGGCAGACTAATAACTAATCATTTTTAATAAACTTGTTAAATACAATTTTACTTTTCATTTGTGATGCCCATTCATTCAATCTGATAAAAGGAGAACATGAATATTCTGTGACAAGATTATAATCCTACACATTACATATTCAAACAGTAGTAAAAGTTATTTTCATGCTGTTAAAATTAGTAATATATATGTAATTAAGTAAATAATTTATCATAAAAATATGTGTAAACAAATTAGGATAGATGAATGCTCCAATCATGGTGCTTGAAATATTTACTATTTGAATGCTAGACCATATAAAAAAAAAAAAACTAACAAATTACTCTGTTGGATATTTGTATTTTGGCAAGTGTGTGGTTGATTTATCATTATTAATATAAAAATAATGCTTGCTATATTTACATAAATAACTAGCAGCCTGAAGCGGCTGGTGGTGAAAGTTCTTTCCAAAATATATATTCTTCAAAAAATGATTGGTCGGTTTTAGGCAAGAAGTGTGAACAAATATTCTCACTGGAGCTTACATCTATCGAAATTTATGCACATATATCGAATTGAAGCCTTTTCATAATCTATGAATCTAAATACACCAGAAACCTCCTTTAATGATTTCATTTATTACTAGTAGATGGTATTTAATCATAATCCTTTTCTAAACCTTCACTGCTTTCTTGGATAAGCACAATGCATCCTTTTATTTATCTTGGACATAAAACTTGTACATGTCAAGCGTTGGTGGCTGAGTGGTCAGCACAGCTGCCTTACAAACAGCTGTCCCGGGTTCGCAGGTTCACTTCCCGGCTGATGCTTTGACACATGGAAAAAAAATATTTGTACATAATAGATAGAAAAGTCATCAGTCTACAATTTTTTAAATTATATTATTATTTGCTCTTCCATTTTTGTTGGCAAAATGATATTACTACAAATATATTACAATTGTAGTGAGAATATACTAGCTTTAAGAAATGATAATATATTAATTTATTACTAGAAATTTTAACAAAATCAGTCTCTACATCATATTTCTTGTTGACTTTTCATTTTTCATATCTAAAACAGCATAATTCATCTCAACAAGCATTATATATTGCATTCATCTATATTTATTGAATCTAAGTTTTCATTATCAAAGTTCATCAAGAAACATATCACTTCCATATAAAATAGAAAAGAATACTTGATTTTTTTCTTCCTACTGATGATGAAATGTGATGTTTTACTTATTTAGAGTCTTTTTAACTCTTTTTTTGTCTTCAACGATTATTTCAAAAACTAAACTGCGATTAAAAACACAAGCATCATAAATTATCTGTTTATGAATCTATTTTTTTAAATTCAAGACATTCTATCTTCAAAAGTAAACTTTGTTTTTTGGGTTTTTTTTTAATTTTTTCATCAATATATGGACCTTTTTGAACTTTGCAAAAAATGTGTTTTTATTACCAATAAAAATTTACTATGTACAATCCCCCCCCCCCAACCTCCCCCCCCAAGAGCTCCCCCCCCCTGCCCCCCCCCCCCCCCCCGGGGATCTTTTTTTTCTATATCCCCCCCGGAGGGGCAGATGGGGGCTCCAAATCCAACCCCCCCACCCCCAACCCTTTTAGAATTCCAACCCCCAACCGAAAAGGGAAAGAAAAAGGGAAAAAAACCCCCACCAAAATTTTTAAAAAAAAAAACAAAGGGCGCATAAAGAAAGGACACCAAAAAAAAAACCCCCCACACAATAAAAAGAAGAGTTTCAAAAGAGATTATAAAAACCCACAAAAAAAACAGACGACAGCCTCCATTGCCCTACAAAGGCTAAAAAAAGGGGTTTGATAAAAATAAAATTTTTTTAAAACTAAAAATTTACTAGTTTGAAATGTGAGAACTGAGGCCATTTTGTAGATTATTTTCATTAAACTCTCGAATTTAACATGTCCTTAAAAATTCAAAATTATTTTTAAGCTCTATCCAAAACACAAAAAGCATTTCACATCAAAATATAAAGATTCCTTTATATATGTGTCATCTAGCATAAATAATGTTAAGCACCATTACAACTTGAACAATATTCTTATCGATTTTATATTATTATTTATTCTTCTATTTTTGTTGGCAAAATGATATTACTACAAATATATTATTACAACTGTAGTAAGAATATACTATCTTTAAGAAATGATAATATATTTATTACTAACAATTTTAACAAAATCAGTTGCTGCATCATATTTCTTGTCGACTTTTCATTTTTCATATCTAAAACAACTTAATTCATTTCAACAAGGATTATATTTTGCATTCATCTACATTTATTGAATATAAGTTTTCATTATCCAAGTGCATCAAGAAACTTATCACTTCCATATAAAATAGAAAAGAATGTTTGATTTTTTTTTTTCCTACTGATGATGAAATACGATGTTTTACTTATTTAGAGTATTTTTAATCCTTCTATACTTTTTATGTCTTCAATGACTATTTCAAAAACTAAACTGCAATTAAAAATGCAAACATCATAAATTATCTGTTTATGAATCTATTTTTTAAATTCAGGACATTCTAATTTCAAAAGTAAACTTTGTTTTCTTTTTTTTCATCAATATATGAACCTTTATGAACTTTGTAAAAAATGTGTTTTTATTACCAATTAAAAATTTACTAATTTGAAATGTGCGAACTGAGGCCATTTTGTAGATCCTTTTCATTAAACTCTCGAATTTAAATTGCCCTTAAAAATTCAAAATTATTTTTAAGCTCTATCCAAAATACAAAAAGCTACTCATTAAGATTTTTCAAATTTATATGTGTACAATTGTTTTTCACTAATTTAAACATTTCTATTTCACATCAAAACATAAAGATTCCATTATATGTGTGTCATCCAGCGTTAATAATGTTAAGCACCATTACAACATGAGCAATATTCTTATTAATTGAAAAAATAAAATCATTAGCATCATTTTCTTTTCCATATTTTTTCAAGATTTTTTTGGAAAAAAATTTTTTTAAAGCAAACACGTTATTACTTAACCATCTAACATTACATGATTTCCATTCTTTATGCTTACACAAGCTGTTTTTTGCAGAGGCAAAACTCTCCATACAGTAGCACCACTCAGTGCAAGCTAGAGTGCAGGAAGCTTTGTGCATAAAATCCTTATCTAGTGCCTACTCATCCAATATCGCCAGACTAGTCTCTAGCTTGTGGCTTTCATTAGTGAGGAGCCTTGGATCTGAAAGCACTGAACTGAGTTCAGATCTATACAACTATACAAACTAATGAGCTTAGATTGAAAACATTATTGTGTTTTCATTTTGGACACAAAGCTTTATAATTATCTAAAAAAAAGTAAAAGGTGTCTCCTGTGGGGTTGCATAAGATCTAGATGCATTGCTCTCACATCCAAGGCTCCTCACTGATGAAAGCCACAACCTAAAAACTAGTCTGGGGATATTGGATGAGTAAGCACTAGATAGGAATTTTATGCACAAACGTGCCTGCATCAATTGATTACTTTGGCATTGAGTGGCACTACTATATGGAGAGTTTTGCCTCTGTAAAAAATGTCACTTTATACAAATTCACATAATCATCTAAAAGCTGATCATAATTTACCTACCTATAAAAAATTCATAGTGAGTCAAAGTTGAAACTTATTCTTGTATAATTTATTAAGTTACATTCGATCACATTGCTTGGAATTGGAAAAGAAATAAAACTTGACACTTTTTTATTAACATATCTTCTCAATTACTAAATTTAGTCTTAATCACTTTAAAATAATCAATTTAGGCTTCATTTAATCTATTATAACATTTCTCTGTTATAAAAATGTTTATTTAATATACAATGCTTGATCAATAAAAAAGAAAAATAATTTCTGAAAAACAAATATTCAAATTTTATAAATTTTCAATATGGTCTCTGTCCATATTGATATAAATATGGTACAGAGAAGTTTGATATATCTCATCTGGAATGAACATTATTTCCCAATACTGGTGCAATAAAAAATTCAATGCTCCATAAAATAAAAACATCACACATAAAATATTTCACAAAGCACAAATTCAAAACAACAATAACAACAAATCAAATCCTATAGCCTTTTTTAAAGATTATCCTATTGATTACATATTTCTGTAATTATAATATCAATACCTTCTAAACATAAAAGAAAATATTGTATTTGCAGTCTAAAGTTAAAAATGGAAGTCCTATTGCCTAATATTTGAAAATATGATACGATGTATGTCACCATTTCAATTTATGCTAAGAAATAATCACCTTTAAAAAAAGAATGCATTTATAACAGTGAAATAAAAACCATAGCAAAAATAAAAACTTGATTCAAATTTATGCAAATACATTTCTGATGGTTAGAAAGATTACACTCTGAGATAAATGTTTCATAGAGAATCCCCCCCCCCCCCCCAAAAAAAAAAAACTTTTAGCAAATTTTAAAATGTTAAAAGATAAAAGATGGCATTATACATATACAATACAGTAGTAAGAGAAAATAGAAGCTATTTTTAATTTATAAACATGAAAATTCTAAAAACACTGCCAAATATTTATTACCCATTATTTAAAAATTATTAGTAATAAAAACTATCTTTCATTTTGCTAGGCAATTTGTAAAAGTGCTTTTAAATTTGAAGCTAAATTATTAATAAATAAGAGATAGCCAGACTGAATAATTCTCTTTTTCTTTAAGTTAGGGTTAACATGAGGTTTTTTTTCTATTATTTTTTATTGTATAAAATATAAGCATGTGTACATATTTAATTAATACATTTTTGATTTAAAATAAATATTGCACATGTGAATTGTCTATATTTAAATGTAAGTATCACAGATTTATAATATCTTGGTATGTAATAGACATTACTGACATTTTTTAGGAGAATTTCATTTTCATTTATCACAAAATCAATGTTCACTTGCATAGAATAAACCAAGCTCAATGAATTAAGACTATCTATTGGCTAATTTCTTCTAAACTTTCTGAGCATGACTTAGATCAGCAATGATAAAGACGGAATAAATATAATATTTTAAATGTAATTTCACAAGAAGTCAATAGATGTTAGTAATGATACATGAAAAACCATTATAAAAGGTGTAATTGTGTCTTCTATATCTCTACTAACTGTATAACTAAATCAATAAGAATATCAATATTTATGACTTTAGTAGAGAATAATATATATATATATATAGTAGCGAATAATAACCCATTCATGTTGCTTTATAATACATGTTTATGATTCAAAAAGCCACAATTCAGATTAAACTTTAAAAAAAAAACAAATTTTTTTTTAGAAAAATGAAGCAAAGTGAATAGATATTATATAGATATATTTCTGCTCATCATGATAAAACTGTACTTTACAAAACCCATGTTAGAATTTTTTCTTCCAGTGGGCAATTTGTTGTGAAATGAGGTAACTATCCAATTACTGGGCAGTAAAATGTGTCCATCTATTCTTAGCTAAAAAATAAATCACAAAGAAAATCTTAAATCCTCCTTATCTGGAAATTAATTAGCCTGAAAAATAATACTCTTCTTTTTGGCTGTTCCTCTTTGAAAAGCTATTGAAATATGGACCAATAGAGGGTTAATTAAAAGTTGTTTTACCTTTTTCCTTTACTGAACTTTTATTTACTAATATTGATAAAATGTGGCAAGCCCTCAATTAAATAGAAATTGGGGTAAATTTTAAAACTGATCTGCTTGAGAATTAGGCAAGTGTGCCATAATTTCATTTTTAAACATAGTGACAGTTTTTAAATTTATTTTTTTTAGCGTAGTGCATATTTTAATCCTGTGTTGAATCCGTAACTGAGAGACATTCCAAATGTGTATACATACCGTGCTAAATATACAACAAACATAAATGGGTCATGTAATTTGTACAGAATTGCAAATCCCAAATTATCAATTTAGTCTGCATACCCTTAACTTTCATGTCCTTTAATACTCCCTTTGAAATGTGTGATTAATTTTAGGGAATGTAGAAAAACTTATCTGAAAAACAGTCAAATAGATTTGCTTTAAACTTATTATTACTATCTTTTTCTTTCTAAAATCTTCAAATCTATGGCTAAAGTCAATATACAAATGTAAATGTTTATTGAAAAAAAAATTCAAAATATTTTTTTTACTTTTAGAAAACATAATAATCTGTCATTTCTTATAATTGCTGTGGTAGCACATAACTTCTGTTTGAATTCAAAACTTCTACAAAGAATACAACTATTGTATTGTCTTTCCCTTACAATTTTTTATTTAAACATTGGAATATAAAATCAGATCTGCCAAAGGAAATAATTTTGGTAACTAACTAGTGCCTTATATATCTTCATTTTAAATGTTCATATCCTTAAACATGATATGATCATCATTTCTTATGCTTATATAATCTGTTAAAACAGCAGCAATTTTCACCATACAATAGTGCCATTCACTGCAAATCATAGTAATTAATGGCTGCTAAAATGTTTGTGCATCAAAATTCCTACCTATTACTTACTCATCCAATATCCCCAATCTAATTTCTATCATGTAGCTTTTATCAATGAGAAGCCTTGGATCTGAGAGCGCTGCACCTAGATCTTTGGATCTAATGCACCCCCCCCCCCAGCTACAAAGCTACAAACCCAAAAGAAAAATGCAATGTTTTGAAACAAGCTAATTTACTTGTATAATCTTACAGATCTGAACCTAATTCAGTATTTATGTATTTTAATGCTATAGTGGTTTAATACCAATCCTAGACAATGAATGATGGTGATTATGGTTATTAAAAAACCAAAGATATCAAAATGTATAGATACTAAACTGGGTTCATATCTGTATGACTACATACCTTGGATTGAAAACATTGTAATTCCAATTCAGGCTCATAGTTTTACAGTTAATAAAAAAGGTAAAATGTGGCTGCTGGAGGGTTGGTTTAGATCCAAAAATCTAGGTACAATGCTCTAAGATCGAAGGCTCCTCATTGATGACAGCCATAAGCTAGAAACTACTCTGACGATATTGGATAAGTAGGCACAAGCTATGGATTTTGATGCAAAAACTTTCTAGCATCCATTGGTTACTATGACTAGCACTGGGTGACACTACTGTATGAAAAAAGATGTTACTGTTCATATACCTTTGTCTTAAAAAAACAATTTCAATCCATCAAGATAAAATGCAAGTAGTGACCAACTCTGAATTCTCTAAAAATCTAAGATTCCTATGCGTAATAAGTCTACTTTTTAATGAATGATTTCATCAAAAGCCTTATCATTATTTATAACAAGTCAATTAATTGAAATCATTAGTAAGAAAAATGTCTTTTGAGGAATTACACAGAGACAGAAAGACCCACAATGTGAACTAACTTTAATAATGAAAATTTTTTTAACCTTTCGTGCTCAAAAACCCATAAGTTGTGATATAAATTATTTATTTATTTGCTTGCTTTTTAAAACGTTCGGCGATTATAGATTCAACATCCTCTTCACACATTTATTCTTCTAAAAAGTTGCAGTGAATCAGATATTTTTTAGAATCCTGGAAAGTATAAATTTACAAATGAAAATATTAGATGTGATATTACTGACATCCCTATTATACATCATAGACTATAGCAAATCCCAGTAATGGCTTTAAGGCATATTTTTTTGAAAGTTTTCATACTTGGCCATTAGTTAAACTCTGATCTCAGTTATCGTAAACACTGATATTTTCTAAGATTTTCACTACTAAATATGTTCCGTTTTTAAAAATACTGTTAGGATCTATCATTTTATTAATTATTCACCTCTGTTACAATTTTAACGCTGAGTACACAACTAGTAGGATTTGTACTGCTTCATCGCTTAATCCATTCTGGCAATATATTCTTCTTAATATTATTATATGCTACAGTCATTTATAACCTTGACTCACTGGTTGAATACATTTTGATAAATGTATTATGTATAATTAAAATAGTGTGTGTGTGTGTGTTGCAATGAAAATTCTTTACATATATAAACATTATAAAAATCACATAGAATTTGTCATAAAGCATACAACTCGATTCTCAATTCCTAGTTTTCTTGTCCAAACGATTCTCAATTCCTAGTTTTCTTGTCCAAACTGACAATTGAATAATAATAGCAATTTTGAAATTCTCTATTTCACTTATCTAATACTACCAACTGACTTCTTTAAAAGATGATTTATAAAAGCAAATATCATATACTATTATTCAGATTCTATTTTAATTATTTTATCATTTCCATGACCACAATAGTAAATTTTCAATGTCTGAGAAGAAGCGTGTATTTATGATACACAGGCAAACTAAAATGATACGTAATGTTGCATATGCTGTACTATTATTATATTTACAATGTTACTTGTAGCCCTGTATGCCATGCTTGTGGAATTAAAAAAAAATACAGTCTTTCTTTCATATTCAAAGGTCATTCATAATTTACAGGATCTCTTATTATTCTCTTTCACTTTCTTTGCATATATTCATATATATATATATATATTGCTTACAATACTTCTTTCATATACACTTCAATGCAAACAAATTTTCTTAAAAAATTTCTTTATTTTCCTTACAGTTTCGACTGTCCAGCAGTCTTCATCAGAGCATTATCAAGGTCAGAGTTTTATCTGTCCTTGATAAAGCTCTGATGAAGACTGCTGGATATTCAAAACTATAAGGAAAATGAAGTTTTTTAAGAAAATTTGTTTGCATTGAAGTGTATATGAAAGAAGTATTACAAGCTATATATATATATATATATATATATGAACTTGCAGGATCCCTAAAAAAAGTCATATATCACATTTATTTACTTACTGCAAATAGTAGAGAATGTTACAAAAAAACACTATGAAACTAATTTATATACATAAATAATAGACAGGGTATGAGCACAGACTTTCACATGACCCACAACTCTCCACACCATCTCATAACACTGATACACCCGAACACACATATGTGGAAAAAAAAAAAAAACCCCAAAAAACGTATTTCAACCAAAACCCAAAATCACCAGGGGGCCAAAATACCAACCCCACAAAAAAAATACAACAAGAGCCGACGAAACAATAATCCCCCCCAGGGGGCCTGTGGGGGGTTCCATTAAAAAATTTTTAATTGGGTGGAGGTTGAAGAGTTGCAGTGTGGAGTGGATTGAAGCCTGTCCATTAGAGTAGGAGGATTTGCTATCTTAATATATATCTGAGCACTTGTAGCATATATGTGTAGAGATGGTAATCTGGACCAACTGATGATTGCTGGTTTAGCATGAAATACGTATATTGGTGATTATTTATCTTTTCAACATATGTGTGTTCAGGTGTATCAGTGTTATGAGATGGTGTGGAGAGTTGTGGGTCATGTGAAAGTCTGTGCTCATACCCTGTCTATTACATATATAGACACAGGTATATATAAGCCTGTGTATTTCAGCTAATACATAAATAAATAAATAAACGTTTCAAAAAAAAAGTTCTTAAAAAAATGATTTTTAAAACGAAAATGTTATTATTTCCATAGTCTCTATACAAATATTGTTATCAAATGACTGCATTCAAATATGGCCAAATCGATTACATAATATAAATTTCTATACAATTCTTAATTCTGAATAAGGCTGAAAATACAGCCAAATTAGACATGAATTGCTCAAAAGGTGGATTTTAAAAATTAGGGTATTTTGCATATCATTCATTTGAATAAATCAAAATTCATATCATTTTCAATATCCAAATAAAACCAATTAATGTTTGTCCAAAGGTTTGTGATTATGGCATTTCAGCATTCATTATTTATTGGAATTATTTCCATTATCTAATATTAAGGACTGGATGTCTTTAAAAAAAACTTTTCTTAAACTTTATTGAAACTTTCCAAATACATCACATGGATTTAGTATTTAATGAAAATTTTCAAGTAACATTATTCTCCTTTCTTCTTCAGGTATTGCTGGCCTGATCCATGACAAAAGTAGCATGGGAATCAAACCTGATCTTCAAATTCAATATTCAAGAATCTAAGAGTCCAGGGTCGATTCTCATGCTAGTACTGTCACTGGTCAGGCCAGAATCACCTGAAGAAGAGAGAATAATACCACTTGAAACACTGCATTAAATACTAACCTGAGTGCTATTACTAACAGTTGGATTTAGCTGGAAAGTTTCAATAAACTTTAAAAAATAGTCCAACAAATAAATTAACACTGAAATCAATTAATATAGCCGACTGGTTGATGGAAGACAGTGGACTTGGCATCTATACTATTAAATCATCTTTTGAATGTATGCAGAGAATTAAAAAAATTAAAATTAATAAAGACCATAAACTAGCCTCATTAAATATAAAGGAACTATATGGATTAGTGTCTCGAGACCTTCATTCAAGACATTTTGCAGCAAAGTAATTGTAATCAATATAAAAAAAGAGTTCATAATCAAAGTTCTAAAACAGATTAATAATGAAATCACTGCAATTGCCAATGAGAAAGTCTACAAGATGATGAGTGGATGGCCAATGGGGCTACCACTAAGTGGAATTGTTTTGCAGCATCATGCTCTCAAAATTCAAGAACAACATTGTACCAAAATATTTGATCCCTGCAGCAAACATCTATGTGAGATACATAGATGACATATTCATATATGCTTCAGAGGATCAGATTAACAATATACATTTAGAAATTGATAAAGCATACTCTAGAATGGACTATACTGAAAATGAAGATAAAAATCATGGGATAAATTTTCTGGATATATATAAAAGAAACAAGAGAGAGCTGGACTTTAAAATGAATGCAAAACCAATCCAAATAAGAGGATCCACTCATCCTAAGTCTAAAGTCCCAGTTTGAACACAAATGTGCAGGCCTTAAATGTTTCTTACATAGAAACAAAATCTATGCAAGTATGAACCTGACAAAAAGAACAACATTGAGTCTTACATCAAGGATTTAACAGATCTTGGATATAACAATAATACACTCATAAAAACAATTGGAAAATTTTACGCTAATATAAACAAAGTTGCAAACAACAATAACACAGCCAAAGTAAGGATACACCTGCCTTATGTCCCTTAGATTGCAAAAACCTTTGAAATATTTGTGCAGACACATACTGGTTATCAGATCCCTCGCCCCTCATCACTTAACAATCTATTAAAGAACACAAAAGACAGGATACCCATTGAACACAATACACAAGTTGTATACAAAATTTCATGTTCCATCCCAACCTGTAGTTCTATGTATTACAGTGAATGTCATGTCAACAGATTGAAGATAATCACCCAGCACATGTATTTATACAATAAAATTAAACAAAATCATGAATACAGGTTAATCTTTTTCAATCATAAGATTAATTCGGGTCACATCTTTTCATCCCTCCAATATAAGAACAATAGGTGCCAAGAATGGTGATGGAAAAAGAAAATATGAAGAGGCTTGTGCTATTGCAAGACATCCACATTACTAAAAAAAAAAAAAAAGATTCCTGTTGCCCATTATCAAGAAAATGGTACATCTAATCACTTTATTTACATACAGAGCCTAATTTACATATTAGTCCATATTTCTAACTAAGCATTCTATTCAGCACTATGATTATGGCAGCAATCTACCAAAAGCTGGCTCAATGCATTTAAGACTTTCTTATAGTTTGATTTACCTTTTCAGATTAACTTGAACATTACAAGTTTGCTAGAATTAATATAAAACAATAAATAGATACTCCCTTCCCACGAATCAATTTTTGGTGAACCGTAGGGGTTTCACCAAGATCTCTCCCATATGCCAGCTCTGTAAAACTGACAATGAAACCCTCCAGCACTTCCTACTTAAATGTCCTTTTCTGCTTGGCATGAGAAATCTCATCAACTCCCGCCTTTCCTCGCACGGAAATACCATCTTCAACCTCCAAGAATCCATAGAAACAGGGATCTTTGCAGCTATTAGACTGTCAATTTTTCTCATCTATGCTCTCTGGTTACTCCGATGTGCCACCATCCTTGACCAGAGAGTACATTCAGTCAATCAAAAGCTCTTGGACCTAATTCGCACTCTCAAAACCTGAGATACCAAACTAGTCCCACCTTCACTCCTCACAGACACTTGGGCAATCTTCCAACTCCCATCCTCTCAGCCTCTGTCATAGGACTCAATCACAAAGACATGCTTTTCTAACCAGCCTGAACGACACACCATTTCCCCTCTCCACTTCCCATTTCCTTTTTACATGTATCTTTCCCCTCTTACCATTTTGTTCCTGAAATTTCATTTGTTTCACTGTATCTGTTTTTATTTTGATGAATAAACAACTCATCACTGAGAAAAAAAAACAATAAATAGATATATTCTTATCAAAAACATCTTCAAAATTACAGGCATTATTAAAATTGCAAATCGAAAAAGAAATCAATGAAAATATAATTTTTCTCCATTAAAAAATAGGCAGTAGATAAAATGAAAATTTAAAGTATTGATCATTAAATTATTTAAAATTGTAAACTAAATTCTAAAAACTACACAGTGATTAGTCAAATAATAGAAAAAAATATTAACTGTTTGTTGTTTTTTTTTAATGAAAGAAATGGCAAGGCATAAACATGTATAACAGCAAATTACTTAATTCTCCAGCTAATCTAATATGATAAATCAAAATCGGCTTCCTATTCTAGTTTACAGTATATAATAGTAGAATGGGGAGCTGCTCTTGGTTTAATGCACATATATATGTTATTTAAAGTGATCGTGTAACATCTCACACTCTTATTTCCACACACTTAAGATTTGCCCATACATAAACGTTTGGGTCGGAAAGAATGGGTGGATTCATTCCATTCTTTCTAAAATACTATATCTCGTGTCTGGAAAATTGAGTATTCATTTATATAATCTCTTTAAAGCGCATGTGCATTGGCTTTATCGCTAAAATTACTATTACATAAATAAACATAGCGCTATATAAAATAATATCTCATTAAAGTCTCATAGTGTAAGATGTCACTGTATTGGCTTGCCAAACAGTGTTCAAATTCTGAGACTATCTGGAAACTTTTCAGCTAAGCAAAAATTTTCTTAATTAACTCCAGAAAATTCATGTAACTATCTTGGTGCAATAGTCTAATCCTCAAACTTATTGATTTTTGTAGTTAATGCTTTCTAATTATGATGTTTAATATCAAGAAGTAGAAAAGTGCATATATAAGACAATATAATTAAAGCCATAGCATGGCGCAAAAAAAACCTAGAAATCTACTAAATGAATCATTTATAAAAAACACAAATAGATAAGGAAGCTGAAATAGTGCATCTCAGGGCAAAGAGTTCTTCAGTATAGCTTTACAAAAGTACGCTAAAAAATATTGCTTCCAAAATTAATCAAAGATTAAGTGCTGAGAATCTCCATAACTTTATAAAGTATTTTTAATTTTATTCTCTAAGATTGGCTGAGAACCAGTCAAAAATCTTAACTAATAAAGTGTAAGATCCATTCAAATTCAAACAATAGGATATAGATATGATAAATACATAGATATGCTAACCACTATACCATGGAGCTTTGATTTTATATAGGTATATACAGCATATTTTTGATTGTTTGCTATTAACAGCTTCTTCAACCAGCATTTTAAAGCGCTTGTATATGCTATTACGATTATTCGAGAAGTAAACTAAATTATTTTTATAGGTATATACATTAAAATATTTTCTGCTTTGCAATTACTAAATATAAGGTGTTTTTATATATCCAGAATCAGGCAGTGTACTGTGTGTATATATATATATTAAGATATGTCTAGTATTTTAATATATATATATACTTCAAGATTATATAGACTACATTGCTACATTAGGGATGGATGAATGCAAGTAAATGTATTCATAAAAAAAAAAATTGTATTAAAGAGAAGCTAATTAAAAAAATTAACAAATTGCATCCAATTCTCAAGCGAATACCATAGTTGGTTAGCAGGCTTAGGACAAAGTTTAACGAAAGCTTACATGATTAACTATGCGATAGATCTTTAAAAAGATCGACTGGTACAACTGCTTGCTATCTTTGTTTATTGTAGCAGAATTCCCAAAAAGGCTTTCAGCCAATTTTACTATGATACTGGACTTAATGAAATATTCTATGCATTAAATATATAATACAGGAGAATAAAAAAAAATAGCTAATTATTCACTCTTTTTAATTTTATATCATATTAAACGATTTTAATTAATTATTTAAAAAAAATCAATAATTGATTTAAAATTCTAAAACCATATTAAGAAAATTAGCATGAATAATTTTATTTTATTTTATTTTTTTGCAAAATCGCACTTAATGAAAAATATTTTAAAATATCTACATAACCATCGCTACCATTTTATTCCCAATATTACTATGCATTTCCGATTTAAAATGCTTTAACTATAAAATAAATACACAAAACAAGATATAAAATCATTTAGATTTACGATTTAAAATAATATAGAAAGAGTGTCCGCTACTGGAGTATCATAGAACCTCTCATTAAATATAAGTACATTTTTGTATATATTATATTCAAATTATATAAGTTCATGGGAGATCCAAAGTTAAGAGATGATATATCGCTAAAGAGAAATTAATTCGTTTAGAGACTAAGAAATGTTTGTAAATAATAACCATTGCTCAGTGAAGCAATAGGCGTAGAAATAAAATTAGTTTAAATGAGGTTAAATATTTGGAAATATGTCAAGATAAAATAAAGACAAAGTTCTACTGAATAATTTATAATAACGTACTACACTACGGCACATGCGCTTTACAGATGGAAGCTAATTATAATGAATACTTTCCTTTCCAAACATAAGATAAAATATTTTAAAAGATAGAATTGATCCATTCTATCTTTTTCCATCCAAGCTATATGTATGGGCCAATCTGAAGCGTTTGGAACTGAGAGCGTGAAGATTTAATGAATCACTTTAAATTACCTACCATATGACTAATTAATGGCATTTGCGATTTTCGAAAGTTGCAAATAGTTTTATAAAAACTTATCTGAGTTAGCATTTTATTTCTACATTATTCACTATTTAATAACAATACCAACAACTTTGTTTTCCTATTGAAAAAATGTGCATTAAGTTCAAACTCTTCAATAATTAGATTTTCTAAAGTATATAGATTATTTTTTAATAATCATAATAGCTTCGGTGATGATAAATCTTATTATCAAATCAAATTCTGATTCTCTTATTGCATATATCTTTGAATAAATAATCAATCGTCAAGCATTGGTGGTCGAGAGGTCAGCGACAGCTGCTTTCCAAGCAGTTATCCCGGATTAGTGGGTTCGCTTCCCGGCTAATGCTATGGCACATGAGAGAAAAAAAAATCAAAAATGAATGTACGTTTCAAATATATTTTCATTCAAAAATGAATGTATTATACAGCATAATACTCAAAACCCTAAGAACAGATCAGTAATTTTAAGGAGAAGGGTAATTTTAATGATGAGATAGAGAAGTGGCAATGATTCAAATAGTATTACCGCCCGAATTTTAACAATTTCAATTATTCTTTCATTATCTGAAAGGAATGAATCGACACGTTTCTATCTTTTTTTAAATAAATGAATATGATTTTAATCGACATGGGGGGGGGGGGAGAGGTTAACAGACGAAACTCCATCGCACCCCAATTCACCGTTTTCAAAATATCAAGATTTACCTTTTCATCAATACAAAATTTTCCTTTATAAAAAAGCTGGTCCAGATGTGCAATTTTTCACAATAAAAAAAAAAAAAGGTATGTGATTTTATTGCTCAGGAGTTCATAAGAAGTTCAATTGCCAAACCTGTGAGTCAGAATCGATCCCGGAACCTCCAGATCCTAAGTTATACGCTATACCAGTTGCGCCAAAGAACGCAGAGCATTTTTCACAATGAAAGATATTGATACTATTTATTTTAAAATACATGTAACAATTTGCTCTAGCTAAATACTTTTCACATAATAAAGATATATAGGAGATAGTGACTTGGGCCAACTGATGAGTGCTAGTTCAGCACGAAATGCATCTTGGGAGTCATTTGTCTTTCATTATATCTTTATTTAAGTGAATTTAAAAAGAATGGGGAAGTACGGAGGTGTTTGTTATATCTATAAGATATTACATCCGAGAAAGAGAAAGGTTAATAACTCCGTGTGTGTAAAATAAATAAAAAATCAGATATATTAATCTTTAACTGAGGTTTAAAGTTTATATAATCTCTAGTTTCGATAATGATTAGTAATAGTTATTATTGTATTTATCTTAAATGGATGGCATCAAAGCTGAGAGTGGAGGAAGTTTGACAATGGTAAATGAAAATGTAACAATTTCGGAAGATCTAAAATATGTACTTGTTATTCATCATCATCAACCATTATCAATCCACTGCAAAAATGAAGGTCTCTCCAAGTTTAATCCATCTTCTCCGATCTTTAGCTTCTCTTCTCCACATCACCCCTGCATACTTTCTTATTTCATCCATCCATCTCACATGTGGTCTCTTTCTGGGTCTTTTACAATCTCTTGGAATCCCGTTTAAGATTTCAATTGTTCATCTATTATCATCTCTTCTCGCAATATGTCCAGCCCAATTCCACTTCAATCTTTTAATTTTTTCAATGAGGTCAGTAACACATGTTTGTTCTCTTATCCATCCATTGCGTTTTCGATCTGTATTGCTCTTCTATTACGTGTCCAAGTCTCAGATCCATAAGTAATATCTATGTCCTCTTCATAAAAAAAAAAAACTTGTAAATAATTTAGTTTTAATAATAAGTCATCTTACTTTTATTTATGTAAGTAGCAAGCTTTGATCAATTAAATGTATTAACCTAATATATTCGGACTTTTCTTTAATCAGGGAACTAACAAATATATATAGCAGGTTATAAATAGAATACTTTATACTAAAACTGACTACATTTCTTATTTATGTTGTGCTAATTTTTCACACTGGAAGACAACAATTAAAATAAATGTGAAATTATATTCAATCTACAGACTCAACAAAGTATCGTACAGTTCGTATATAGGAATAAACAATGTACAAATTTACTAGAAAAAAAATATTTGTAATGTTTTTATATTAATTTTTAAAAAAGGTAATTTATGACTTTAAAATGAAAAAATATATTTCACTGAATTTTTTTTTATCATTTTCAGATTTCTACAGCTGTTACTTATAGATATTTCTCATAACTACTTCCTAAAGCAATAACGTAAATAAAAATATAGTTTTTTTTATTATATGTTAATTAACCTTTCGACTTAACAAACCTGACTTTATGTTTATTATTATTTAAAGTTAAAAAGTAAAAAAGAAAAATCATTTTGCTGTTATCAATTTGCTTTCTCTTCTTTTATACTTATTAAACCGCTTTTCTTCATTTCTTTAAAATATGTTATCCATAAATAATAAATTATAATTCTGACATTTCGGTTCCTGCCATAACCTTTGATTTTTCTTTGTATTTAAGTCTACACTATATTTAAAATGTAAATGCATGCTAAAATGTATAACCAAATATTATGTAATACAGATATATGTATAAATATTGAATCATACATATCTGCATTAATCCTGCAGTGGATTGATAATGGTTGTTATTAATGATGATGAATACTCCAGAGCCATATTATAAATTTGAATAATCAACTATTAATAGTACAGTAGTAAGTACCTGGCCTTAAAATAGGCTGCTTTTTTTTTATTGATTGTTTTAACAATTATTTATATTTAATTTAATGTAAATTAAACAAAATATATATATATATTCCATGTGTCATAGCATCGGCCGGGAAGCGAACCCGCCAACCCGGGACAACTGTTTGTAAGGCGGTGGTGCTGACCACTTGACATACATTAACCAAAACTAAATGTAAATATGGTTCTATAGCATCCATTTTTCTCCCCTCATTAAATATCACATTTCAAACATGAATTTATGGATTGTATTCACATTTTCTTCACGATTTAAATATTATACCTCTATAGTTAAAAGCACAAGTACACCCCCCCTCCCCAGCATTTTATATTAATGGCGACTTCCTTCACATAAACTTAATAATATGCTAACCAAAACTAATTGATGTGATTTTGGTACTACAGCATTATCCCCCCTCCCACTAAATATGACATTTCAAACATGAATTATGTACTGTAATCAAATTTTCTTCATGATTTAAATCCTATACATCTGTAGTCAAAAGCATTTGTACTGATTTTTTCCAAGCGTTTTTTATCAATGGCAGAATTATTTTCTTCACATAAATGCAATATTTTTTATAATTGGTTGTGAATTTGACATATGACAGTCTTATGAACAAACATACATTCCCCAATCAGTCAACAGAGAAAATAGGGATTTTATATATAAGATGATCGTTTAACATCCAAATTCTCGGATTAATTAGCTTCTGGTTATTCTCTTGAGTAAACAACAATGAGTTGGTGCATACCTTTAAATCTTTTACACTGTACAAGTTATTAATCTTAGATTCAAACTACCAAAGGTTTTAAAGTCAAGCAATCGTATTTGTATAGCTTTACAGATCTGTTACTAAACTAGCAATTGATCTCAATTGCGTGATAAATATAGGCAGATCAATATAAACATAAAAACGAGTTATCTAGCATTTGGAATCTTAAAGTTTAAATCTCAGGTTATTATTTTGAATTATATAAAAGCAAAGGAGGTGATTGAATTGAAAAATCTGATCATGAAGACCAATAGTAAAAAGTCTTGTATTTTCACATCCATTTATTATTCAATGTGTATTCAATACTCAATTTTACAATAGATAGTTATAAAGCACATGAATGGCTATTTCCAAGGGAAAGTCATGTGATACTTTATTAGTAATAACTGCATTAATTAATCTTTCTAGCAACAAAGTTATAAAACAGTGTAATTAATATTTACTAAGGCTGTAAACCTTAAGAATATGCGCATGAAAATGTGAAGGTAGGGACCTCTACAGGTCTTAACCACAAGCTTACGCTTTGGAAGAAAAGAGGGGAATTTATAAGAAAAAATAATTAGAGGTAAACCACAGATTAAAAATATATACTTCTTTTGCACAGTCATAAAGGTCACACCATATTACAAATATGATTTTTCCCCCCTTTATCATCAGCTTGTTTACTAACATCTAAACCAACCCATATTTCCTGGGAGCTTTATTTTTTCACTAAGGAGAACTAAAAAGCCATTTGGTGTTTTCCATATTAAAAAAAGAAATTTCTTGGGAAATCATCACTTATGTGGAAAAAACATACATTTTATTCCAAATTTGAACCCCCAAGTCATGACCATAACAGATTAATAAACTAACAACCAGGCTATGACAAATTGCTTATGTTCCTCTATAAATTCTCATTAATCATTTTAGTTAACTGCTTTCTTCTTTACAATAATAAAAATGCTGCGGTATATATTTAGAAGGTAAATAGCTGTAGTTAACTTCTTAAAATTATATCAAGTTATATGTTGACACATATGTTATGACTTATGGATTCAAATTTAATCTAAAACTCAAAATTTACTTTTCAAATAATTGGTAATTTTCTTAAAAAACAAAAGAAGATATCTCCAAATAGACAAAATAGATTTCTAACTCTTCTAGTTGAAGGTTTTAAAAAATCTCAAAAAATTATGAACTGGTCTATGTATATGTCAAAGAGCCTCATGATGTAATGATAAACATCCACTTAGTATAAGCATCCAAAAATGGTAAATGGATATTGAACTATAAATTAGTAATCAACCCATTGCAAAAAGGGGGATATATAAATTATAATTCAAAAGTATCAATTATACCTAAGATGACAAGTTTTAGATCTTTTTTTGTTTTGTAATGAAAAATTATGACATTACCAAAATAATAAATTGTAAAATATTGAAATATTTGCAAAGAAATTGCTTGATTTCATTATAAGATTGAACAGATTAACAATACTTTGTACCAATTTGAAGATTGATAATAAAAACTGGATATCTATTCTGTATATTTCAAATTCTCAAGTGAAATTTTATAAAAATATATATAAGGATGTGTTTAGTGTTTCATTTTGTGTTACAAATAATGTTTATAAGTAAGTGAACAATTCTAAAAGTGTCATAACTGTCAAGAAAAAAGTAATGTTGTTTATCAAATTTTTTGTGGATGTATGTTATCATATATAGGTGAATTGAGATGCAATATAGAGAAAACATTAAAGGAGTATCAATTGTTATACAAGTGTGTAAAAAGTAAAAATAATAATGATTTAATAACTGCTTCAGTTTTCTTGGATCATGAAAGAACATGTAAATATAAGTTGAAGTTTAACCTTGAAAATGTTAAGATTCTTCATGAAGAGAGAAACCATAATAAAACAAAAATTAAAGAGGCAATTTTCATAAATACAAATAAAATGAGTATAATTAAAGATAAGCCACTAATATTAAAATTCAGGAATCCTGGGATTTGAGTTAATGTTTGCTTCTCTTATGTTTTTTTTTAAATTTAAATTGCAGTTGAAGAGGTTAAGTAATTAATTGAAAGTACTTCTGCAGATTGAAAGACTGTTTATAATACTTAATCACCATTATTTTTTATTTTTTATTGTTACTTTATATATATATCATTAAAAACAATCAACAATCTCAAACTGTTATCAAGGCAACCTCCTTTTAACAATAAAGGTGGAATCCCATCTTTATGGTCCTATATATTTATATAGACACTAAAAATTGCAACTTGACCAGAGAGATTGAAATTATTGATACAAAGAAGTTTAAATAAAACTCTTTAAACAAGTAAACATAACCCATTCAGAATGCAAACTAATAGTCATTTATTACATTACACCTGCAATTACAATTTTCAAATTGCACCCAAAGTATTACTTAAATAATAAGTGTAATAATGCTCAAACTAAATGGGTATGTATCAATAATTGGCATCTCTGATCACATTGCAGTCTTTGATGTCTATGTAAATATATTGAACCATACATAAGAGTGGAATTCTACCTTTATTGTTAAGAGGAGATTGCCTTGACAATAGTTCGAGATTGTTGATTGTTATTAATATAGGGATTATCTAAGTTGTTGACTGGTTTTAATGATTATTTACAAACCCATTTAGCTTTGAACATTATTACACTTATTATTTAAGTAATCCTTTGTGTGCAATTTGAAAATTGTAATTATAGTTTGTAATGTTATAATTAGTTTGCATTCAGGACAGATTACCTGTTTAAAGAGGCTTATTTAAACTTCTTTGTATCAATAATTTCAATCTCTGTGATCACATTGCAATCTTTAGTGCCTATATAAATATATTGGACCATATAAATATGGAATTCCAACTTTATTGTTAAAAGGAGGTTGCCCTGACAACAGTCTGAGATTGCCGATTGTTATTGATATTGGGATTGTCTAAGTGTTGACTGGTTTTAATAATTACTTACAAACTCATTTAGCTTTCAGCACTATTACACCCATACATATATATATATATATATATATATATTAGAATGACCATGTTGTTTGGCTATATATAACATACATGCATGCTTATATATATGTATATTTGTAATTATTTTTTTGCTTTGCAAAATTACAAAATCCATGTACGCTCATGTGTATTTGTAATTATTTGTAAATATTTTTTTCTTTCGCAAAAGGACAAAATGCAATAGAATACTTATATATGGATATTAATAGAGAAATAAATATGGCCAAAGTGAGGTTAAAATAAATTTGTTTATTAATCTGCTGAGTTAACTTTCAACACAGAGTGTCTGTTTCAAAATTAGCGGAGTCAAAGGTAGTTTGGCTGTGGCCTTTATTGAAAAGCATGCCATCTAATCCCTGTTAACTTCTCATAGAGACATCATTTACACCAGATATGTCAATGACATTTTTGTCTGCACTTCCCTCCCATTTAATCCTCAAAATGTTCGAAAATTTCAAACACTTACTCGAAATAAAATGGACATATGAAAACAAAGATCACCAACAATGTATTAGATATCTTGACCTGAAATTAACTCACTGCATCGACTATGCAATAGTAGTTAAGCCCTTCAGTGCTAGAGGCTATTCACATCCACAATCAAAAATCCCATTTCAATACAAGGTAACCGGCTTCAAAGCTTTCTTATTAAGAAACTTTAAACTATGCCAAAGACAACTTGGAAGCTTACAAGAGTGACCTAATTCATGCAAGCTGCAACTAAATTACAGCATTCTACAATAAACACAAATATGTCAAACAATGTGACCTGAAACCCTAGATCAATATGCCATTTATCACCAACATCCACTCCAAATTGAAGTCCATTCTTTTGAAAACTTCAATATTGGCTTCAGATGCCCTCCATCCCTCAACACACAATTACTATATGCCATAGACTGCCCATCTTGCAATAACAAATACTATGATGAAACTTGAGCCAACTTAAAATTTAGAATCTCTCAACATGCCTATTTATGTAATACAGCAACAACAAATCCATCATACAACTAAGTGTTTTTGAAGCATGAGAGATTTGCCAGTGATCTTTTTAAACCTACATCTGTCAGGTCTCGAGAGTAACCACAAAAACACAAGATTAAAGAGACTTGGCACACAATTAATTCCACACACAATAAATATATGAGGCAATAGTGTTACCCTCAATAGATAATGTTTGTTTAATCTGTCAATGTTGGCAATGCTTCACAATTGCCTATCATACATACCATCAGGCAAATCTTTCAAACACTGGAAGGTTAATCTTTTATAATTGGAATTATTATCACACACTGCTAATTATCTACCAGTTATATTTTGAAACAGATACTGTGTATCAAAAGTTAACTAAAGAGATTAACCATTTTGTAGTGCACTAGCATTCTAATAGATTTCTTTGTTCTCATTTTCTTTAAGCTTTCAATTTTCACTTTAATATTAAACCATTATTACTTATCAGAATATAATAAATTTGATCTCATTTGATAGATATTTTGGTTTAGAAATTAAATAAATTTTAAAAAATCACATTTGATTTTCAGAATTATTTTACAAATTAGATTTTAATCAAAACAAAGTGCTATTGCATCATCAAATTTCAGTTGGAATGGAATTAATTTGTAAAATCAATGAAATCTTTATTTGATGTTTGATGTAAATATCTGAATAAACTATTTTTAAAGTCTAGTAAATCTATCAATTTATGCTTTAAAAGTTTTAAAAAATTTGTTAATTTTTATATCACTAAATTTTATAACATAATGGTAAATGACATCATTTCTACACACTTGTATTTCCCGTGACCATAATCTTAATGGTCACAATATTCAAAAGAATATATTCTTTTATGTTTACAAATAAAACACTTCTGTAAAAAATAATTATGTAATAATATATATTTTTGATTTCCAAATAATTATTACTCAATTACTGTTCAAAAATAACCATAAATTTTTTTAAAAAATCAAGTTTTTAGACCATTGTTTCTTAAAGCAATCATGCAAAGTTTACGATCACCAAACACATAATAGGCATCGTATCATATACTTTAAAAACCCATTTATTCCATTATCCTGACATCTTTTAATTTTTTTTACCTTAAAATATTAGAAAATATACGTGAATTTCAAAGCTGTAAAAAAAAAAAGGTTTCCAAAATTTCTCAGCAGAGGGCCTTAGAAAGTTTCATAATTAAAAATGCAACGATTAATAAACGAATTTATTTTAACCTCACTTTGGCCATATTTATAATTTATTTCTCTATCACATTTTTTCTGCTGCTTTAAACTTCTTTTTTATTTATGTATATTGATATAAACCAGCAGTTTTAAACTGACTGTAATTTCAATTCATTAATGGAGCATAAGATGCTCACCATATTTTAGATGTATTTTGAGGAGGGGAAGTGTGCCCTATACACTGGCAAATATAGTAATTAACCTCTGAAAAGCTGGAAAGAATAGTAGAAGCTAATTACAAAATAATCTCTAAATTTGCAAATGTTCAGTAATTTGTTGAAATTGCTTTCACTGCCAACATATATCTTGTGGTGAAATATAAATATTTCAGTAATACATGCAAACTTCAATCTATAAAAATCAATTTCAAAATTATTTTATGAGACAATAGTGATTTTCAAAAATTCTGTCACTAGATATACCAATAAAAATTAAATTCAAAAATTAACCTAATTATAAACTCATTCACATTTCGTAATTCGATTTGTACATTGTACAGGCTTAACACCTGTATTTATATATGTAATATATATGGGATTCGAAATCAGACTTTCACACAACCCACAATTCTCAGTACCATCTAAGAATTTTACATAGCTTAAGAATTGATTTAACTTCTTTATAAAGATGTATAGGAGATATTATACTCTGCTCATTTGGTTTTCATTTTTTAAAATCTTGATTAAAGTAATAGCAATCTGATATTAGAAGCTGCTATTTGGGGAAGGGGGGGGGGCTTTTAATATAAAATAAGGTAGTGTTTCCAACTGTGTAATGCAGCCACTTGATGATGCTGTTGCTTGCAAAAATAATGAAATGTAATATTACTGGGCTGATAATTTTTTGCTTTCTGCTCTCCGCCAATTTTTCAAAGTCTTTAAAAAAGATTTCCATGGTATTTAACAGAATTTTCATTTTAAAAATATATAAATTCAAGAGTTTGAAAATGTGTATTATTTTTTGACTGAAAATTAAAATAAATACATGCACTAGTCTGAGCAAACCAAGCTGGCAGTGCGTAGCAGTGGAATGTGTGGGGGGAGGATTCTGATGTTTTTGGTGAATACATCCACTAGTCTGAGCAAATCAAGCTGGCAGCGCATAGTGCTGGAATGTATGGGGGGGCTCAAGTGGTTTTGCCAATCCAAAAGAGCAGCCAATACATGTTCTAGTCTGAGTGAACCAATATTATGATTTCCAAAGCAACAGACAACAGCAGCCATTGGATTACTCTTGTAGCTGTTCTCCTGAAAACATGCCTTTTCGCATGACTTCTGAAATTCTTCAATGACATACCTTTTTGCAATTATTTTCAGCTTCAAAGATGTGTAGGGAAATGGGATGATGCATTTACAATTATTAGTATGTAATAGAATGTCAGGTAAGGTGGAAGATCTTTAATTTGAATGCACATAAAAACACTTATGGCCTGTTGAATTCCATACACCCTCACATCCTAGGGTAATGATCTATAAAGTGTGCACTATTTACACAGTGACACAAACAACAGTGTGCAATGACATGTACACCTACTAATGGCTAATATGAACAGAACTGTTCTAGAGGCTGTAAGTAGGGCAATGTAAATGGCATATTTCTATGCTTTTGCAAGCAACAGTGCCATCAAGCCGCCGCATGACACGGTCGGAAACACTACCTAAAATAACATATTTTATTATTATTTTGAATTACAGAGATTGAAAATTCACACTTAAATATTAAATTCTTTGTAAAAATGTATTATAATATTCAGATTATTTTCTTTTTCTTTATCCTATTTGTAATTAGTTTGCTTAAATGTTTTACGTTAGCTAAGTAAAGGTTTATTCCATATGATAATTTTGTTAACTGTAGCTGAGCATGCTATTGGTTGACAAAGCTGGATGAGTGCTATAAATCTAGCTTCATTTGCCAATAGCAAGCATAGCTACAGTTAAGAAAATTAACATATGGAACAAACCTTTACTTAGCTAACGCTTGAAATATTTCAGGAAACTAGTTTAAAATATATTACAAATATTAAACTCTGACTGTATGGTTTTTGTTTTTAAATTTTAACTAAAATAATAACAATCTGGTATTAGAAGTTGGGACTATATTTTTTTCTATTTCATTTTTGAAACTAATGGTAATAATTTTTTAAAACACGCAAAACTCTCCATACAATAGTGCCACTCAGTGCCAACCAGAGTAATCAATGGATGCCAGAAGGCTTGTGCATAAAATCCCTATCTAGTGCATATTCATCCAATATCCCCAGACTAGTTTCTGGCTTGTGGCCTTCATCATTGAGGAGCCTTGGATCTAAGAGCACTGCACCTAGATCTTAGGATCTAATGCAACCCTCCAGCAGCCACCTTTTATCTCTACTTAACTATAAAACTATGAGAATAAAATTGAGAACACAATAATATTTTCAATTTAAGCTAAATAGCTTATATAGTCATATGGGGATATTGGATGAGTATGCACTAAATAGGGATTTATGCACAGGCCTTCTGGCATCCATTGATTACTCTGGTTGGCACTACTGTATGAAGAGTTTTGCCTTTTTTAATAACAGTAATGTGCTAGCATAAGAAATGGTGATCATGTGATGTTTAATAATTTTTTAACATAGAATTGCAAAATTTTTGAATTAGTATATAATGTATAGTTGAGAATTAATATTTATTACATGTATTCAGACAATATTCAAATTTAAACTGATTTTTTTAACAATTCAACTTTTTATATTACTATATGTTCTATTGAAATCATAGTCTTTGCATATATCTAAAAGTGCCAAGCATTGGTGGCCTAGTGGTTAGCATATCTGCCTTCCAAGCAGCTGGCCCCGGTTCGCTTCCCGGTCAATGCATTTGACATATAAAAAAAAAAGTGCTTGAAAAATAGAATGATTTGAATTCATCATCTAATCTTGTGGAATGAAATTAATCTTCACATATACACTAGATGTTAAATTCATGTGTTCTCACCCATTATTATTATATAATTCAAGCCTTATTAATGGTGCTTAAATCAGGACTTAAACTTAATATGAGACTGATATTTTAATTGATAAGATTACAGTCACATATAATGCTAAATTATTTACTTACATATACTGAAACTAATATAATTCAAAATCGCAAGTACTTAAAAATTAGAACTTTTCTCTTCCCTGTGATATACAAATTAAATAAGTACAAATAATCAATTGAAATATCAGGCTTATAATGAGTTTAAGTCCTGATTTAAGAACAGGCAATAAGGATTGATTTATTAAGTTTAGACTTATTGATGGGGAAGTGTATATAAATTTAACGTCAAGCTAATAGCCTATCTTTGAAGATTAATTTTCTTTCACAAGATTACAAGTACAGAGTAATTGCAGAAAAGTAAAAATATGTTAATATTTTTAAAATTATTATAAATTAATCATGTAAACTTAGAATTTATTTTAAGACTAAATCAGTTTGAATTTTAAATAGTAATTTTATTAAAATGATCATTTTGTTAAAAGATTTAAATAATATTTTAATTTACGGATAGTTGAAACTGAAGACTGGAAATCTCTTTGCGCTAAAAAGTATACTTAAATGGAGTACAAAAATATTTTTATTAATGAAGGATCTATTTTTAGTAATACTATTTATTGTGTTCTTGTAACTTTATTTTTTTAAAATTAAAAACAATTTAGCTTCTAAAAAATTGTGTTCAATTTTTAAGCAGGATTCATAAATATTTTTTTGATAAAATATTCCTACAATAAAGAGTGAATGTAGGATTCTGAAGTAAAAATCAATTTATGTTATTGATAAACCAATTTTATTTCACAAAATATTGTTAAGTTTTTTTTTTTCATTTTTTTTTTTCATGTGTCATAGCATCTGCCGGGAAGAAACCCGCTAACCCGGGACAACTGCTTATAAGGCGGCTGTGCTGACCACTCGTCCACCAACGTTTTTCACATAAAAATTTACAGTTTTTCACATATTAAAATTTTCACTTAAACTATTAAAAAGTGTTTTAAGTAATGCAATTGATGATATTTTCTTTGTAAATATGAATTCCTATTATAAAATTCAAAGATCGTTTTTGTGTATATTTGTAACATTACTGAATAGTTGTACCTAAAGAAAAATTAGGTGAAAAACACTTCTATTAAATAAATTTTTATGAGATTTGACTATAATCCTAAGAAAGTATTTTTTTTACTAAAAAAATGTTGAAGACTCTTTCAAAAAATCAATAACCAATTAAAATGCCAAGCAATGGAATGTGTTATTTTATGAATCATTTTAATTTATAACATTTTTGAAACCAATTATACTTACAATAAGATTAGAATAAGACAGAAAATTTCTATTAACAGTTTAAAATTGTTTATACGTGTGTGATTCTAACATATATCCCACCGCTCTCCTCAAAATAGCTATCTCATTTATTAAGTACAAATATTAAATATTAATATATATACAAAACTGACTAATTTATTTTTTCACAATTTGCATTATACATTGTTGCATTATTAAATACATTTCAATATGCTAATTGATATTTCTTGAATATGTAATAGTTTTATTATTTTATAAAATTTCATATAGCAAAGGGCATTTTGATTCAATTTTGTAATTATAACAAATTTACTTATGCATGAAGCAAAGAATTATTAATTCACATGTACTTGATTAATTTATTCACTACTTGCTGTTTATTGCTTTAGCAATTTTATCTAATTTTTTTTTAACATTCATTTTAACTTAATTTACTATCAAAGGTCAAAGTGCATAGTTACCATAATATAGTAAGTTTGTAAAAATTCTAACGTGAAGCTTAATTAAAATAGTATCAGAAGTTTGTAAGAATTCTAATGACTATAAACCAACATTTTCCACTAGTTTGACAGTAACAAAATTGACTTTTTTCAGATTAAAATATATATATATCATGTTTTTATTTTATGAAAACAATTTATATATAAAATCTTGAGAAACATAATTTAAAAATATTTCAAATAAATAAATACACTTAATCATATGAAACTTTCCCTATAGCAATTTAAAAATAATATTAGCATGATATATCACGAAAAATATGAATTAGTATCTTTTTCTGTTTAATCATGTATATTATTTTCATGAATTAAAATAAATAAATAATTTTTTTTTCCCCATATGTCAAATGAGTTGACCGGTAGGCGAATCCCGGGCCAGCTGCTTGGAAGGCAGCTATGCTAACCACTAGGCCACCAACGCTTAATAGATACATAAATATTTGAGTTACATTTCATCACAAAATACGGAACAACAAATAATTGTTTTTATACCAATCATTTAACTTTGGTTTTCCTAGAAGCAACATATTGAATTTTTAAGCATCTGTTGAAGAGCAGTTTTCACACTAACGCAACAATACTTCATAATATATATATATATTAAATGCTCCATAAAGCTAACATAGTACAAAAGCAATAAGCCTAATAAAATATAATAATTATCAAAAAATAAGAATATAGAATTTAAACATTTTAAAACTCATTACTTTCAATTTTATTCATAAATTGCATATTTTGCTAAGTTAATTTTAAAATTACAATATTAAAATTAATCTACATCTATTTACAAGAAGAAATAAATATAAAAATACTTATCAGTCATTATAAATGTGAGTATTTTCTTCTTCTTTTTTTTTTTTTTTTGATGAAATACAATCAGCGGAATCAATGATCAAGATATAAATAAAAAACTTTGGCTTAAAGGTCCCCCCCCCCCCATAAAAAATAAATATTGTTTTTGATATAATTTGTTTTCAATTATTTGTTTTAATGATATACTTGATGGAAAAGAAAAACTAAATAAGATAATATCTGAAACTGATAGATTATACGCACATGCAATATATGTATAGTGAAATCAAATATAAATATATTATTTATATTATTTGACCAATTTCTATTACACACTAATATTTTAAAATGTAATTAATAAATGATTTTTTTTCCAATGAAAGTAAATAAATAATTAGAAGTAGTTTTACTTAATGATAAATGTATAATTATGTTATATATAGCCTTGAGCATTATTACAATTATTATATATAATAACTGAAATGCAGGCTTATTATATAATTGTATCAATCAATATATGTAATATATAGGGTATATGAGAATAGACTTTCACACGATCCACCACTCACCACTCTATCTCCTATCACTGATACCCTTGAACACATATATGTCGAAAAAATAAATAATCACCAATACACATATTTCATGCTAAACCAGCAATCATCAGTTCGTCCAGATTATCATCTCTACATATATATGCAATAAGTGCTCAGATATATATTAAGATAGCCAACCTTCATACTTTAATGAACAGGCTTCAATCCACTCCACACTCCAACTCTTCAACAGTCCATCCAATCTGCATGAAATACGTATATTGGTGATTATTTATCTTTTCGACAAATATGTATTCAAGTGTATCAGTGATATGCGATAGAGTGGTGAGTCGTGTGGAAGTCTGTGCTCATATACCCTAATTATATATATATAAATGATATATTTTGCGGATTCATCCATGTATGATTTTGATTATAAATATACTGACGTTTTGACTTGATCACACAAGCCATCAACTGGGTGATGGATAGAATATTACAAAGATGGGTTTTAATAATTAAATAGTCCATTCATCACCTAGTGGATGGCTTATGTTATCTAGATAAAATGTCAGTATTTTATAATCAAAATCATACATGAATGTATCCTCAAAATATATCATTTATATCTGTAACGTGTGAAAATCTTCTTATCGACATATATATAATAAAAATTGAAATTATATATACTTAAATTCCAAATATAGAGGATTCGAACTCAGACTTTCAAGTACATGTCTACTATCCACACTATCTCATGCCACTGATACACATGACCACACACATGTCAAAAAGATAAATTATCACCAATACACGTGTTTCGTGCTAAACCAGCACTCATCAGTTGGTCCAGATTATCATCTTCCACACACACATATATAATCAGTGTTCAGTTTATATTAAGATATAAAATCTTCATACTTTAATGGACAGGCCCTCTACTCCAGCCTCCAACTCTTCCGCCATCCACACCACTGAAAATCTGATGATGAAAAACCCAAATCCCATGCTGATGCCAATATTATTGTGATGCCCATGTTGACCTCAAGTCACTTTGACCCCTCATGTATAGGACCTTATCCATTTAAATACATAGAAGAGGGAGGAGCAGGATGCAGGCTTAATGTGTAAATATTTGAAATACAGGCACTGATTATATATATATATATATGTGGGAGATGATAATCTGTACCAACTGATGAGTGCTGGTTTAGCATGAAATATGGATATTGATGATTATTTATCTTTTCTACATTTGTGTGGTCATGTGTATCAGTGGTATGAGATGGTGTGGATAGTTGATGGGTACTTGAAAGTCTGAGTTCAAACCACTATATTTATAATTAAGCTCCAAATAAATGAAGAATGCCTGTATTTCAAATAATCCTTAAATTTATTGTAAAAGTCTTCTACATTAATGTTTTTTTTTCCATATGTCAAATGCGTTGACTGGGGAGCGAACCTGGGCCAGCTGCTTGGAAGGCATCTATGCTAACTACTGGGCCACCAATGCTGTAAAACAAAATGTTTAAATATTTTTTATCAAAATTATTATTTAAAAAACTATATATTGTACCACCATGTTTTTCTGTAATATGCAAATTTTATTAAAATTTTTTTTGCAAAGATGACTAAGCAAATCATTGATGATGATCCTCAGTGTTGAAACACTATATGAAAAAAAGAAATTAATTTGCATTTTTTAAAATGTATATTTTTAAAAAAAAGTATATCTACATTTTTTATTGTCATCTGGGATTATTATTCTTGTCAAATACAAATTATACATGTTTTCACGGTTCCTAGTAGCTATTTGAAATGCATTTCCAAGTTTTTATTTAAACAAATAAATCTTTATTCTTCATGATATTTTAGCAATTTTAAAATTATTTCTTAGAAATACGAGTTTAAAAATAAAATTCACTCTTAAAAATAATATTTCAACAGTAAAAAAATAAGTAATAAACTGAAATACATAATCAAAACATTCGTTTTTATTGTCTTTGTCATTATAAATAAAAATTTACTTAAAATGAAATAAAATTTATTTGAATTCCCTTTCTAGCACCAAAACATTTTTTTTTTGTAAATAACACATAGAGCAGCAAAATTATCTTTTAAAAGTTTAAATTCCAGCTATAATTATTTTAAAAACTGATGAAAAAGAGCATATAGTATGGTAAGAGATGTTTTCCTTTTTCAGCCAATCACAATACCCTACTTTACATTATTATGTTTCTATTGACAGCTATTTCCAAATAGCAAATATTTTTGAATACAATCTGAATTTAATCATAATATTCTTATCAAAAATATTTCACAAATATTTTTCAAGAATAATAATAAGTATTTATACAAACAGAGAAACATAGCTTGTGCAAAAGCAATAATGACTTTGAGAACAAAGAACTTGTCAATCTCTGGCTTTTTCTACCAGGTTCTTTATACTGTACTGACATCTAGAGATTTTTTTCATTAATAAATTAATATGCATTTTAGTTCCAGTGTCTACTATAAAATGAGCACAAAACCAGCAAATGAATGCTACAGATAGTCCTATATCAGAATAACTTTAAGCCAAACAACTAAAGCATCAATGCTGCTGTGAGATATTTCATCTTTATGACAGATAAGACTAGCAGGCCCAAGTGCACCAAGTAAACAAAAGTAAACCATTCTTTCAATAATCTGATGCAAAGTAAAAGGCTCTCCACCAATTTGTATTGAGGAAGAGAAAGACATTATTGATAGGTTTGCCAATTACAAACTGATGAGAGTTTTTAATAGTTTTTCATCCTTGTGTAACTCTATAGCTAAGAATATCTTAACTCACTTTGCAATAAATGATGTGTGTGCTGAGTAGATTATGACATGATTACTAAAAATAAAGTCATAATCTGGATTAAAAAACTTGAAAAATACCAATTACACTTATGACATTTTTCAGGAAAATGGTCCAAATCCAACCTAGCAATCTATTTGATAAACATAGTTAAATGAGTAGTTTATCTAGAGAATAAAACATAAGTGTAAAAACATTCAAACTCTATAAAATTTGTGAAACCACTTATCAACCACTCTCCATACAATAGCACCTCCCAATGTGTGCCATAGTAATCAATGGATGTAAGAAGGTTTGGGTATAAAATCTGTATCTAGTGTCTACTCATCCAATATCCCTGGACTGATTTCTAGCTTGTGGCTTTTATTGGTGAGGAGCCTTAGATTTGAGAGCACTGTGCCTAAATCTTAGAATTCAATGCAATCCTCCAGCAACCACTTTTTACCTTTTTAATTAACTATAAAGTTATAAATCCAAAATGAAAACAGATCATTCACTTGTATAGTCATATAGGTTTGAACCCAGTTCAGTACATATACATTTTGTTGTCTTTGGTTCTTTAATCACCATAGTCACAATCATCCCATAGTGATCCAACATTAGCTTGCAAAATGGTTTGCTGGAGCAAAAAATTAAGAGACTAAAACCTGACTCAACTCTGAAGTTTTAACTAGACTTGCTCTATTAGTCTATGACATGTATATCCAACTTGAATGCAAAAAATCCTGCTTCACATCCAGAGAAGAAATTAAACTGAATGTAATTCAGAGTTACGGTTATTTACAAAGTTATGGAAATACTTTTTGAAAGACAAATCATGTAATACGGTTCACAGCATCAGAAACTAATTACAATGACGAAAACATATTTCTAGTAAAAGAAACCAAATAAATATAGTAATTGAAGTTTGCTGTGAAGATTTGAGCTAAAAAGGAAAAGAAAGAAATCTCACTGGAAAAATTTGTATAATAATAAAATTAAAAAAAGATTTTAAAATAAATAGCATTAATAAAGTATATAAAAAGTCTTCTGTATTCAAATTCAGATAGTACGCAAGGCAAACAAATACACTACTTGCTACACCATGAGATCTTTCTGCATGTAAGCATATTATAAACAAAATAAATCATACCAATGCCCTGCGAGTTTTTGGAGCAGGGATACAGTGGCGGGCACTGGCATTCAAGTTCTACGGATTGTGCTTAGGTCTTTCACTTCCGGCGCTCAACTTACTATAAATTTCCAGCAGTAAAGCCATTCCATTATCTATCAATAAATTTCCCGAAACAGATAAAGAATCATGATTCAAATGTATCTAATATAATCCACGAAGGGGTGAAAAAAAAAAGAGAATATTCAAAATTAAATACTCCTTCCATTACATCTGAATTATTTAAAAATCACAAACACAATTACACACTAAATTATTTCAAAACCCTGCGCAGTTAGTAGGTGTCCGATTTGGAACCGGGAGGCCCCAAGATCGATTCTTACGAACTCTCGAGCAATAAAGCTATATGCCTTTTTTTCTCGTTATTATTTTAAATATTATTAAATAACGTATTATATTACCATTTCACAAATGAATATTTATACTGTAATGTATATTTTTGAAAAGAAAAAAGGATAGAGTGTTGATTGGAGGTTTTAAACAGCAGTAATAAATGAATACTTATGTAAAATTATAATTAGTTAGCTATAAAAACATTCAGCAAAAAAGCAACTACCATTAATTTATTAATGTCAAACAATCTTTTTTATCATTTGCTCTCTCATATTTAAATTTACAAATTTTTATTAATTTCTTTCTGAAATTCATATCATTTTGATGTCAATCTGTAAAGAAAGATTATAATTTTACAAACATATATGCAAAAATTAAAACATAGTATAGTATTTTTTTTTATTTTTAGAAGATTTAATTATAAACCATATCAAAGAAGAAATATATCTTATATTTTTCAGTAGCTCATTCCTTTTTAACGAATCATAAATACCAAACATTAATTAATTAATTTAGTGTATGGTATGAGCACATCAAAATTCAACACCACCTGTTTGTTCTTAATCAAGAGCTCTCTTCCTAGTTATGTAGAGCAAAGAGGCCAACAAGGGGCCTTGTTAATTGGTCACTCCTTATACATATGTACAATTTGAAGTCTTCCACACTCACAGTTTGGAGAGTCTATAAATCCCCACTTATGTAACATATAACAACTCTACCCTGGCCCGTTCTGATTCTGTTTCTTGGAAAGGAGAAACTAAGTATTCAAGAGTAGGGTCAGCTATTAGAGTGTGATTATATATTTTGGAGTTATTCCAAACATTAATAATCAATAAAAATAAAAAATAGTCATATATCACATGAACCCACTTCTTTTTTAAGCTTGTAAAATATAAACAAAGAGCTTTGCTAATTGCTCAACAAACTTTGTGCTAAATGCTTAGCAAGTGAAAACATTTAAAATATCTCTATCTGAAAACCACACCCAATCCCCTGACTAATGGTTTCATGCTTTTGGCACTCCTCAGTGAGGTGCCAGAATAGTTTCAGATACTAGATTTAAAAATATCGACCCAAAGCCACCATTTATCTAAGAGTTAACCATTGAGTAGAAAATCTAAAATTTGCACACACTTAAATGTCTTCAAACGCAGCCAAACCATATATTAGAAATTAGCAATGTAACATCACTTAAGACTTAACACAAAGACTATAAATAGTCAATAAAAATATAAAATAGTCATATATCACATGATCCTACTTCTATATGAATTAATTTCTGTTAAGAATTAACAAAAACCAATGCCACACTAGCAATTCTAATGAGAAAGTATTATATATATTATAGCTTGAACAAAGTCTTTTATCCGCTAAGAACCTTTATTAATAAACAAAACTAAATTTACAATAAAATATAGGTATTCATGTGTACAAATACACTTTATTAATGACAAAGGCAATATTTCTGTTTGAATATTTGCGTATCTAAATTGCCAATCTTTATAGTTCTTTTAAACATTCTTCATATTATTATGCCAAGCATATAAAAATAATAACTGAAACTAAATTGTCCCTTAATACCTTAAACTGTAAAAGTATTTTTAAGTATTTACTTTTATGTGTCATAGCATCAGCCAGGAGCAAACCCGGTAACCCGAGACAACTGCTTGTAAGGCCGCTGAGCTGACCTCTCACCACCAATGCTTGACTAAGTATTTACTTTTATTAAATAAGGCAATCCTAAATATCAGAATTCATTTTTAATGATGTTACTCCAAATGTAAAATACTAAAATAAATTGTACCAAAAAAGTAACAAAACTTGGCAAATTATTCTTAATAGTTAAATACATTTCATACCTGGTTCATATAATACTATTAAATATTAATATTAGACTTATCCTTACAGGCACTAAAACATATATATTAAGTATAATACTACTCAAGGCTAAATGGGTTTGTAAGTAATCATTAAAAACCAGTCAACACTTAGACAATCCAATATCAATAACATTCAACAATTTCAAACTGTTGACAAGGCAATGACTTTTATTATTAAAAGGAAGCTGCCTTGATAACAGTTTAAAATTGTTGATTATTATTGATATTGGGATTGTCTATGTGTTGACTGGCTTTTAATTATATATATAATACATCAAGATTAATACTCCAACACTGGTCCATTAAGTAAATGAAATACTCTCAATCCAAAGCACAAGATAAACCTTTTTAAAGAAAACATTGGATGGTCTTTCCTCTTTATCTCAATTTATATACAGAGACTAATCTTAAGCAGTTTGGAGAGAAAGCATGAAGATTTTAAATCAATCATATTACTTTATCAACACTATATTTCAAATTGCTTTATAATACTTTAACTGAAAAATTCCATGAATGCCAATTAAAATAATATAAAGCAATTTGAAATATAGCTTTAATAAAGTAATATGGTGGATTTAAAATACTCTCAAACCAAAGCACAAGATAAAACTTTTTTTAATAGAACAGGAAGTTTAATATACATAAACAAAAAATCAAATAGCAATGGCATTTCTTTATAGCTAAAAAAAACTCATTACAATATTTTTTCATTGTACTAAAAAATCAACGGCCTTTATTTTTTTTAAACATATGAAGTCATACATCATATGATCACTAGTTCCCATGCTTGCTCATAACTGTTGTTAAAATAGCATTAGATCTTAAGATCTAGATGCAGTGCTCTCAGATCCAAGGCTCCTCACTGATGAAGGCCATAAACCAGAAACTAGTTTGGGGATATTGGATGAGTAGGCACTAGATAGGGATTTTACGCACAAGCCTTCTGGCATCCATTGATTACTCTGTCTTGTTTTGAGTGGCACTACTGTATGGAGAGGTTTTTCCTATTTTAAAGTCATACATATATGCATATAACACACATATAAGTGAAACAGCAAAACAGCTTTTCCTGTTGATTAAGGTCATTTGTTTCTCTTTAAAACCATAAAGAATCAAAACAGGACAAATATCTGATGTCCCCTTCACATTGTAGATGCTATTACATGTGATTGTTCACAAAAATAAATGAATAGCATCAGATATTCTTTAAGTAGTGTGATAAATTTACTGGGCTTTTATCTTCAAGTATATGATCAAAATTAATATGATCATCTTTTCAATTGTCTGACAGTTCTTACTTGAGAATTGGTTGTCATTCTTTCTTTACGCAACCTTATATAAGATGGATGGATGATATAAAGAAGTTTGCCAAAATAATGTACGGAAGCATAACTAAGGTTTTGAGAGAACAGATTATAATCACAAGATTTTCATTCTGCAGTGAATTGACAAAGGTTGAAAATGATGATTAAATATAAATGGCCACACAATATAATAAGAAGCGTAATCATTTTTTAGTTACAATTTGGGTTTCAATACTGGATTGGGTGAAACTTGAAAAGTTTTCAAATCAGAAATGAAGCTTAAGAATTACAAATAGATTTAAAATTATTTCTCTTAAATAAACAATCCAGATAGTTATACAGCACTGGTCAGTAAATAATATCTAATTACTAAAAAATAGAGAGTAATCTTTTAAGTCATTTCATCAATAGTTTCTCAGAGCACATGATAGCAAGAATGGTCATTTTGGCAATAACTCACGCTCTTGCAGCTATCTTTAATATTCAGCTGTCAGAGTTGCATTTATTTGATGATAAAAACTAGACATTAAATAATAAGGATTTATTAACGCTCATGCAATGCGCTAGCATTCTGACAGTTTTCATTGTTTTCACTTGCTGTAAACTTTCGACTTTATATCATAATAAATTTGACTTCAGTTGATAAATATTTTTGTTTAGAAATTAAATAAATTCTAAAACACCATATTTGACTTGCACAATTATTTAAAAAAAGACAGATTTTAATCAAAACAAAGCATCATTTCATCATTCAACTTTCAGGAGGAGCACGGTGATTTTGAAAAATAAATGAAAACTTCTTTGTTTGATGTTTGTATTTAGAATGTGAATGAATAATTATCTATATATGGTAAATCTTTTAATTTATATTTCAAAAGTTTAAAATTTTTCAGTAATTTTTAGGACATTGCTAAATTTTCTAATAGACTGTGAGTGATAATATGTTACTAACAGATATTCTGCACTGTATCCATGGTAATGCTCCACAGAAATATATAACCTTTTATATTTAAAAATAAAACATTTCTGTAGCAAATAAATATGAAATATATATTCGTGACTAGTAATAATTATTATACAATTATTATATAAAAATAATCATAAATTTTCCAAAAAAAGTCAAGTTTTTAGTGGCATTGCAAAGTTCAAGACCTCAAAAAAAAAAACAATGAATGCTAATCATTGTGGAGTTTAGTAGGCTTTGAATGTCTCTGCATTTCTGATTATCCTGACATCTTTAGAATTTTTTGAAATTAAAATATTAAATATATATATAAATATGTGACTTAACACACAAAAAAAGGTTAGAAAAATCTTTCAATAGAATGCCAAAATACAGAAATAGAATTTCTTGATTTCTTAAGCATGAAGATGCTGTATGAAAGAAGGATATGGTTAATTTTTAAAAAAATCTCAAGAAAGTCAACACTATATGGTAGGGATCCCCAATCTTTTTGCACTTAAGAGCACATTCTATAATATCGACTAGGTGGCGGGCACCATTTATTTTTTTCAACCAGATTGTGGGCACCATTTATTTTTTCAATGTAAATTTATAGTTGGATATTGTTAATAATACACATAATGTACAAAAAAAATATTTATTAAAATTTTAACATATAATTAACGTTTATATTTTTACGCTATAAAAGTATAGTATGCCCTACAATTTGATTACAATATAATACAATTATTTATAAGAAATTTTAAAAATTACATTTATTTGTATCAGATAAATAATTTTTTATCATGTTCGGATAGCGGCGGACACACGTAAAATGGTCTGCGGGTGCCATGGTGCCCGTGGGCATAGGGTTGGGGACCCCTGCTATATGGAGAAACCTACTACAAATGAACTAACAATGTTGGTGATTGGTAATTTCTTATTGTATCTGTGTGAGAGTGCTTGTGAGAATACTTGTTTTTTTTTCGTTTTAGATTTTGATCAGAAATTTATTTATTAATATTTTAAAAAAATACTTTTTTCTAAGAAGAATATTATGATTAGATTCAGATTTCATTCAAAAATATATATTTTTAGAAAAAGACAAATCAATAACTAAAAGTCACAGTATGCAATTGGTTAAAAGAGAAATGCATTCATATTAATTAAAGCAGTTTTTTTTTTAATTCTAAAAATAATTTTTAAATTAAATTTTATTAGCATTATACAATCTGAACAATAATTCATTCAGATTTTAGAAATGAAGTTTAAAAAAATTTAATTTTGCTATTGTATCTAATAAGAAAAAAGTTATTGTTCTGATTACACATTTTTGTTTGTTATTCTCCCCCCCCCCACAGACACACAGTAGCAAAGTTGAAGTATTATTTTTACAAATAATTTTCATTTGTAAACTTACATTTCTAATGAATAATTCAAAACTGTAACAGTATAATGAAGAATAGAAAGATAAATTTGATAAAATAAAAAGTTGGAAATGTAATTCAATTAGGTGCTAAAAGCTGCCAAACAAAATATGGATAGGTCCTAAGTTTATGCAGATTAGTCAAATGAGTTTTGAAGCACTCATTATAAAAACAACAAAATAATATTGAAATATGATATAGGCTACACCAGAGGTCGCCAACCTTATGTCCGTGGGCACCATGACACCCACAGAAAATTTATTTTTGTGTGCCCGCCGCTATCTGAACATGATAAAAAATTATTTATCTGATACAAATAAATTTAATTTTTAAGATTTCTTATAAATTATATTGTAATCAAATTGTAGGGCATACTATACTTTTACAGTGTAAAAAGTCTATTATTAACAATATCCAATTATAAATTTACATTGAAAAAATAAATGGTGCCCACCACCTGGCCAGTATTATAGAATGTGCTCTTAAGTGCAAAAGGTTGGGGACCATTGAGCTACACCAACGATGGGGTAGGTGTAATTCCCCTTAAGAACAATGAGCTACAATCTACATTTCACATACATACTTACTTGTACATCAACATATATATAAAATGAAATAAATATAATAATCAGCATAGTCTAGAATAAGTACTAAAAAATTCAATATGCCTATATAAAATAAAATCTAATGATTGAATATCCTAGCACCTCACTAAGGACGTTAGTAGCAGAAACCAGTTTGAGGTTGGGGATATTCTACAAAGCTTGTTAAGAGCTTGTTTTGCAAGCTCTATATATAATATTTGTAAACATAAGCTTATTAAGTTAAGTCATGTGACATATTACTTGATTTTTTTTTTTTTTTTGCTATGATGGCTTTGGCAATTTTATATTGCTAAAGCTATTAATATATGGTGTATATGAACTTAGTTCAGTCCCATATTGCTATTTAAGTTAGATAGATGGATTGAAAGACATATGGATGTCTGAAAATTTCAGAGTTTCTACTTAATACTTATACATTAGATAAAATGCTGGGCTTGTCCTGGTATAATATCCTGGCATCTCACTGAGGACGCCAATAGCAGAAACCGGTCTGAGGATGGGGATATTCTATAAAACTTGTTAAGAGTTTGTTTTGCAAGCTCTATATATAAAATAAAAATAAAGTTTATAATCAGTTTATGGCACTTTGTTATCTAAAAAAAATCAATGTCAATATAAAATTAAACTAAAATCTTCACTATAGCCAGCGAAGATTTTATTTTTATTTTATATAGGCATTTTGAATTTTTTAGTATTGACTCTGAAGTATTTTGATTATATGTATAAAATGGAATTGACAAATATTAAAATATAAGTAGACTTTTATTTCATTTCTAACAAACGAAGACTCATCTAATTTTAATAAATAATTAAGTAATTTTAAGTGCATTATATTAAATTCAAATCATTTAAAAAACGAATTATGTATTTTTAAAAATTGTATTTAAAAATAAGTTATGTTATAGGCAGAAAATCGTTGATAAAAATCATTCTTCTAATATTATATTTAAATAATAGTGATGTTTTAAGTTCACCTCATAATATCTAGAATATAATTTCTATTAAATGAAGCCACTTTAAATAATAATAATCATAACTACTTTTACAATAGTGGAAAAACAATCTTAAAAAAAAGAAAAAACTGCAATCCTTAAGAAAAAAAATCCTCAGGAGTTAAAAAAAAAAAGAAGGTCAACAGGTTACTACGTAATGAAACTTTCAATCTTCTAAAAATGAAATCATTGTACTGCCTCTTTATCAATCATACCATATTAAAAAGACATACTTACATTTATCCATTTATATCCTTTATATATTTACAAAGGCATCTAAAAAATGCAAATGATTCCCAGATGCATTTCATGCTAAAGCAGCATTCATCACTTGACTAAGGTTATGTTTAATCAGTAATTATCAATGTTATTATTAGTACAATTGCATTCTAAAGTTGGAATGTTTGATAATAATATACATATTCATCTTAAGTTTAAAGTGAGTAGCCAGACTAAGAATAATAATGCCTAGCTTTAAAAATGATTAGTAATAATTATTAAAGTAATTATCTAGGGTGGATAGTAGTTGTATGTAAAATAACCTTAAATATTGCAGGCCAAAGACCTCAACAATAACTCATCACAAAGAACAATAAACTTACTAGATTAGTCAGCTACCAGCAGTTTTCTTTCCATGTCTATCTTCTAGCTAAAACTAGTCAATACATGTGGATAACAAATGAGCTGGTTAACTACAAAAAAATCTTAATCTTTGTTAGAAGTGTTGATACTTGGAAACAACTTCCAATTGGCAGATATATATGCTATTAAATCACAAAACTCTTTACATATACTAAAAAAGTCATGAAAAAAGTACAATCATAACAGAAAGTGTATCAACTTTTCTCTCTGATTAATACAGATTAACCTAGGATTATCTCCCTCTATTTAATAAGTTGTATAACTATTTACTAATCAATATTTAACAGCAAGATGAATTGATTATGGTTTCACAAGGTTTGCAAAATAATTGGCTTTGAACAGCATTTAAACTCAGTTCAGTTGTAAGTCATTCTATCAACTAGGCTTAATTTAAAATTGACATGAAATTACTCAATTTATCCATCAAAATTTATTACAGATTAACTAAATTTAATTTAGGGTAAGTATTGGCAGTAATATTTGGTGAAATATAGTCCTAGGCTTCATTCAACTAGTATTGTGAACAACTGAACAATTTAAAATCCACAGATCATATAATCCCTTAAATTTATTTATCAAAACTTATAGATTAACTCATGTTTAATTTATGACCAGTATTAACAGTATGTCTTGGATAAGAAAGATATAGATATTATCTAACAGCAAGAAACTCCTTTCCATAAGTTTTGTCTTGTTTCTTATAATATGGCATGACTAAATATCAGATAAGATTAAAATAAATATTCATTTATTAGGCAATGCAAAAAAAAATTATTTCATTAAAAATTATCCTGATAACCTATGAAACTCTGAGAAGTGCCAAAGCACGAAACTATGTTCAGAGGTTGGGGGGGGGAGGACGTTCCTGACAGAGATATTTTAAATGCTTTCTCTGACTAAGCATTACCACAAAGGTTGTTGAGCAATTGGCAATGCTCATTGTTTATATCTCACAAGCTTAAGAGAATTGGGTCATGTGATCTATGACTCTTGTTTTAACTATAAACATATTATGTTTGGTATTTAAGGTAAATTTCTTATTTGTATTCAACATAATAATACAAAGTAATCCTTTATTTTTAAAATAGTAGCAGTAATTACATTACTATATATTTCTGTTTGTCTTAATTATATGACAATTTAATAATAACGCAAGCATTTTATAGCAATTTATATATCCAAAATTTTACAAATCCTATCTACCTTCAAGTATTATAACAAATGCTAGCTTTATTAATAATTATAACATTAAAAAAATCTATGATCGTGTAATTATTATTTATTCAAACAAGTTCTGAAAATATTAAATAATCATTGACGCAATTAATAGACTGCATAATTTATAAAATAAATTAACATTTTATTTTTTTATTTATAAATGTGTACGTGCAAGAATAAATCCGCTTTGGATTACCGTGATTTTTAATCTGATCTTGATGTGTTTGAAATAATCCAAAGATAAATGTATAAATATACAGAAAAAAATATGTAAAAAAAACTATAGATTCTCAAATATACATATATATATATGTGTGTGTGTGTGTGAAAAGTTTTTTGACTCTGATTTTGACTAAAAGAAATTTGAAAGAAGATAGGTCATAAGCAATCATTTAGTAATGCTTTACATCTTTGCAAACTCACATGAGAACCATCTTTCTTTCAATTAACATTTCTTTCTATATATACATCACAGTTTTGTATCTCTAAAATCTACACTTGGGTTTACATTTTGGATGTGTATCTGTTGATGTTAGTAACTCTTGATATGCATATTAACTCCAGCTAGGTATCTTCAATTATGCCAGGCTATTCATTTCCCAAACTGTCACATAACTATTACTAACTGTTTGTTTCAATTCCATAAACTTACAATGGGCTCTTGAATTTACGCGGAAATTTGCTTACCATTGATTGTAAATTATTCTTTAACCTCATTACAATTGAAACCTAGATAGAATTTAAGCAAAGTTAACTGAAATTGATATACTAGCTATCTTGACAAAATATTAATAGAATCTCTCCAATTCCTTCTTGCTATGACAAATTTAGTAAACTCGATGAACAATATCTGCTAAATAGTCCATTCTTCATGGTTATCAAAATTCATTTCAGGTTGGACAGCAATATTCTTTATAGTAATTTTTATCTACTAAAAGTCCAGAAATTGCTTACAAACTGGATGATTCCAGAAAATTGTAGAAAAATCAGGTAGAAGAAAACTTTGGAAGATATGATTGTAAGGACCGTCATCATTTTTATGAATATTTGGTAGATTAAAATTACATTTAAAAGATCTATTACTATCACTTCTCATCGGGTTGACAATCTTATATATCAGACTTCCAAATCCAAGATTGATAGAAAGAAAAAAAACATCATTAGAACATAATTTTAAGCTTCCTTTTCACAATGAACCTCTAATATAAATCTGATAAAATCTGGAGATGTTAATTGTCTTAAATCAGAAAAGGCTCCAGGAGCATTACATCCAGCATCTTTAAGTATTTAAACCTAAAACCAAGGCATAATTGATAAACTATTCAATAATATTCTTCATACTGAAACTATTCTATTTCTAATAGTTAAAACATATCTATCTACAGATCAGTAAAGTTTTATGTTTAACTACTCACCGGGAATTAATGTTCTTCAATAAAAAAAAAATTCTAATGGCAATAAGCGATAATGTATACATTATTCAGAATGGTCAACCACAATGTTCAGTTCTTTCATCTTACTTTAACATATATATCAATAATCTTCCAGAAACCAGAATGCAGGAAATTCTTTTCTGCTGATGATATTGCTGTAACTACTCAAAGAGAGAAGTATTTCTTTAAAGATATGAACAGATTGGAAATCTTCAAAGAAAGAATGACATCTTATTCTTAATACAATATATCTCAATTATTCATCTAAGCAACATTGGAAGATCTCATATGAACCATAACCTTTTGCAACAATAGATTGGAATATAATTCAAATCCTGCTGTACAGGAATAACTTTGGATCACAGCCTTATTTATTTTCCTCATTTCCAGAAAGCTGGCTGGTATTATTTGGAGCTACAAACAGTCCCTTAGTTCTAGGATTATCTGGTGCTAATTACTAACCCCCTGTTTGAGAAAAGTTTGGTTTGCACAAACGTTTGGATAATATGAAAAATATCACTCGCGTACTTAAGTCGACTTTAATGCAGTGGCTTTCTGTTCATAAATTTCTCTACTAGATATCAAGAAAGAAGCTGTCTCACAGAAAATGTATCAAATTTTTCAACAAGTTAAATTTTATTACCTAAATCTCATCTCAAATCAAAATTCTCTATTTAGATGTTTAACCAAAAAACTACAATCAAAGAACTTTAGCATTAAAAAAAAATCTTCCAGATCCAACAATAAAGCCCATTGGATTGGAACTTCTTAGATACTTCTCATTAATAGATTCAGGACAATCCATAATCGTTACACTCATCTATTTCATAAAAAACTTTAATAACCATTATGTGAACAAACAGTGGGCCACAGTTATATATGGCTAAAGTAGGAGAATTGAAATTCTTAGTAAAGTTATTATGAACCTATCTTGTGATTGGATCTCCATAGGTTCCTTTATGATATTTTGTCAATAGTTCTGAAAAATATCCAAATATTAAATAAATAATTACTGACTCAATTATCACTATTCTTCTTATCCTCTCTTCATTTTTTACATATCTGGCAAAGTAAAAAATGAAATTTTGTATTCGCCTCATTGGACACAATAAGGTTGAGCAACAACATTTTCATTCTTTAATTAAAAGATCTCAAATCTGATATCAATATTTTGTTTGTTTTCTAGACTTGTTTTCTTTGTCTTTCTCTATATCTTTGTTGAGTTATTTTGTTTGTTTGTCTTTGTTTTATTATTTTTGTTTGTTTAATGGGCTTGCTTTCTTTGTGTTTTTCTACAACTTTGTTGTTGTTGTTTTTTGCTTTATTATTTTTGTTTGTTTTCTAGACTACTGCTAAATTACATATGAGCTAAATTAAAATAATTAGTATTATTAAAAATCCAGTTTTATAAAGAGGGTAGCCTGAATAAAGAAGAAAATTTAAGGGCATTGGAAGGACATACTTCAATATAGCAGATAGAAGCAGACTGAGTGTCTCTTCTTAAGAATTAATTGTAATAGCTGAAACTATATCAGGTAAAATAACTGGTACTAATTTAGAGTGTGCACAAAGCCTTCTTGAATTCTAAGGACCACCCAAAACCAGTGCTGACAGGGATGCTTGGATGTGTCAACAGTGATTTTGGGCAGTACTTGGAATTCAAAATGGCACTGAGGGCAATCTAAATACTAAAAATTTATAACTTCTAAAATATGAATTTTATTACAATAACGACAGCACAAAGCACCGAAGTACGCAGAGGAGGGTAAGGATGCTTTTGACAATACAAAGTATTGTTCAAAAAATGCAAAGTCTGACCAAACCAAGATTATAATTTTGAAATAATAAACGCTTCTAACTTCTAAAATATGAATGTTATTACAATATATTCCTATAACCTCATGTTAAAATAAAACACATTAATTTTATAATTAATCGAAATTTTTCTTACCAGAAAGAAAGTATGCTATTGCATGATTCCTTTGTTACATACGATCTCCTGACATAGATATTGGATCTACACTTGATCATGTGAGGTCCTTATGGGCTCTTGAAATTGATATATATATATATATGGCTGCAAAAAGGAATTTGCTATTAACTGAAAGGAGACCCTTTGATTCCTCTTGGAGGCCTTAAAGGAACCGAGCAGGGCAAATTCCTAATGTCCACTCCATACGTTCTTGTCGTTGCAGCTGTTATTACTATGTGATTATTCATATAGTATACAAACATGGATGGGCTGCTCACCACCACACATTAGCCAGCGTGGTGAGTTTATTGGCTTTTTACCTCTGAGTTTAAGATCAAGAAACACCATCGTCTTTCTTCTCAGTGCCTGATAAGGCAGAATGAATGTTTGTGTAAATGATAAATATTTTTCCAATACATATATACAATTATGACAGACAAAAATAAAGCATGGCCCTTATTCCCAGGAGGCTGTAAAGTCACCAACCAAGGCAGCGGTTGGTGGCCGAAGGCAGAGGGTGCTAAGAATCCCCTGATTGCGGACCCAGGCTGCCACTTGATGACGACTTTTTATTTAGGTACTTACAACTGCAGATTCAAGTGAAGGAAGATTGCAAGAATTAGAAGAACTGTCATATTAAATGGGACATTATTGGACTTTGTGAAGTTAGAAGAAAAGGAGAAGAAACAATTGATTTAAAAAGTGGACATATACTCTATTATAAAGGCACACATATTGGAAATACAAGTGGAGTAGGATTCATTATAAATAAAAAGTGGAAGAACAATATTGTGGAGATGATGGTGTATCGGACAGAGTGGCAAGATTAGTTATACAACTTAATAGCAGATACCAAATGCAGATAATTCAGGTTTATGCCCCAACAAGTTCTCATAGTGATGAAGTAGTAGGAGATTTTTATATGGATGTACAAAGGCTTTTGATAAGAGTAAATAACATTTTAAAATTGTTATGGGAGACTTTAATGCTAGAATTGGTAGACAAATGAAAGATGAAATTGCTGTAGGTAATTTTGGTTATGGTAATAGAAATGAGAGAGGACATAGACTTATGGAGTTTGCAGAAAAAGAAAAACTTTATATTATGAATTCATTTTTTGAGAAAAATGTTAAAAGGAAATGGACATGGAAGCATCCAAATGAAGGTACAGCAGAATTGGATTATATTTTGACTAACAGAAAATACATATTTCAAGATTGTAATGTTCTTAATAAATTTAACACAGGAAGTGATCATCGATTAGTAAGGTGTAAGTTACATGTTAATGTAAAACTAGAGAGACAAAACTTATTAAGAAAAACAATATTTACAGTTGATATTCCTAATCTTCAGAAACATTCTAATGAATTTAAATTAGAACTTACAAATAGGTTTCAAGTGTTAGGAGATTTTGAACATGATACAGATTTGAATGAAATTAATATGAAAATAACTGATACACTTTTAAAAACTGCAACAAACATAGCTGGTAGAAAAAAGCAGCAATTGACTAATAAAATTTCTACTGAGACTAGAGAATTTATGAAGAAAAGAAGGAATATGAAGATATACAAAAATGATGTATTAAAAAGAATTGAATATCTCGAATTTTGTAAAATGGTACGGAAAAGAGTTGAAAATAATATAAGAGTGTATAACTGTGAAATAGCAAAAAAAGCTGTAGAAGAAAATAAAAGTCTCAAGAATGTTAAACAACATTTTGGTATTGGTAGGAAATTTATATCTGCAATTAGAAAAAAAGATGGAATTATTACTAAAAAGAGAGATGACATCATGAAATTGGTAGAAGATTTTTATCAAGAATTATATAGTAATAAAGAACAAGTACATCCTATATCTATTACATCTTCCGAATTGCCCAGAATTTTAAATAAAAAAGTGAGACATGAAATTAAGTGTATGAAGAAAGGAAAGGCTCCAGGAAATGATGGAATTATAATTGATATATTAAAAGAAGCAGGTGAAAAAATAGAAACAATTTTAGCAAAGTTATATACCAAATGTCTAAATGATAAAGATGTACGGGGAGATTGGAAGAATGCAGTAATAATATTAATATTTAAAAAAGGTGATAAAGAACATATTAGAAATTACAGACCTATCAGCCTTTTATCAGTTTTATATAAAATTTTTACCAAGATAATTACAACTCGTCTACAGAGAACTTTGGATTTCCACCAACCAAGAGAACAAGCTGGATTTAAAAGTGGTTTTAGTACAATAGATCATATCCAGGTATTGAGAGAAGTCATAGAAAGGACAAACGAATATGAGTTGTCATTATGTTTTGGATTTGTAGATTATGAAAAGGCATTCGATTCTATACACATTTCTTCAGTGATTAAAGCATTGGATCATCAAGGTATAGATCCAGGATATTGTCATATTTTAAAGAATATTTATAAAAATGCAACAGCAACAATTATATTACATAATGATACTGGAAAAATCAACATTGAGAAAGGTGTAAGACAAGGTGACTCCATATCTCCAAAACTCTTTACAGCAGTGCTGCAAGAAGTATTTTGTGGATTAAAATGGGAAACTAAAGGAATGAAAGTAAATGGAGAGTATTTAAGTCATTTAGATTTCGCAGATGATGTAGTTGTTTTTGCAAATAATGCTTCAGAGCTGCAAGAAATGTTGCAGGAGTTAGCAGATGAAAGTAGAAAAGTAGGACTAAAGATAAATGTTAAAAAGACTAAAGTAATGTTTAATCGATTTGCTCAAAATATGAAAATAAAGATTGATTATGAAGAATTAGAAGAAGCTAACAGTTACAAATACCTTGGTCAGATTATTAATACAGATGAAAACATAAAGGAGGAAATTAATCATAGAATTAAACTTGGTTGGAGTGCTTTTGGTAGAAATAACTTAATACTAAAAGTAAATATGCCTATGTGTTTGAAAAGGATGGTTTTTAACAAATGTGTTTTACCAGTTCTTACTTATGGATCTGAGACTTGGACACTTAATAGAAGAGCAATACAGAGACTTCAGACCACTCAAAAGGGTATGGAGAGATGTATGTTGGGAGTAACAAGAAGAGATCGAAAACGCAATGTATGGGTAAGACAACAAACAGGTGTTACTGACCTTATTGAAAAAATTAAAAGATTGAAATGGAGTTGGGCTGGACATATTGCTAGAAGAGATGATAATGGATGGACAATTGAAATTTTAAACTGGATTCTAAGAGATTGTAAAAGACCCAGAAAGAGACCACATGTGAGATGGATGGATGAAATAAGAAAATGTGCAGGGGTGTTCTGGAGAAGAGAAGCTAAAGATCGGAGAAGATGGATTAAACTTGGAGAGACCTTCATCCTGCAGTGGATTGATAATGGTTGATGATGATGATGATATATATATATATTATTTTCTATCTATTAATATTGAAGTGACTTTTACCATCAACAAATGAACATGGAAACATGTTTAAAGAAAATATTTACAGATTTTATTATGGTGGAAACCCAATCACCCTTATGGTTCTTCTGCTTTTCGGCCATGTAGTCGACACACTTTGTGCATGGCTTTTTATTGTCTTCATTGTGGAGATCAAGTAGCCTTAAAAAGTTAAGAGCTTGGTTCTCATTAGTGATGATATTAAAGTAAAATAATTTTTAAAAACATAATATTGCAGGATGATGTGAGATTAAATTATTCTTACAAAATGTCTCTTACAAAAAGTTACTAAGAAGAAATTTGCCTACTGAATTTGTCTTTTATAGACATTTTCAAATCATCTGATCATGTGAATTCTTCATAATGACATGTGAGAAATGAATCACACAACAATAATCATTTTGGTAAGAAAAAAATCTGATTTACTAATTTTTTATTAATTATAAAATTAATATTCTTTACTTTAGACAATTATTCTTTCAACTAATGTTAAGATAAAATGTGATTTATTATTAATTGTAAAATATGCTTCAGCCATTGTTTCAATATGTGGTTATAGGCCTATATTATAATAAAATTCATATTTTAAAAATTATAAGCTTTTAGTATTTTGAAATGTATTCGTTCCTCCCATTTTTTATAATTTGTATATTTTAGTCATGTGATTTCATCAAGCATGTATAAAATTTGTGCTTTAATTTTTTTAATTCTTAATGTAAATTGCAATTTTGTAATGAATGGTCATATTGTGACCACATGTGAACTATTTGATGTCATTTATCACTTGGATATGTCAGCGGTGGTTTTGGGTGATCTTAGAATTCAAAATGGCCGTAAACACACTCTAAATCATTACCATTAACTTGTTGATTTATGATTTTGTAAAGAAATTTAAGATCTATATTTCCAATTAGAAGACAAAAATGCAACTCTGTATTCATAACAAAATAATTACCTGATATAAATTTTAAATATGTTTAATTTAAAATAAGAGAAAAATATTTGAATTAGGTAGTAGTTTGAATTATCCCAAATTTATTTGACTTAAAATCAAATAAGCTTCCAAATAAATAAATATTTTTTTTTCTTTAATATATATGTGTACATAGGCAAATATCTGTACTTATAAAAAAAAAATTGTTTTATAAAATATTTGTATAGAATAAATATATTTTGTTTGTGTCTCTATGGAGTATTTCGAAAAGTTAGTTAATTATAAATATGTAAGCTTATTTTACAACTGCTTTTTTTACTCAAATTATAAATCCACTTTAATATTTGCACATATTAATATGAAAAAACTAAAATTATCCCCCCCCCGCGCTCACTTAATTTTTCATAATGCTGTGCAGTTTGTTTATAGAAAGATTCCCATGAATATTTAACAACCATTGAAAATATTGAATATTTCTGTATTTTAATTTTCACTACCCCACCCTCACTTGAAGTGGGGACTGGTTTCTAACCGCTTTTAACACCTTATGTTTATGATTACACCTCTCCACAAGGTGTTAAAAGCAGATAGAGACCAATTCCTACCTTTTGTGAGAGTGGTGTAGTGAAAACTAAACTACAGAAATATTATGCATTAAGTGAATAATCTCTATTTAATGAATGACTAATACAAATTATTAAGTGACCATATAGCTTTGATTTTGCTCATTGCCAAAGCATGTCAATGTAAGTTCATTGTCTATCAAAGTAAGTTTACAATTACATCATCACCAAGGAAGTTGTGCTTACAGTGTAGTTAAAGCCCACAAACAAAAGCATACTAAACATGTGGATTCTGTATTGTAACGCCAATACTCAAGATGCTATCCACACATAATGTCCAATTGCTCCAATTGTGACAATATCAGAAGTGCTGCATAGAAAATCCAGAAGACAAATAAAGAACTGAGGAGAAGAAATATTTTAAACACCATATTGCAATTTAAATTATCTACTTCTCAATGTATCAGATAAATGATCACATTGGAGGGGAACATTTTGCTAATAATAAAAAGATTGAAAAAGTAATGTTGTGTATACTTTTTCCATATGTCATAGCATTGGCCAGGAGGCAAACCCACAACAACCATCTGCAACCAACTGCTTGCTTGCAAGGCTGCTGTGCTGACCTCTTGGCTAACAATGCTCGACTTATTTGTAATCTATTTATCCCCTCGTATAAAAGTATAGGTATTTTATTATTCTTAGGTGAGAATGAACATCCCAGATATCAAATCATGAAAAATCATGATTGCAATATAACATTGGTAAGCTAACACAGGTAAGATGTCTCACCTAATATTCCAAGCACTTCAGTCACTTACATACAAATATAACAAATAAAAATTTAAAGGGGATTATGGTAAAATAACTATGATCTTTTTTTTCTACTGATCACAAGTCTGATTATGATTTTTGTTTCAGACAGCCATAATATAGTAACCAAGTAGCCAACCAACCAAACAAGGTTTAGAAATTAATATTGAGCCTTTATTAAATATATAACAAAGGCTCCTGATTAATTTGGGCTAGTCAGATAAGCTGACTATAAAACATATGAACAAAATATGATATCATTACCAATGATGGGATAGGTATCATATTAATATTCTGCATCTAGAGCCATAATTACTTTTTTAATAAGTACAATTCTCAGTAAAGTAGTGCTACCCAGTGCAAGCCACAGTAATCAATGGATGCAGGAAGGTTTTTGCATATAGGAAATGGTGATCATGTGATGTTTAGTGGTTCAATACCTTTAGTAAAAATATATTACCTACATTTCTATTTTAACTGTTTCACAAAAGTAAGCTGTGATAGTGCTATCCTATTTGACAGTTTAGGCACTGTGATGGCAACTGAAGCTTCCATTTTTAGTGTGTTAATTTTTAAAAAATTTCAAAAGATTACAGCAGTAGATGGACCTTTGTGAACATGTGTCTGTTATTGACAGCACATTCTACTGTTCTGACAAGGCTATGAAGAATATAGTGGTTCATGATTGGCTGATGCTTTAGATTCATTTGCCCTGCAGCTAAATGCCACACATAATATGATTTTCAGTGATTGTTAATGACTGTGAACAATGTTTTGGTAAAAAACTTATTGTTAAATGAAAAATGATATCACTAGGGGGTCTGTCTTTGAAAACATTTTATTTTTAAAAAGACAGCTCTTAGAAAGCATACAAAGTACATGATGAAAAACAAAAATTGCCAATTAAAATTTTTTTTGTTTCTTTGATGATAACTAATTCTAAATATATCATTTTTTAATAACATAAAATTCTAATGTCTAATATTTTGTTATTTTAACTTTTTTGAATAGATATCATGAAGCCAATAACAATTTTTGCCTTTGTTATCAGTAAATCTGTCAGTTAGATACTTATTTTCACAATTTTAAAATATTAATTTTTGAAGTTTTAGAATTTTAATTATTAGATGGTTTAAATATTTATATTATAGTAAATAAAGGTTATAATATATGTAAAAAAGATTTAATTGCAGACACAAAAAAAACAAACATGGAGTCATTAACAGTAAAAATGTTCATCGCTAGAGTCTATTCAAAATTTTGGGGGTTGGCTTGACACTGAAAGAATTCAAATGAAAATGTTTGTTACTTTCATAATAACATAGAATTTATTGAAATTCAGAATGTTTCAGTTTAAATTTTTTTCTTTGCTGATGTTAATAGAGCATTTCAAATACAAACAACCTTAAACAGCAAGTACAAATAATAATTGGTAATATAATTATCTTCCTCTTCTTCTTTTTCCTATGTATTGATTTCTACTTTAATATATCATACCATTTACAGATCTCTTAAACAATTTATCAGTATTCTTTATTTATATCAAAACTAACAGTTTTGACTGTCCTGCAGTCATCATCAGACTTACAATATTCAAATATATGATTGTATATTTGAATATTGTAGTTCTGATAAACATGTATATGTGTATTAATTATATAATTATATATTTGAATATTATAGCTCTGATGATGACTGCAGAACAGTCGAAACTGTTAGTTTTGATAAAAATAAAGAGTGCTGATAAAGTGTTTAAGAGAGTTGTAAATGGTATGATAATAATTGGTAGTATTAATGACTATTATTGTTGTTATTGTTGTTACCATCATCAACATTATCATCATCATCATCATCATTATTATTATTATTATTATTATTATTATTATTATTATTATTATTATTATTATTATTAGACTAATTTCTCAGATGTGCAGTGTCATGAATAATCTTATGTGGCCAATTAATAAACATTTTCATGCTCTTTATTTTTAAATAAATCTTCATTTTTCATTAAAAATTCATATTTATCTTCATATTCATTAAAATTATAATTTCCAAATACAGAAAATCATCTTTAAAATAATATACCGACTTTGCAAATAAATAAAAAAGTGAGACAAATAAATTAGAAGAAAAAGATTAATTTTAGCCTTCAGACTAAAAAAATGCTTTTCATTGATTACTTCTGCACCAAATTTTTATCAGTAATTCATATCAGAAAAGAGAATATAATTTTTGAAATTTAAAAATTCAACTTATAATTACAAAACAATAACAGCTCCATTATTTTAAATAGACTTGTTTTTATTTTTTGCTTTTTTTGTTACTAATCACTTTCTGTTTAAGGTTACTACATTTTCCCACACACATACATAATCAGTGCTCAGTTTATATTAAGATAGCAAATCTTCAAACTTTAATGGACAGGTTTCAATCTACTCCATGATGATATGACCTATTGATGAGTGCTGGTTCAGCACGAAATACATATATTGGAGATTATTTATCTTTTTCACATGTGTGTGGTCATGTGTATCTCATAGATAGAGTGGATAGCTGAAAAGAGTTTGAACGATTATGTTCAAATCTGTTACAATTACATCTACACTCCAAGTATATAAATTATACTTGGATTTAAATATAATAAAGTATATATAATATACACCAAGTTTAGAAAAATTGTACAAAATATTTGAAATACATTTTACATTCAAAGTTTAATAATAATTCAACAGTATAAAAAAGAGGGAGAAATATATTTTGTTCATTAGTAGCAAATTAACGTGACTTCTTTATCCTAGTGATTAAAACATTTAGCAATAATTTTACATAACAATAGTAAAAAAATATCCTTTACTTGCAACAGAACTATTAAGTGACAACTCTCAGTAAAGTAATGGCGCCACCCAATGTAAGCCACAGTAATCAATGAATGCAACGTTTTTGCATAAAATCCTTATTTAATGCCTGTGTAAGCATAGGAAGCATAAAAATATTAAAAATCAGAAACCAAAGTAAGGCTGCAATTTAAAATACAATATACTAATTACTGAGGCTTACAATAGATGGCAGTAGAATAAAGAGAGCTGCTGTATAAGGAGAAGTCACAGTGCATCACATCACATCTGGTTTCATACATACATACATTGGATGTACTGAAATACTTAATTAAAAATTAACTGTGATAAAACACAGTTGCTGAAGCTTTAAACATAAAATTATAACAATAAAGCTGAGCGCTTTTGGGGGACTTAAGCCTCCATAATCATAGCTCAATACAAAATAAATACAAAATATAAACACTTATTCACAAGCAAAATGCGTATCGCAAATAAAATGTAAACTAAATCTAAATAAATAAATAAAATACAATATAAATAAATAAATATTATAACGTCCATATTTTAGAAATATTAAAACAAGAATCATTTCTATTAATAGCATTGGGATTACCAGCTATAAAACAAGCTTCTTTAATCTTACGCTAATTTTGCCTCTACTGGTTGACATAAGTGTCCAGCCTTATTTTCATGTTCCACAAACATTGAATTTCCCAAAAATTTAGTTTTAGTACGATGATATAAATATTTATGCTGTAAAACTCTATTTAAAATATTGGTTTTAGTTTCACCATAATAAATAGAACCACAATCTTTATGAGGGGAAGAAACACTATAAACCACATGCTGAGTTAAATTATATTCAATTTTAAATTTTGAATTGTTAATCAATCTATTCGTATTTGGAGGTGAATGAAAACTTACTTGAAAATCTGGAGATAACTTACATACATTCTTTTGAAATACTAAATGATTTGTTATTAAAGTTATGCCACAAATTATATATGTTTTTATAAAAATGTTTCAAAACAAAAACATTTTATAATAAATATTATTACTACAAAAACAAAAAAAAATTTTTTTTAAATATACAACTTGCAAATAAATGAACGTTCATAGCAATCTTGGTAAAATTTATTTTTAAAGAAGAATCCAATTTTAATTAAATATTTGTTTGTTTGTTTTTTTTAAAAGTGTGACATTGTACAGTTACTAAAGTAGTTGGATTATTATATATTACACAAAATATCTAATTTTAAAAACGTACATAACCATATTTTTTTTGCTTAAATTTTATTACAACTGTATTTGTATCTGCCATATATAAGACACAAATTAAAAATATTTAAAATTTTCCTTTAGTTGAAATATAAAGATAAATAACATTTCATCATAGTAAATAATTGAAAAAAAAAAAATTCTTAACTGACTCGAAGAATTTGGAAGGGACAAAAAAAAAAGAGAGAGAATTCTTAAGCTTCTTCAATGCTAATTAAATCACTGTTGTAAATTAAGTCTCAAATGTGATAAAAATATAAAACAAATTTAAATTTAGAAATAAAATTTTGCAATTAATTTAATATTAAATATAGTTACGCAGTTTTTTTTCTTTTAAAATAATTACATGTCAGCATTTTTATTAACACTTTATCTTATACTGTCAGATACAAAACATAGCTTTCAAACTCTTGCTTTACAACAATTCAGTATTGAAAAAAACTCAGACAGTAAGACTTCTTTAATTGATGAGCGCCTACCGACTTTAAAAATGATGAAGTATTATTACATTCATCAGCAAATTTATTTGTACATCTATCATCTAGTCTCTAAAAAAAGTGTCATTAATTATTGCATTTAAATACATATTAAATGTTTGCATAAATAAATGTAATATATATATTAATGCACTTTAAAATTGTTTAACAATTTTATCACCAATTGTTTATCACCAATGATAAATTGTTTAACAAAAAGTGGTAGATTAAAATATCACCAATGATAAATTGTTTAACAAAAGGTGGTAGATTAAAATATCACCAATGATAAATTGTTTAACAAAAGGTGATAGATTAAAATATCACCAATGGTAAATTGTTTGATGTACGTATGAAATAATAAAATTTTTAAAAATATGAACTAATATAATTTTTGATTTTCATTTAAAATATTTGGCACTAATTTAAAGTATACTGCATTTTAATTGATTCTGATCATTCTCTGACTTCATTTTAAAGCAAACTAAAGAAGATAATATTTTGGCATTCTTTCATATTTGAACGTATTTTGTATACAAGCACTCACACATATGTAATTATTGACAATACAATTAGATTGTGTGTTGTTGTTTTTTCAACATAAAAGAATATAGGATATAAAACACATTCATATTTTGCAAAAAGAGAGAATTTTATCAAATTAATGTAATGAATCTGTGAAAAAAATAAACTGAAGTATGAATTTTTGAGGAGGGCACAATGATACCATCATAATTGTTATTTACTACAACAATTCAAATTTATTAAAATACATTTCTCTGTACTATATTAATAAATGCAAATCAAGTATATAAATCATTTTACAATATTATTATTGATAAAAGTACAATCATTTATATACATAAATTAATAGTGTGGCCTGTATTTTTTTGATGAAGCTAAGGTTGTCTTCTTTGAGAGAAATGAAATCAAAAGAAGAATTAAAGAATCTTTATTATTGAAAATTTATTATTCTGAAGCAATTAATTTATTTAAGAGTTCTTTTAATATTAAGGGTGGATGGGAAGTGAATGGATTTGTGGGTAATGGTTAATATTATATATATGGTATAGTTTTTGTAGTTCTTTACACTTGAGAAGTCTGCTTGTAGCAGTGAAACCTTTGGTTGTGTTTTAATATTATTTTTATGCTGGTCTACTTGAATTTTGGATTTGGGGTAATTTTAATTATATATTGACTAGTTTAGCTTTATGCTTGTAATGTTTATATAAATTTTTATGGTGACATCTTAAAGATTAATAATTAATATGGATTGATAGAACAAAAATTTATTTTTAAGTGCACACACAAAAATTAGCCATGCATTTGTATATTTTATATTTAATTATACATAACAGCAGTTGTTAAAGTATTAACATTAACTTTAAAAAAAAGGTATACGATTCACATATTGAAAAAAAATTAACTGCATATTTATGTGGTAGTAATAATGGACATTTTGATATATAAATATATTGGTACTTATAATGAATAATATTTCTGTATTGTAATTTTCACTATATCACTACACTATATTACAAAAATATTATTCAATAGTGGATAATGAATGGTTAATAAAAATTATTAATATTGGTCCATATGTCTTAGCATAATGGATGTATTTCAAAATTTTATATTGATATTTTTTTTTTCTAGAGAAAAAAATAAATAGCATAGAAAAAATGAAAAATTAACAATAAAAAAAAAAAAAAAATTAAACAAATTTATAGATATAATGCTGTTAATCTAGTTTCCTAATAATTAAGAGGAGTCCTTTTAATTGGCATGACCATTAGACTTCAATATTTTAGCATGAGTTAATATTTACTTAAGTAAGACTTTTATTTCATCCTGAATGTTCACACATTAAAAAAAGTGATAAATAAATAAAAATAAGCTTATATTTTTAAATTAAAGCAAAAAAATATTTAAATAGCTAAAAATTAATAAGACTAATTCACATGAACTATATATTTCTATTTTGTATTTTATCAAAAAAAAAAATATTGAATTGAGTAAACTGCTTAATAATTTTTTTTTAAAAAAAAATTTAAACAAGAAAAAAGAAGGGGGTGATGAATAATAAGTAAATTTTCATTCCTGATTATAAAATATACATAAAACATGTGTATCTATTATATATCAAAATTAACAATTATTAATTGCATTTAATATTTCCAAAAAATGCAAGTAATGTGCTTTAAAAAGATAGAAGGTTTATAATGGGAAGAGAGTAAAGTATAAACATGCCCAATTATTATAAATCTGACAAATCACTAATCAAAGCTATGATAAGAATGTTGAAATAATGATTTACACCTGTAAACATGTTAATGTAAAAAATAAGGGCTTACCTGAGTTTATTTCATAAACTGACATCGAAGATGACAGATACTTTATAATTTTCATTTGATCTTTTTTATTATTATAAGTTTTTATTTAATCTCCTCGGCTTATTTGCTCGTTTCTCTGAGAAATCTTACAACTCAATTTTCACACATTTTCTAATTTCCTATCTATTTGAAGCTTTATAGTGATGATACTTTTTCTTAATATTTGAAAACAATTTTAGCAAAACAAAAACAAAAAATAGTGAAATTTTAAATTTTTAATTTTATATGGGATGTGATGTACTGTAGCTTCTTCTTAAACGAAGTCAAGAATCTCTCAGCAATTATACCGAGAGAAACTTGTCAGTTACTTAATTTTACATTCCCAGTCTAAGTTTTCCCATATTCTGCTCCATCCCATTTCCACAACATAAACTTTGTCAACTCTACAGCCTTTATATCTAAATCCCCCTTACCTTTTTCCAAACCCAGCATAAAAACCAATAATCTACTTTCTGTATAATCACTTTTTTCATATTTATTTTTCCAAGTGTCCTTTCTGTTTTCAAGCACTTACATTCAATTAACAGATGCCTAATATTTTCTATTCCTTCCTTACATAATTTACAAACTAAATCTCCCATATTTTTCCATTTACATGTATATTCTCGTGTTGCGAAAGATGAGCCTTAAACAATAAACTACTTTCCTTACTATTATCATATATTAACTCGTGTTGCTAAAGATTCTATTCGAGCCTTAAACAATAAACTACTTTCCTTACTATTATCATATATTAACTCGCACCTAATATTCTATTTATTTCTATATATATTTAAACTCTTTTTACTCTCCATACTAGTTCTCCATCTCTCTAACTCCCTATTCTTTTTTAATAAATCTATTCTTTTATCCCATTCCTTACCACTATAACACTCAACAATCCTCCTAACACAATCATCCCATCTTTTGTACAAATATACTGATATAAATTCTTTATCCAAATCTTTTGCATACTGTATTACCTTTCTCACTCATCTTGTTGCCTGCCCTTTACTCATAGCCCAATTAAATACTATTTTGGCTATTCTTTTATTATCCATAAACTGCAATCTACCAAACATTTTCATTTTACTTTTTGCATCTCTCATATTTATATTATTATATTTAGTATTATTTATACTCCTGCCATCTAGTGGCATTAAATTGTATTTAAACTATTATTTCTCAAAAACATTTATTAAACTAATTAATATGGGTGATATATTACAAATATGGATAATGAACAATTACAATATTAGATGAGTTATGGAACTAACATTATTGAGTTAAACAGGGATAGGTATTTAGTGGTTAAGTTCTTTGTTAACTTTATTAGAGAGTCTGATATAGCTTCCATGTCTCTTGAAAAATGAATGTTGTGGCAAGAGTTTTGTCTCTTTGTTTAATTTTCTCTATGCTCTGAATAAATAATGAGTTTTCATCTGGCTTGGGATGTTGGTATTGTGCCTTGCACCTTACAATCCAAATGGCATAGGTGATGAAAATTGACAGCCTGATTGTAGGAATATCTCTTCCACGAATGCATTCTTTTATATTAAGTATTTTGTAGTAATCTATCTTTGAATTGTTAAATATTATTGTTTTAATATTACCTAGACCCATGCATGTTTTAATTATGTGGTCAAATGTTTCCTCATCCCTGCCACAGCTGTGGCAAATTGATTGGACTTTGGTGATAGATCTTTTATATCTGAGGAACCAGTTGACCGGCATGGCATCCAGATTAATTTTAAGTAAGTAATCTAAGTATTTTGGTTCTAGAGACAAATACTTGAATAGGGTAACAGCTTGTGATTAGTTATTCCTAATCTTGTAGAAGAGATTTGATTATTTTGTTTAAGGATGCGATGGGCATCCCACAGCTTGATCTTGCTTTGATAGTTGTTATGGGCATTTGTATTTTGTTGCATTGTTGACAGGATTAGGTGGTCAAGCCAGCTTAATTTTTTGGGGGGTGGGGTGTCGGTAGGAATTATGGATTCGGTGATCTGGTCATGGCCATACTTTTGGACTAGATTATATATCAGAGTGTGTGATTTCTGATAGTTTATTGAAGTGATGGAATGTAGAGACATTCCATTTAATCTTTTGTTTTCCTGCATGTTTCTCATGCTGATGGAAACAGTTTGCCCTTTCCATAGTAATCTTGAGCAATATTGCTCAATTTTCTTGATGAATGTTTTATTTGCATTCATCATTAGCAGGTAGTATGCAATTTTGCTGTAAATCTTTATATTTAGCAGTGAAACCTTACCATAGAGCGAAAGGTCTATCTTTGAGAGGGTCTTAGTGATCTGGTCTGTGGACTGGAGGATTTTTGCCTGAAGTTCTTTAGACATTGCTGATTGCGATTTTGAAATATTAAATCCCAGAAATTTCTGTGGTTCAGCTTGGAAGCACGATTTGATTTTTTTTCCAGATAGGATAGACCAAGCTGTGGATTTTCCTGTATTTATTTTTAGGTCTGATAGATTTGTATATTTGTCCAATATTTCATATAGTGTGTTTAGATATTTCTGAGTTGGCAGAATGATCAAGACATCATCCATGTAAGCGACTGCCTTGATCGCTCTTTTGAGTCTGGGTATATATACTCCAGGTAGGTTATCTTCAATGTCATTAAGAAGTGGATTGATGCAACAGGCAAACAGGAGAGCACTGAGTGGAGATCCTTGTGGAATTGAAGTATTCGGAGTAAAACTGTTTGTATATACTCCATTGAGTGATATGTGAATTTCCCTATTGTGTAGTAAATTGTCCAGTATCTGAATTATTTGGGAGGAAACACCAAGGCCCTCCAAAATATTCAGCAGTGTGCTGATATTGACTGAGTCAAATGCCTTGGATATGTCAAGTTGTATGGCAATAGGCTTGGATTTTCTGTTGGTTCTGATGTAATCCAAGAGTATTTTGGTTTCACCAATCGCCGTGAGTGCTGATGAGCCTTTCTTGGCATACTGAGAGGGCATGATATGACTCAGGATTTTATGTTGTATCTTATCTTTAATGACACCCTCTATAATCTTTATTAAGAGTGGAGACATGAATATGGGTCTTATGTTGTTTATATCAGTAGGGTCTTTGCTCTTTTTCATAAATGGCACCAATGCAACTGGATATAAATTTTTAATGAACCTTTGCTTTTGCGCAAGATGGTCAATCATTAACATGATGATTGGGACAGTAAAATTGCTTAAGTGGGGGAGGAAAAATTTATGTATCCCATGCATTCCAGGATGGATGCTGTCTGGAAGGGAGCATAGTTTGTTTTTAATATCTTGGACTGTGATCAAATGATCATCACTGGATGAATGTCTTGTCCAATCACGATCTACTGATGAATTATGTTTTTTTAATTTATTTTCAAAGTGTAGTTTAATTTTTTCAAGCATGTGGTATCCAGTCATGCTGGTGCCCTGATGTTTAATTAGTATTGGAGTATTTTGTTTTTTCTGTGGCCCCAGTTCCCCCACCTGAGATATCCTCTAGTCCAACAATATTGAGGAGCCAGATATATCTTGGATCTTTTCAGAGACACATATTCAGCAAGGGCTTTTTGCTTTGCTTTATATTCATTCTTAAGTGAGATGATGTCATCTATCGAGTTGCTTTCGGTAGATAACTGTTTAAGTTGAGCATTAATGTTCTCTAGGTTCTTTAATAATGAGGTTGGGCACTTTGACCTGTGGGAGTACTGGACTATTAGAGTTTGCAGAACTCCCACTAGTGCAAACCAAGCCTCCTCAGGTGGTCTTGAAAGTATATCTATTTTCCTAAATAGAATATATGCCTCTGATGGGATGGCTTCAGTTATGTTGGCCTTTGTTAGCATTCTAATTGTTTTGTTGTGATTCAGTTGTGTGAGGTTATCAATTTGCATTGAGATGACCACTGCAAAGTGGTCAGAGAATGCTACAGGCTGAAGCACTGCCTCCATAATGTAGTGGAATTCGGGTGTGTAAAAGACCAGATCTATCAAAGATCTGTGTCTTCTGGTATAGAATGAAAAAGCACTATCTGGAAAAAAACCTTCCCTGCTAAGAAAGCCTCTATTCAGAAGATGAAGGTATTTATTGACAAATTCTCCATAGGAAGTGTTAAAATCCCCAACAATCACTGTTGGCCAGCTACTGGTGGAGATTAGAGGTTGATGCTGTTAACTATTTTAATATATGAACTGACATTGTTAGGAGTGTATATGTATATAGCATTAAAGGTGGTAATTCCATATGTGAGTTTGATAGATATTATATTTTTGTCTGTGTAAGTAATTTTAAAACTATCTGGAGCATTTTTTAAACTATTATAATCCGAAAATAAAAAATATAAGCAAATAATTTTAAGAATTTTTTTTTATTCTCATAAATTCATACAAAGTAAAAGAAAAAAGGCACTAAAAATAAATTGCCTTCCATTTTTACAGTTTTCTTGATATTATGTAGCCAAAATAGAACATGCTAAAATCATGTTCAAACATAGTCTAAAACCATATCTAAACATGAATGCTGCATGTCCAAAAATGTGAGGTTCTAACAGGTTTTTAAATAATGTCATCTTTATTCAACATTTTCCCCAAGTTACCCCCAAAAAACTTATAATTCCTTATAAACAGTTTGACTCTGGCTCATATTATTTTGTTAACCTTTGCAAATCTAATATCTACTACTGCAACATCATATATCAATAAAGATGGCTCATAATGTTCATGAATATCTGGTCAAAGTTGTCATCAAATAGTTTTAAGACTATCATCAGTTATAGCCCTCCAAAATTATTAAAAATGAGGGTTTTGTAATAAAAAATTGTATATGTATTTTTAAAAGTTAGAAACAAAATTCCTTTCAAAGTACTGTCCATAATGCACCGACCTAAACATGTTTTTCACTTTTTGAAGTAGTCTGGAAATTCAACACTTCTAAGTTCACAAAAAAAAAATTTGAGGCATTTTTTCATTCGAGAATATGGCCGATGAATAAGCTGTGTCAAGCTGAATTTAATTAAAAATTGTCGCATGTTGTTATGGTAACACTTGCACTCTCCATTAAGCCAAAAATGGTACATTTTTTGGCTTATTACATCATACAAATCTTTCAGAACTTATAAATTTTTAATGCCTTTTCATTACAAAAAGATTGATTGAACAATGCCATTTGCATCCAAAAAAAAATCTGCCTTGTCTTGACATTTGACTTCACTCAGCATGCTTTCTTGGAACACTTCCATTAAACCACTCACAAACTTGAGTTTTCTGCAGAGAAGCTTTCTTTTTGTAAGCAGTACCAAGCATTACAACTGGTTTCCCTGCTGTTTTCCTAAAAGAAAACAGAATTTCACATTGTTTCAACTTTTCAGCTATTATAGATATTAGCAAATAAGTGAAAAATACTCAGCAAATTTCCTACACTTCAACATGGCTTCGCTCAATAACAGCAGTCAACATATTGATACCCAGGGGCCTCTCAAGAAATATCTAGCAGCAGAAACATATAGTACAGCACACTTGCCCTTCAGACAAAAAATTCCAGTTATTTTGGATGCCCCAGTGTATGTATGGTTTATTATTGTTAAAATGTTCTCAGAATTCTATTGTTGAAAACAGATTATAATTAATCATTTGAATTAAATCATTACATGATTACCACAGACATCAGCTTTATAAAACATATAATATCATAATCCATGGAATGCAGTAACAACATTGTGATAAGAAAAAAAAATTACCATCCCACATACAATGAAAGTTTGAAGTAAACTAAGTTTGATATTAGCCTGATTTGCTACCTAAGATTAAAAAAAAAAAACCTTAGGACAGGGGTAGGCAATTGTTTTGGCTTGGGGGCCACAGAGGTTGGCGAAGGGCCACATTGTGGAAGTAAAGGGCTGCACCTTTTTTCATGACACAATAAACACACTACTTTATTCCATGTATTACCAAAGAAATATTTGTTTAGCTATTCTTCATTAAACACATGACATTCATTATCGATTTTACATTTTTTCAGTAGGTTCATGGTTTCACTAAAGTTGGAAATGTATATATTTGCTAATGCAAAGACAAAATTGAAATTAATCAGATCAACTGGAAAAGCAATGCACAACATATCTACACTGCGTATGTGTATTGATGTGGCCATCCTAATGAAAAATATGAGACAAATCTTTGGTCCCACACGGGAAGGAAATCTCAGTTCAAGGGGGATTTTTCTGATTGTCTTGGTGGGCCACAGGTGGCCCTCAGGCTGCTATTTGCCCACTCCTGCCTTTGGAGAACAGGGCACAAGTTATAAACAAATATATTGGTAAATTTTGATATGGTCAGAAAAGAAAAAGGAGAATTCTATAATAGACTGAGGTTTTTTTTTTAGGAATATGTTAGAACAGGTTTTTTTTAAATATTAATAGCATTACTGCAATCATTGACTATTTTCGATCCAGAAGTTATTTTTTCCATTTTGTAAAATAAATTTTGGTAATAACCATTTCTAAAATAACCTACTTTTGCCTACATTAAAAATAAAATTGGTATATACAATTCATATTCCTATTACATCTTGCAGGTGAACCACATACTCTTTTGTAATCCAGATAAAGTGGATATCTATTCTTAGTGTTTTCCTAAAGGTTTGTGATGGTAGTGTTTTAGATGTATTTTTATACTGGACTATTCCCATCATCTAATATGAGTATTGAATGTCTTTAAAAAAATTGAACTTTATTTTAAATATTCCAAATACATTCAACTGTTGTAATAGCACCTTAACAGGTTAGTATATGCACAATATTTTGAAACGTATTATTCTCCACTCTTATTCAGGTGTTGCTGGCCTGACCAGTGACAGTACTAGCATAGGATTCGAACCTGGACCCTTAGATTGTTGAGTATTAAATTTTTAAGGTAATGTTCTAACCAACTGAGCTATCCTGTCAAAGGCAATAGCCAGTAGAAATTTCATATACTTATCTATAAGGTTCCTGCTGATTTCTCCACTTTTTCCTAAGAGCAAAGTTGATTGGCGATAGTCACACCTAGGTTGGCTTATGAGATTGTTTGCCATTGTCATATGAGCAACTTCTTTAAATTTTCTTATTTACCTTTTCTTTTCTACCCAATATTTTTGAATTTTCTCAATTAAACATATGTTCATTGGCACGTACATGGTCTGCTACCTCAGACACATCTGTTTCCTCTCTTCTAATCATCAGTTTGTGAACTTGTAAGCACTTTTCTGTTGGATGACTGGTCTCACCAACATATGTTCTTCCACATTCACATATTTCATAAATGCAGTTTTTTCTTTCCAGCATTTCAAATTTAGGCTTTGTAGATGTTAGAATTTCTCATAATGTGGTATGGCTCTGAGAGCTGTTCTGATTGCAGATTTTCTTTAATTTGTCTGCTATTTTTGGAATGTATGGGTACACTACAGTACCAATAATTGTTTCTTCTTTTGATGGTTTTTTTTGTTGTCTATTTAAGGTTTTCTTAATAAAAGCTGATGGATAACCATTTTTCATAAGAGTTTGTTCTATATAGAGAGAACTTTTCTTTTTCCACATCATTGGTTTCTGAACAAACTTCTTTTGATCTGTTCCATAGTGATAGTATAACTCCATGCTGTGTTTCTGGTGTGATTGGATTATAGGTTAGGTATTTTTCTGTATGTGTGGTTTTCATCCACAAATTTTTAGTTAGATATTCTTGGGTTTTTTTTTTTGCATATCAATTAGAACTTTAGTGAGTATTCCTTTAAATGATAAAATAAGTTAATGATTTTAGTTGAATTACTAATTGATAATTAATGTTGTGACATATTATCAACCCAATCTTAATTTTTTTTTACCTTTTTTTCCATAAATAATACTAATAAATATTAACATTTTAACCCAAAATAGATGACATAATGTGGAAGTAAATGTAAAATGAGCCCATCTACAACTTTAACTTTGATCATATAAATCCAAACCATTTACTGACATACTTACCTACAGAGCATGATTTGTCTACAATAATGTAATTTCAATGCAACTATAAGCTATTTTGAAATCACCATAACTAATCAAAGGGAAAGATTATTAAAATTATATTTACATCTATTAATCGAAGATTGATTTAACATTAAGTTGTTGTTAAATATGGGGATCGGCCTGTACCTCTAGTAGCTTATAGTTGCCATGAAATTAAGTTACTATATAAAAATCACAGTCTGCATGTAAATATGTCAGTAAATGATATGCTTATATACAATCAAGGCCAAAGTGTAGGTGGGTTCATTCTACATTTATGTTCACTGACAGTTAATGTACATATAGCTCATTGGAATTGTTCAGTACTTCCACATTATTTCAAATAATAACAATAACAAAATCATTGATTTTTTTTTATTTCCAGGAGTTCATAAGAAGTTCAAGTACCAAAAGTGACAACTGGATATGATCCATGAATATTAAGCTTCAGAATGTGCGATTCCACCAGTGCCCAAACAATACATGGCAAAAAGACTACAACAATTTTATGCAGACCCCTTTATTTTATCATCTACATAAGCAATATTTACTAAGGCAATAAACCTTTTAAGCATGTGCGCTTGAAAATACGAAGGTAGGGACCTCTACAGGTCTTAACCACAAGTTTACTCTTTGGAAGAAAAGAAGGGAACCCCTTCTTTACTTCAACCTACTTTCTATATAAATAGGTGAAGCCTAGCTTTGTATTTTCAAGCGCACATGCTTAAAAGATTTACTGCCTTAGTAAATATTATTTATGTAATCAATGTGCATTAAATAAATTTATAACTTATCATCTACATTAAAATAACTGCCTTTATTACTGATAGTAATAATTCTAAATATTCTATCTTTCAGCCTTCTTACAATTTGCAGTTAATATTTTAAAGATATGGATTTATGCCTTTCTAGTGTACTGGCTAGACTCAAACACATCGATAATGTTAGCCTTTTTTTAAAACATAAGATTAGGAACTACTTAAATCAAGATATTTCCAAGATCAAAAAAATAAATTAAAAATTCCTAAGTAAAAAGACTCATTCAACTGCCAATGTGCAATAACTACTTATACTATAAATAAGTTATTTTAAAAATAATATTCTTAATAATTAAAAAAGCAAGTCATATATAACATGACATTACTTTTAATAAGCTTGTAGTTACAAGAATGCAATACAGAGAGCATACCAATAGCTCAAACAAGCTCTTAATTAATAAGAGCGGTATGAGAAAATATTTAAAATCTTTATCCAGAACACTCTCATCTCCAGACCAACTGTTTTCGAGCTTATGGCTCACGTCAGTGGAGAGCTAGAATATTCGGACACTAGACCTAAAATATCAATTCAAAAAACCAGCACTTATTTCATAAGTATATTTAAGTAGAAACTGAAATTTTCAGATATGAAAATGATTACATTAATGATTACAATAAAGGAAGATTCATGTTTTTACCATGTAAAAAAAAACATTTATCTTTTTACATTAATAACAACAGCTGAAAAGATTTTATTATTTTCTTCATAAGAATTAGTTTCCTTTTCAGTGAGAACTATGATTCTGATATAAGCAAGTTGTGTCTAAGACAAAAAAAAAAAATCATACAAAAAAATTAAATCCAAGCCAATTAGTTAGAGCTATGACTCTGGTGTACCACACCATAAGCACACCAGCTGTGTCTAAGAAAAAGAAACCAATTCATATGAAGAAAATAAGCCAATCAGAGAGAACTATGGCACTGATGCACAACACCATAAGCACATTCTGCTGTAAGAAAAAGAAACTAAGTCATGTGAAGAAAATAAGCCAATCAGAGAGAACTATGGCACTGATGCACAACACCATAAGCACATTCTGCTGTAAGAAAAAGAAACTAAGTCATGTGAAGAAAATAAGCCAATCAGAGAGAACTATGACACTGATGCACAACACCATAAGCACATTCTGCTGTAAGAAAAAGAAACTAAGTCATGTGAAGAAAATAAGCCAATCAGAGAGAACTATGACACTGATGCACAACACCATAAGCACATTCTGCTGTGTCTAAAAGAAAAAGAAACTAAGTCATGTGAAGAAAATAAGCCAATCAGAGAGAACTATGGCACTGATGCACAACACCATAAGCACATTCTGCTGTAAGAAAAAGAAACTAAGTCATGTGAAGAAAATAAGCCAATCAGAGAGAACTATGACACCGATGCACAACACCATAAGCACATTCTGCTGTAAGAAAAAGAAACTAAGTCATGTGAAGAAAATAAGCCAATCAGAGAGAACTATAACACTGATGCACAACACCATACCCCATTTTCTTTTTTCAAAAAAAAAAAACTAGTCATGTGAAGAAAATAAGCCAACAGAGAAACTATGGCACTGATGCACAACACCATAAGCACATTCTGCTGTAAGAAAAAGAAACTAAGTCATGTGAAGAAAATAAGCCAATCAGAGAGAACTATGACACTGATGCACAACACCATAAGCACATTCTGCTGTAAGAAAAAGAAACTAAGTCATGTGAAGAAAATAAGCCAATCAGAGAGAACTATAACACTGATGCACAACACCATAAGCACATTCTGCTGTGTCTAAAAGAAAAAGAAACTAAGTCATACAAAGAAAATGTGCTAGCCAATCAATGAGAGCTATGATTCTGGAGTACTACACTGAAAGCACACTCAGCTGTCTAAGAAAAAGAAACTAATTCATAGGGAGAAAATAATAAAACTTTTTTGGTGGGGGAGATTAAAAACATTTTGCTAATTTATTACAAATAGCAAGGAAAAAGAACAAATACTAATATCAATAACATTATAAATTTCATTGACTACAGTAGATTATTATTTTAATAACTTCTATTCTGTGTATTGTAAACAAGTATCACAAATACATATGGAATGCATCAGTTACCCATCTCAATAAGTGCAAAGATTACTTTGATCCCATCAAGGTGGCCATAAATAGAAAAGAAAATAATGAAAACATCTTTTGTCAATCCAATCTATTTTCAAAGAATATTCTAAAGAGTTAGATTAATGATAAAAGTAACTGAAAAACAAAAAATTTTGGAATGACTCTCTATCAGATGAGTTGGGAAAAAAATCTTAAACCAATTAAGTGATGCTTTTGTTATTAAATTGCCATTTTGGTGCTCAAACATAATTTATATTTCTCTAGCAATAGATTATACGATAAATAAAACAAATTCAAATAGTTAAATGTTTGTAATTAGGTATATATAAAATGATTATTTGATATATCTTTCACAAATAAGATTGTAGGCCAGCAAAATTGAATAGATACATAATAATAATAATAATAATAATAATAATAATAATAATAATAATAATAATGATGATGATGATGATGATAATAATAATAATAATAATAATAATAATAATAATAATAATAATTTTTTTTTTTTTTTTTTTTTTTTTTTTTTTTTTTTTTTTTTTTTTTTTTTTTTTTTTTTTTTTTTTTTTTTTTTTATTTAATTTATTTTTAAATTATTATTAAGAATAACCGCAAAAAAAACATCAAAAAAAACACGACCACAATGCATTATCAACAAGATTACTAATTATAATTATTCTACATCTGATAAATCAGTCTAAAGAGACTAAGACATTAAGACAATTTAAGACAAACAGACAGACCGAATCCACATGAGATCTAACAACAAAAATCAGAAAGACTATTTTATTACAAGTTTAAAAGATATTTAGATCTCTATATTGTCTTCTAGAAGAAGAGACACAGTTTTATTTCCCAAAGAACATATTTAAAACTCTCACTGATTAATGTTACATCCCTTTTAACTAGATTCCAAGCTACATTCAATGGGATACTTTACCAACCCCCTAACCTTCCAAATTCCCCCAACCATTAAATTATATAAAAAAAATAAAAAAAAAAAAATAAAAAAAAAAAAATAATAATAATAATAATAATAAAAATAATAATAATAATTATTATATAATATTAATATAAATATAAAAAATAAAAATATAATATAAAAAAAAATAAAAAAATATATATATATAATATATATATAATAATAATATATATATATATATATATATATATATAATATATATATATATATAATTTATAATAATAATAATGTATATAATCGATATATACATTGGATTTTATATAAAGGAACACAATGAGACATAATGTTGAAAGTATGATAATTTCTTGAAAAAAATGAGAGTATTACAAAAAATTATATTATTTCAATCACAAAATTCCATCTTAGAACTAATTACTTTACACCCGTGTGTGTGCGCGCGCGCATTGTGTGTTTCTGAGTTTTACATTGGAATTTGAAACTTAAAACAATTTAATTCAGAAATTTAGTTAAAATTGGTATATATGTGCCATCAAAATGTATATAATATAGTTTTTTTTTAATATTTTAAACTGACATTTTATAATTAGATTATAAATAACTATGACAAATTAATAATCCATTTAGAAATTATTCTATATCCTTTTAATAAAAACTTCAAATCCGTAATCCTGCCAAGTCAGTAATGAATGCAGTATCTTTTATGAAATGATTAATGTTGTGTTAGACATCCCAACACATGCTACCTGGTTATAAAGTATGCTAAGATCAAAAGATTTCCAGCCAAGTAACGGCAATCCATCTTCTAGAATGACTGAGTGTTAGTCTAAGATGGAGATGTAATGTTGGAGTATTCACTAATTCACAGTCAGCAGATAGTTAAATAGAAAGAGGGAAAAAATCAGAACTTTTGCTAACTGAAATTCAAGAATCACATTAATGAGTAAAATCTAATCAGATATGTATGAGTGTATACATAAAAATAAATAAACCTATTTCTATGTGACTTGATCATTCAAAGTTTATGTCAAGCGTTGTTAGCCGAGAGGTCAGTGCAGCCTCCTTGCAAGCAAGCAGTTGTTTGCAGATGGTGTTCGCCTCCCGGCCGATGCTATGACATATGGGGGGGAGGTGAATTGATATGGCTCTGCTTTGTTTGTTTTTAGCCATAGTTGCTTTAATATTAGTTTTTTTCTGTTAAAATGAAAATTGAATGCTGTCTAGATTATTGACAAGGAAATATGTTTCTGAAACGTGTCTCCTGAAGAGGACCACATTATAGTAAACAAGGCAAAACTCTCCATACCGTAGTCCCACCTTGTGCCAACCAGAGTAATCAATGGATGCCAGAAAGCTTGTGCATAAAATCCCCATCTAATGCCTACTCATCCAATATCCCCAGACTAGTTTCTGGCTTGTGGCCTTTGTCAGTGAGGAGCTTTGGATCTGAGAGCACTGCATCTAGATCTTACCCAGACTAGTTTTCTGGCTTGTAACCTTACATCAGTGAGGAGCCTTGTATCTGAGAGCATTGCACTTAAGATCTTAGGATCTCTAGGTGCAGTGCTCTCAGATCCAAGGTTCCTCGCTGATGAAGGCCATAAGCCAGAAACTAGTCTGGGGATATTGGATGAGTAGGCACTAGATAGGGATTTTATGCACAAGCCTTCTGGCATCCATTGATTACTCTGGTTTGCACTGAGGGGCCCAACTGTATGGAGAGTTTTGCCTGTTTTAATAACAATTAAATTTGCTAAAATTCTTATATTTTTATAGTCTTACATTTATTATTGGTATCAAATTTATATTCAAATCATTTTCAGACACATTCTTATTTAACTATTTAGAAGGCTTCAACTTAAACCCTAAATGCATTCTCAAAGGACGTAATGATTATGACAAACTTCACTGAAAGTGCACTCAGCATTGAATCATAGAAAAGGGAACTATTTCATTACGCAGAACAAGCATTTGCAATTGCTCCCACTGCTTTAATTCAATCATTATCAACAATCTCTTTAAGACCAGCTTTCACCTTATAAGACAAATGAAAAATCTACACAATCCTAAGCCTTATAAATAATCTTTTATTCATATCCCAAAGAAATGCACTTTTTTTTACATCAGATAAAAAAAAAATCTCTGCAGTCTTATTAAAATTATTATGATCATGCATAAGTTATTTCACATTTAAAGAAAAAAACATATTCTCATTGTAAAGACAATAAATACACATTGTTCACATAATTTTCCTGCCACCAGAAACACTCTATGCCCTAATTGTGTCTTTCTATATGAAGAGTTGGAGTGTGGAGTGGATTGAAGCCTGTCCATTAAAGTATGAAGATTGGCTATCTTAATATATATCTGAGCACTTTACTTATAGTATATATGTGTAGAGATGGTAATCTGGACCAACTGATGTTTGCTGGTTTAGCATGAAATACGGCTATTGGTGATTATTTATCTTTTCGACATATATGTGTTCAAGTGTATCAGTGCCATGAGATAGAGTGGAGAGTGATGGGTGGTGTGAAAAGTCTGTGCTCATATACCCTATATATTACATATATAGACACAGGTATATAATAAGCCTGTGTTTCAGTTATTACATAGTAGAGATGTCTGCCCATCCTCTGTATATGTATTAAATGGATTATGTCCTATACATGAGGGATCAGATTGACCTATGGTCAACATGGGTGTGACAAGAATCTCGGCCTCAAGGTGGCCTTTGAGTGTTCCATCATCAGATTTTCAATTGGATGGACGGTTGAAAAGTTGGAGTGTGGAGTGGATTGAAGCCTGGAAATTAAAATATGAAGATTGGCTATCTTAATATATATCTGAGCACTTATAGCATATACGTGTAGAGATGGTAATCTGGACTAACTTATGATTGCTGGTTTAGCATCAAATATGTATACTGGTGATTACTTATCTTTTCGACATATATGTGTTCAAGTGTACAGTGTTATGAGATAGAGTGGAGAGTGATGGATGATGTGAAAGTCTGTGCTCATATACTCTATATATTAGACCAACTCTTATGGAATAAATCACTATTTATTTACCACTAAATCTGAATTAAATAGATGCATTTAATCAATGGTAAGGATCAAGAAATATTTGCCATATCTTACATTATGTGATTTGTGAACTGAAATAAATTCAATTACTATCCATTAGATTTTTGGTTATAAGTGAAAATTGAAATGATACCCTTAAAATACATTAATGCAGATCCATCCATGGTAATCTTTTAAACAATATAAAAAAATTTGCATAATAACTTTTAATACGTAAACAAATTACTGAAAATTACAATTTCTCTTTAGGAATGTAAATTTTTGTGTTATTTGCCTTCAGGTTAAAGAATTCTGCTAATCAGAAATTGTAATTTCTATTGACATTTAAATATGCAAATTAGATATTGTAGCAGTTATCAGCAATAACAGTGCAATGTTCAAGGCATAAAGAATTTTCAAAACTCATCACGATTTTGAAGTTCATGGTATTTCTCAGATATAAACTATTATTGAATGTCACACACCCTTATGAAATATATTATAACCAAACTGGAAATAATAAAATTTATGTTGTAACATTAGTTGCATACCAGGGGTGGCCAGACTTTTAGATGTTGGGGGTGCCTTTTTTGATGAAATTGTATCTGAGGGCGATTATATTTTTTTCAGGGCTTCAAATCAGAAACTAGAAAAGAAATATTATTTTTGCCTGAACGGTAAGAAATAATGGTTCAAAGTCCTGGTTTTTTTAGAATGTACTTTTTAATTGCTGTTTTTCTATAAGGGCTTTTTAGTTATTCGCAAATAGTGCTGACATTTTCCGAAAATACTTATGAACTGATTACTTTTTTTTCTGTAAGTTGTGAACTGTCAAAGACATTTTATTATGACTACTATTAAATTACCCCAGCTCCCTCTACTATGTCACTTTATAAAATATTTATTAAATTACCTAAAAAAAAATTATTTTCTAGAGCTGGTCCTGAATTTTAAAAAGAAATTCAAGAAAATATAAAGAGAAAAAAAATTATTGTTTTAAAATTGTATTTAATTCTTTTCGGCGTCTTCCAACCTGGGTTTATTTTTGAGATTGACAATAACAACAGATATTATTTTAAATTTACTTTTAAACAAGAATAATTTTAAATTTTTCCTTTTATTATTTTTTATATTCAAATCGGCCCTGAATTTATCACTATAATTTGTCAATATTCACATCAGCTTCATGGTCGACCTATCAACCATGGTCGATGTCTTGTGTATTATTGTTGTATACAACTACACAGTTAATCATGACTTTAAATCTGTATGCCTGATACATTTAACACCTTAAAATATTTTTTTCAACTAATAATTTTAAAATTCTAACTGTGATAAAATAAACTTGCATGGTAATTTATGGTTGTAAATAGAATTAAAACAAGATAGAAAAGATACAGTGATTGCAACACTGTTGTAATGTAAACAGAATGTGCTTCTCCTGTGAAACCATCCTTCAGCTTACCATAAAATATTTTTCTGAAAAGTCCACTACATTTCGTCTACTTTCCAAACCAATAACAACATCATCATCATCATATGCATCAAACAGAATAACATACCAATTGATCATATGATCTTGCCATCAACTTTAATTAAGGGAGATCTTTAAATAAAGGGGTCCTCCAGGTGTTTTTATGTTACTTACCAATTCAGAAAATAATCTATCAATTGTTTTTAATGTGTTGATTGCAGCCTATAATAAATTTAGTTTAACAATAGATATTCCAAAAAAATCACATAAACACCCTGCTTTCAAGAAAACCTAATGATGTTCCAGTTAAGAACTATCAGACAACTGAGAAGAAATATCACAATGTTTCTTGATTTAAAACTCAAAAACAAAATCTGATAATTCATGATGCTGTAACAAGGGTTAATAGGGAGCCACTCATATTCATTCAACATATAAATAACCATATACTAGTGACAGCTACAATGGCATGACAAATGAAATGGACATTTAGAAAAAGATTGATTAATGACTAAGTAAAAAATTTCATCAGTTTTGGCTTGGATAATGAGTGGCTAGTAAAGATAGGTGAGTTGTTAAATTTACTTTCTGCAAGTAATATAGTATAGCTGTCAACTATGTTGTACTTAATTACATGAGTTCAATTAAACACTATTCAAAAAAAAATGTAAACAAAGTAACAAAAATGTAATTAAACAAACAAAAAAAAACATTAATATTCACAAATTTTATGATATTAAGCAGCCATTTCTCCTTCTCTAAGCATCGTACATAATCATATTTTTATTTGTAAATAAATTTGACAATACACTGACAGCCATTTTTCCATCTCAGAGCTTATGTTTATTAATAAAGTTTCTTCGATTTATGTTGAAAGCACATAATTTCATTCTTTTTTTATTATTCCTTCCAAATTTGATGTGAAGTGTTTTGTATTATAAAATATCTGACCATAATGCTAAGTGTTTTACAAAGTTTTAGAACATACTAAAAGTTAATACTGACTTCAAAAAGGCCAAAACAATCAGAGATTCTAATTTCCTGATATCATACTCCTAGCAATGACTAATGGATAAGGAGACTGTGGGTTAAAAATATAATGTAAATATTATGTAAATTGTATACAAGTAAGTTACATGGCCCACTTTTTAGAGAAGGAGAGAATTCCTTTTAGGTTATAAGGTTAGCATTGGTAGCGATATGCCAAGCCTTCTTTATCTTGTATTTAAAAATCATTCTTTGTTTTCAGGTTCTAGAAATATGGATTTGTGGTCTGAATTGTTTTTAGCTCTACTATAGAGATATTAGTGTTGGGACAATCTTGTTGTAAGTCTGACACAGGATTCTCCAAAGTAAACAGCACAGCAACTAGTTCTGTTGCAAGCAATCTTGTAAATGGTATGGGGGGTTTAGTCAGTGGAAAGTTTATCTTTAGAATTATTAATCAACTGAATTAATGGGTGGGGTTCAAAGGCTGAGTCTATTATGAATCACAGTGATTTTATTTATACATCACAAGATTTTAGGTATGTAAGGGAGTGATATCCAGGGCTTGATGTCATTTGGTGTATAAATAAAATTTTGCTCCAACTCATATAGAGCCAGCCTTCACACCCCACCCAATGAAAACCAGTTGATTAATAATTCTAAAAATAAATTCCCCACCATCCAAACACTCCATATTATATACAAGTTGCTTGCAACCAAACTAATTGCAGTGCTGTTTACTTCAGAGAATCCCATTCCAGTCTTGTAACAAGATTGTTCCAAACACCAATACTTTTATAGAACAGTTAAAAATAATCCAGGCCACAAATCCATATTTCTAGAATACGAAACAAACTTGGCTACACATTCAAGTCTACATCAGCTAGCATTGTATGTACAGAAAACAATGCTTCTAAATGCAAGATAAAGAAGACTTGGCATATCCCTACCAATGCTAACTCTATAAATAAAAAGGGATCCTGCCCTCCCCTTTAAAAAGTGAGTCGTGTAGTTTATTTGTATAACAACTTATATAAAATTTACATTATATCTTTTACCCACAATCCTCTCTTTCATCCATTATTCACTGCTATGAGTATGATATCAGAAAGATACTCAGCATATTATAATAAACTTTTTATTACTGTTAAGCTTTTCTCAAACTCAGCATTTCAAGTGCTTATATCAATTACAATTGCAGAGAAAAAGTAAACTAACATATATAGAATTACACAATTATTGTATAAAAATAATCATAAATTTTAATAAACTTGCAAATAATCAAGTTATTTGCTATTCAAACTATTTTCTCTAAATAAAGTCATAAAAATTAGTAGCATTGTGCAAGATACTCATTACAAAAGAGCTTACCGAATTTTCACTTTTCATGACATCTATTGAATTTTTTCTAAACTAAAACTTTAAAATAAAATATATATGGTTTAAAACAATATTTTAAAAATAAAGTTTGCAAAAGTTCTCAATATGTGGCCAATAATTTCTCAAGCAAATTACTACATATGAAATCAATAGATGGCATTTTACCAAAAACACTATGTTTGTTTACATAAATGTCAGAGTAAGCATTCACTATCTCTTTCGTTAGTTCCACCCTCAGATCATGATTTCAAGCTGATTTGCTATCATCAGTGAAGGATAGGAATAAGAAACTAGATCTAAACACGCACTCCGAGCATTTATGAAACAATTTCTATTCAGCTTGCAAGCGTGAATCTTTTAGACATGTAATGTCTTCAAACTCAGCATAGCAAGCCAGATAGCTATATCATGATCTGAGGGTGGAACTAATGAAAGAGATAGTGAATGCTTACTCTGATGTTTATGTAAACAAACATACGCTTTGATGGTGTTTTTGGTAAAACGCCATCTATTGATCATAAATACAAGCATTAGCAAGTTTAACTTGTTTTTTGTTTTACATATGAAATCGTAAAATGATTAATTTATTTGAATTAAACGTAAGTCAATTAAACTCTGTTTCTATCATCCTAATGAATAATTCGCTATAATCGTATCTTCCCTTACTTGAACTATCATAGCAATTTAATCCCTTATCATTATTATATATCCTTTTTGTGTATAGTTTCAATTATTCATTACATGATCTTCATTTCCTTATATTGTTCAATAATCAGATATAATTGATAACTATATCAATCCAAAAAGTTTTTCACCACCACTATTTGCATAATTGGTGTCCATTCCAATGTATGACAAAAGGATGAATAGTTAATATTTTAAACTGTTTTAATACAACACAAATTTTTGTTCATTCGTTTAGCTGCCCTAATTTAATTAAATTTTCAAATGAAAAAGAAAATGCTTAATTACTTAAAGCATGGTTTCAATACTTTAAACAATCAGAAAATAATTTATGCTTTAAATTAAGAATGATAGCCTTAATAAAAGCAAACTACAGGTATTTGGCATCTTCCTCACAGATGATAATGCATAATTTTGCCACTGTGGTTTTATATAATTAGCATATTATTACTCATAGACTTGCTATCTGAAAAAAATTGCAGTTTGCTTCAGGATACTTACCTGGAAAAAACTCCCAATTTAATTCTAGATAAGTGCAGGGCCGTTGCATTGTGAATCAAATTAATTAACTACAATATCAAGATCCCTTGAATAATAATAATACTAACTATAATATCTGGATTCTTTAAATAATAATAATACTAAGTATTATTATTAAGTATTATTATTAAGTGTGATCATGTGATGTTTATTGGCTTAATACTAAATACAAATAAAATGTTTACAGCATTGTATATCCTGCTTAATAAAAAAATATTGGTACTTGTGTATTTAGTGGTATACCAAGGTCGGAAGCACTTTTTCTTTGAAATATACACTTACAGGGGCCCACAATAAATGTCTAAAGAAATACAATCTTGTGCCAAAATTATTTATAATATTTCCATTTTACTTCTTCATATTTGTTTTATTAACTGAAGTTACTAATATACAAATTGAAATGGTATATACTGGCACTTCTATGATTAAACCCTGCCAAGTATACATATATTCATGCATATTTATGGATATTCACATATTCACATGTATTCACTTTATATTTATGCATGTATGTGTATAGCTAAGTATAGTACACATACCTGAATATATTTCATATGTTAAATTAAATGTGTGTATCTGCATATCTGTATAATTATTTAAAGACATATTTGTGTAAATAAACATTATTATATACGTATACTCATATATGCAAGTAAGCTGTGATGTGAAATTGATTAACGTTACAGCCCAATTTCATTTGTCATAAATTTAATGTATAAATTTATTCAATTATTTGACTTAAGAATCGCATATATTCTCAATCTCACGGGTGACCAACATACATATATAGTGAAATGTTTATGCAGAAAATAATTTAGTCTTAAGAATATTAAATAATTCTTGGTGAAAATATCATGCCACATGCACCTGGTTAGAATTGTATGGAGGACAAAAATAAATCTTAAAAATAACAAAGCAAACACATCCAAGCAGTGCTATTTTTATTTGATAGAGATTTTCTTTTGTCTTTACTAGGATGAAAATGTTAAATTTAAAAATTAAAATTTAAAAGTTGTAAACAAGTTAATAGGTTTTACAGGGAAGTATCAGAAATCTAATATAAAAATCCCCAATTTTTAGCACTCAAGATCTCTCTCATATAATAATCAAAGCAGTTTCTGCCAAGAGCTACACCCATTTAAAAATTAACATGAGTGACTGGGAAGGCCCCAACTTTGCTGTCTTCTGTCAGAAGAATGGTGACCTTACACCCACTGCACATCATCATCATTTGTGCAGAATGGAGGATACCAGTACCATCAGCTGCCAAAGAAGACAATGAGGAAAGAACCTATTCAGAGAAATACCAGTGCCTATTCAAATGCCAGACAACTCAACCTATAAGAAGATTGGTAATATTTCTTCTCTGCAGAGCTCTATAAATCTTTTAAAATTCCTAATAAATTCTTTAAGCTAGTTATCTGTAATGAATGTTCATCAAATATTAATTCTCGATTAATTAAAATCTTGTAAAATAAAGTCTCTAAGTGTAAATATAACTGTAATAATCTTGCCTACAAATATAAATACATATGTAATTTTAGAATAATCTTTCTTTAAATATAATAAATGTAATCAGTTATTATTTAACCTTTTATAATCTATAGCTATGCCTACTTTCTACTTTGATTATTTGCTTCATTCTTAATTTATTTGTTATAATATGCCATAATTTCAAAGCAGAGATAAGTAATTTAGTAAAATTTCAGGAGAGATAAGTAGAGACTCTCCCATATAACTTTATCATCGCTTTTTTTAGCTGACAGAAATCTCTTCTTTGAAATCTATTCTAAGAGATAACAACAGACCACTATGGACTCATTTTATCTAGATTTAACTAGTTAATATGTATTAGTTTGTTTATTAAGGTTTGCGAATTATTATATATCTTAGTTAGATAATGGCAAGGATGATACTTAAAGCCATATTTGTAAATGCCATACTGCCCCAAATATGCTTTCTCTTCCCTAGTTTATTATATGAAATTGCAGATTCATTATTTCTAAACTAGATTGCTATTAATAAATCCCTCTTAGCATATCTAAGGTATGCTAATTTGAGAACTGGGTCAAGCTAGTTTCGCTGAACGAACTATAGAATTCGCACATTAAAATTTATCTTTAATATTAATATTTTATAAGCATTACAAATGTGTTTTTACTAAACAATATATGTGTATTTATGCCTTGCTATGCTTTCTATTCAAATGGCTCATGGTGATAGGCCACCCCATTATTTAGTTCAGACAGCCATACTTAGAACTGGAACATGCGAATCCAGAACCATATTCAAACTACTCCAACACTCTGAACTAAGGTTCTTTATTATGCTAGCAAATCATACAGTCCAAGGGAACAGAGTACTAGGTACTGAATCCCATAAATAACTATACATTCATACTACAACCATTAATTTAGTATTTAGTGCCATAGTATCAGAAGCCTGCTATGGTAACCAGTTCATTCCACCTTCTTATTATTCGGCATTGGTACAAACATAGAATCTGGTTTACCAAAGGAATCTGTATGTTGAGGATATTTGTTGCTCATAAATAAAATATTAGAATGAATAAATTAACATTTTACTTGTATCATCCTGGTAATATTTGACTTCTCAGTAGCAAACCTAGGAATAGCTGGCAAAACATATATATATATATATATATATATATATATATATATATATAGATTCATGCCTATATATATATATATATATATATATAGGCATGAATCTTAATCACAGACATTAAAAATATGTATAAAGTGAATTCTAAATAAGGTGAGACTTTGTATGTTAATTATCTCATCATTATTGTAATGCCTGTGTGCCTAAAACACCACAACCAATGCATATTTTTGTTATCATATTAATTCATTTGTTTAATTTTATATATTAAAGATATTTAAATTTAATATGGTTTAGTGTATCTCTTGTAATCCATTCCAACCCAAACTACTCTAAATTTATTAATATATATATACATTAGCCTACTTAAGCCATAAGTGTGTGTTTATTTAATATTACTATTAAATTATTAATAATTTCCCCGAGTCTCAAGTTCCACCCTTTTCTCAGCTGGCTCGCGAATTGAATTGAGACCGAATGTAACCTCATATATGTCATCCATAGGGTACAGAGCGCTGGTAAACGAGTTGAAGTGTTGTCAGATTCGAGGTCTCAATGCCTCATCTGGATCAGCTTTAGTGTAATTTGCCAGAACTCTGGATTTTGTTGTGTGAATGTACAAATATGACCGTTACAAAATATAACAAATGTAAATGAAAAAAATAGACAAATGAAATCTCTTATTTATTATTTATAAAGAAGATTAATTGAGAATTCTTCATATTGGTAATTTTAATAAAAAGATAAAAAAGAAAACCAAAGTCTTTCTTTGCAAGTTGCAATCAATTTATTATTTATTGTTACTGTTGGTAATGTTTGGTTTTTAATTTTCAGTTTATGAACTTTGCCTCTGTTTTATGGACATGTAAATAAATTATTATTATTATATATAATTGGTAGCCAAATTTCAAAAATAGTTTTACTTGGGGGGGGGGGGGGCATCCTAAAATTTAAAACATTTGTTTCTTTATATTATATTATCCAAAAAAAATTTTGAATTTATAATCAATGTATTAATTTTTTACACATATTCTTTAAAATAAAAATGCAAAAAAACCCATAAATAAATCCTTTGTAAGGCCCCTGAAACGGTATATTTCAAAGAAAAAATGCTTCTGCCTTGGTATATCAGTAAATGAAATATACAAGTACCAAAATATTTAATAGTTGTGATTGGATTTAAATATTTAATAATTTTCTGTAATCATAACTTTGAGAACCATCACTTAAAGTAAAGATGTTAATGATTATTAATAATCATTTATAAAAACTACAAATTATAACTAACTAAGAAACAACTTATATCCCCCAGCTAATTAATATTTCCCATTTTTTATACAAACACATAGCACGATACAACTTCTCACCTTTACAATGTATAACATTTTTTATGATATACTTAAAATCTATATTCCGTTACTTATTCTTTCTTTTTTTTACTCAGGTGTCATAGCATCAGCCGGGAAGCGAACCCGCTAACCCGGGACAATTGCTTGTAAAGCAACTGTTGCTGACCCCTTGACGACTAATGCTTGATATAAATAAAGACATCTGAAAAAGATAAATGACTTCCAAAATAAGCATTTCATACTGAATCAGCACTCATTTGTTAGCTCAGGTCTTAATCACATATATTTACTAGTAAATACAGTAGTAAGATAAGTAAATATCTATTTCATTACGAATGTAGATTAGATTTCCAGGTAAAACAATTGTTTCCAGAAGATATGCAGAAAGATCAATTCTATTTATCCTATGCAATCTTATACATAATTTGTAATTTTTAGCATACTCTTTTTTACTTTATTTTCATTTATATGTACAAACATATAAACTGTATGTATGTGGTAGTATTTTATTAATATTTTTTTTCTTACATTTTATTTATTTATATATCTGTATATTACAGGATTTGAACTCAGACTTTCAAGCACCTTCACTATCCAAACTATCTCATACTACTTATACACATGACCACATACATGCTGAAAAGATAAATAATCACTAATATTCGTATTTCGTGCTAAACGAGCACTCATCAGTTGGTCCAGATTACCATCTCCCTTACATATATATATATATTACCATCTCCCTTACATATATATATATAATCAGTGTTCATTTTATACTAAGATAGCAAATCCTTACACTTTAATGGATAGGCTTCAACCTACTCCAACCTCCAACTCTTCAGCCATCCATATCCCATGCTGATGCCAATATTGTTGTCATGCCCATGTTGACCTCAAGTCACTCTGATCCCTCACATATAGGACAGTATCCATTTAAATACAAAGAAAAGGGATGCAGGCTTAATATGTAAGATTTGAAATACCGGGCACTTTTAAACCTGGAACCTAATTGTAAATATAGAGAATTTGAACTCAGACTTTCAAGCACCTTCACTATCCAAACTATCTCACACATGACCACACACATGCAGAAAAAATAAAGAATCACCAATACATGTATTTTGTACTAAACCAGCACTCATCAGTTGGTCCAGATTACCATCTTCCATACATATATATAATCAGTGCTCAGTTTATATTAAGATAGCAAATCCTTACACTTTAATAGATAGGTTTCAACCTACTCCACCCTCCAACTCTTCAGCCATCCATTTCATTGAAAATCTGATGACAGAACTCCCAAATCCCATGCTGATGCCAATATAGTTGTCATGCCCATGTTGATCTCAAGTCACTCTGACCCCTCATGTATAGGACAGTATCCATTTAAATACATAGAAGAGGGATGGGCAGAATGCAGGCTTAATATGTAAGATTTGAAATACCAGGCACTCTTAAACCTGGAGCCTAATTGTAAATATAGGGAATTTGAACTCAGACTTTCAAGCACCTTCACTATCCAAACTATCTCATATTACTGTTACACATTAACACACATATACAGAAAAGATAAATAATCACCAATATATGTATTTCATGCTAAACCAGCACTCATCAGTTAGTCCAGATTACCATCTCCCATACATATATATATATATATAATCAATGCTCAGTTTATATTACAATAGGAAATCCTTACACTTAATGGATAGGCTTCAACCTACTCCAACCTCCAATTCTTCAGCCATCCTTACCATTGAAAATCTAATGATAGAATTCCCAAATCCCATGCTGATGCCAATATTGTTGTCATGCCCATGTTGACCTCAAGTCATTCTGACCCCTCACATATAGGATAGTATCCATTAAATACATAGAAGAGGGATGGGCAGAATAAGTCTTAAGGTAATTCAATAGTTATATTTTTTCTATCATTTCTTTTTCACACATTAATGATACATTAAAAGCTTTGTTTTTTTTTTCAGAAGTTATTATATATAGGTCAGCATAGTTTGAGCTTAAATAAAAGAATAAAAGTAGGATTAGAAATAAATATCTTAGTTCTGCTTTATATATTCATGAATGAGATGCAGGCCATACTACTAGTTTTGATGAGGCTAATGTTTTCTTTGAATGAAAATAAATAAAAAGGAAAATTAAAGAGTTTATATTATTAAAAATTTATGATTCTGAAACAATTACCTTATTTAAGAGATCTTTTAATATTAAGGGTGTGTAGTATGTAATAGAAAATTGTGGGTGATATTTACTATACATTTGTTATGTTTTACCTCGCACTTGACACGAGATATTTGTTTGAGCAGTGACACCAACGGTTTTAGAGTTTATTTTCTTTGGCTAGTCTAGTTTAGTTTTGAATTTGGGATAATTTTGATTATTAATAATACATATATGTATATCCCTGTATTATATGCATAGAAGTCCATTCCTTAAAGTTAATTTAAATGAGATAATATGTGTTTTAATAAAAATAATAGCTTCTCTACTTTCTAACTATGGGAATACCGAATAAGTTGATATAGCTAGATAAGAATAAAAATGGACTTCTCTTCTAGCTAATACGTTTCTGAAAAACGTAGTTTCCCCTGGAATTTCCATTGGTTAAGACACAACATCCAATAATTTAGTCAATGTTTAATAATTTGATAATAGAGACTAGAAATACCATAACTATTTAAAGAACTCTATTAAGGTGAGGAAAATCTTAGGATAGTGTGTTTAATTATATATACAGTTACATGCACAGCCATAATTCAAATTTTAAATCTATCTAAAGAATTTCTTTTTTAAAACTTGTCTTCGCGATCAAATTTTCATAAGCATTTCAGTGGAAAACTGTTTTAATATCGTAAAGTAATAGAATTTTTTCCAACTATTAATAGACATATAACAGACCCCAATCCTTCAATCACATAAAACATTAAACCATTGCAAATATACAAAGAAAATAAATTACTACGGACAAAACAATAAATTTAAATGGATCTGAAACAAACTTTTTAAGCACACTGGAACTTATATGTATTAATATCTTGTAAAATGTTAATAAGCTCATATATATTTACAGCTAAAAATTCCAAACGCGATTGAAAATGCTTTTTAAAAAAATTGAAGCTCGTAAAAGAGAATCATTACTAGGTAATAGAAATAGTATAAACAAAATTTAATATATCTTATATTTTTTTGTTTTAGTAAATTCTTTAAAATGACAAATATATACATTTTAAAATATAAGTATATAACTCATATATTTGGAGGAATATGCCGCCCGTGAGTGCATATATCTATATATCCAACAAAACGAATTGATTTTATAATAGAATTCTTGAAGTGGCTGGATAACAACATATTGGCTAAATTTGAAAACAAATGGTAAGTTATGAATGACGATTGGGCGATGGGACTGTCAATGAGTGGCTTTGTTGCTAGTGTCGTCATAAACCATTATGAAAACCAAATTCTCCCGAAACACTTCACAACAGAACCAACTCTCATATACACTCGATACGTTGACATTTTTATCACAGCAAAACCTTCCACCACTAGCAACATACAAAATGAATTTCAAGCCATCTCAGAACTGATGAAAACAAGGAACAAGAAATAAAATATCTAGACTTGATAATAAAAAGAGAGAACACATACCTAGATTATAAAATGATCATTAAACCACTGCACATAAGAGGTTACACAAGCCCAAAGTCTATCATCCCTAACACATATAAACGGGCAAGTATGAATGCTTTTCTATTCAGAAATCACCATTTATGTAAATACATAGCGGATAGGAAAAACAACATCGATAAATATATAAAGGAAATGACTAACATAGGCTTTAAACCCAATTCTATCCATCAGAGAATAAAAACATTTTATAGAAACTAAAAAATAAACAGCCTAAAGACAACAAATTGCTAAAAAATCATCTAACGATTTCAAATTTAAGTTCAGAACACCTCCCAATATTAACCCACTAATAAATAATTCCAAAGATAAAATAGAAAAAGATCAAGCCCCTCATGTGGTCTACAAAATAGCATGCCCTCATGGTGAGACTTGGGCTAACATCAATACAATAATTTACCAACATAGGTATGCATACAACAAGGGTTAAAAATAAAAATGTAGGGACATCGATCTTCTGGGACCAGCAAGCAGCTACAGACCACATATTTGAACTCAGTTCTGTCCAAATAATTTGCACAGAGAAGAGCAATGCCAAAAGAAAAGTCAAAGAAGCTTTTTACATAGCAAATTACTCCAGTGCCATTAATAGAAGAGAGGCATGCTTTGCTCTCTCAAACAATGGACTAACTAATTAAAATTTCAAGCTCATTTGCATATGTGTACAATAAACCACAACAGTCTTCATTCGTAAACCTATGAGTATGAGATTTGAATACTAAATCTCAAAAGTGCTAAGTGGGCATATTAAACCTTATATTACAATTACAGCTTCACTAACACATGCAATCGCATATTTATAATTACAATTTTTATGGGTGAAGAGAAAAAACAATTTATTATATATCTATAAGATATTTTGAAAATTCATATCAATTTCTGAACATAATTTCTAGTAAATTTTATTACTTAATTCAATCTAAATGAAATATTATATTAAGGTAATAAAACTATATATTAAAAGTAATTAGATATATTAAATCCCCTGGACTTAATTACCATTAACTCCACAGAATAATTTTATATTTCTTTTAGCAACCTTAGATAAAATATAGTTTTGATTTATTTTATGGATATCAATAATCTCTCATGAGGGCAATAAAATCCAGGTCGCCAGATCGACTAACTTGATACCAAATCCTATTTACATTTTTCACAGTACACTAATGACTGTCTTTCAGTATGGAATATGAGTTTATAATGATCTCATTGATATATAAGTAAAAGATAAAAGATATAATAAAAAAAGAAAAGGAATTTAATGGGTATTGAAAGTTTTTCTCTATTAGTTTCTTTGAAATTCTGGGCAATTTTACCATGAGATAATTCCTTTCAATGATTCACTTTACATGCATATTCTTTATCAAGTTGACAGTTCTTATTCCAGACAGACCATTTTGGAGGGAATTTTTGAAGTAACAAATGCTAAAAAAATGAAGAGACAACTGATCCGAAAAGAACCTGCTAATCCACTCATATTATTTAAAACAATGGCAATAATTATAAAGTCCAGTTTTAAAACTTATAAGTAAACTAGAATATTTATAATCTTGAATCACAGTTCCTCTTTCAGTATCTTGTAATTGTTATTTTAGAATAATTTTACATTTTGCTTTCATAACTCTAATTGTCATAATTTTTTTTTTTTTTTTAGCTTCTCAAAAATAGATTAGTTGTGCAAATTTTCCTTTAAATGCTCGCAATCAAAGATCTGATTTAAAATAATCAGTAGCATATATTGATTTGTTTTTTATTCATTTATTTTATCACCAATAAATAGCCTAAAGACAATATGAAATACTTAACAATTCCTTCTATACCTAATGTAACTTCAAATATTGCAAAAAAATTCTCTAACAATTTCAAATTTAGCTTCAGAACACCTGCTAGCACTAACCGACTAATAAATAATTCCAAAGATAAAATAGAAAAAGATCAAGCCTCTCATGTGATCTATAAAACGGCATGCCCTTAATTAGGCTGTCAGGCATCTTACTACAGTGAGACCCGGGCTAACCTCAATACAAGAATTTACCAACACAGGTATGCATACAACAGAGTTAAAAAATAAAAATGAAGGAACATCAGTCTTCTGGGACCACCAAGCAGCTACAGGCCATGTATTCGAACCCAGTTCTGTCCAAATAATTTTCACAGAGAAGAGTGATGCCAAAAGAAAAGTCAAAGAAGCTTTTTACATAGCAAATGATCTCAATGCCATTAATAGAAGAGAGGTATGCTTTGCTTTCTCCAAACAATGGACTAATTAAAAATTCAAACTCATTTGCATATGTGTACAATAAATCACAACAGTCTTCATTTGTAAAGCTATGAGTATGAGATTTGAACATTAATCTTGAAAGTGTTAAGCAGACATATTACACATTATAGTATAATTATAGCTTCACTAACGTCGCATATTTATAATTACAATTTTTACTGGTGAAAAGAAAAACTATTTATTACATAAATAACCTAAACGATTTCAGAAACCGTTTACATAGCTGGCATTAAAATAATTAGTTTTCCCCCCATTTATTTAGTGAATGCTTTTCATAAATTCTTTCTGTTACAATTGATTCTTTATAAACAATCTATTGAATATTGCAGAGAATATTTTATTTAAAAAACATCAATTTTCTTTTTATACTCATATTATTGCCCAGCTTTATAATACAGAGACAAATCAAAACACATGAATTTTTAAATAAATTGTTCCAAATATTATAACATCACTAATTTTCAACTACATTACATATTACCAAAATCACACTTTTCTTTATTTTTTTTGCCCTAATACCCTATAAATACAATTTATCCAAACCGCTTCAAACACTTTTTAGCAAAACTCTTTATTTGTACATATACATACACCTACGTTTCGACTGACCTGCAGTCTTCTTCAGAGCAAGTTTATTTTGATCTTCTAAAAAAAAAAAATCGATTTTTTTTATATATATTTTTTTTAGAAGATCAAAATAAACTTGCTCTGAAGAAGACTGCAGGTCAGTTGAAACGTAGGTGTATGTATATGTACAAATAAAGAGTTTTGCTAAAAAGTGTTTGAAGCGGTTTGGATAAATTGTGTTTACATTACATATCCTCAGTCACTCATAAATGAGTGTGGCCATTCCAACTGGAAGAAAGGGGGGGAAAAACACTGCTCCAGAAAAGTTTTGCAATGTTGTTTTTTTTCTTTATTTCTTTCAGTAAAAAACTTTTCCTTATGAAATACTTCAACACACTGTTTATATGTGGGTCTCCAATGTATTCTATCCTCTGCATAATTTCGTAATGGAAGCAATTAATTGGCATTTCACTTATTTTATATCTTTGACGTAATCCTTACATTGTAGATGAGGTCTATAAGTTAACCATAAAACATATTTTAGGAAGATCTGCTTTGTTCATTCACCTATTCAACCCAATAAAGATGTGAAATTACATTAGCTGAATCTGAAGCATCTCATCTAACAAGTTGAAGAACATATTGATGAGTTTTACGATATTTTCATATGTATTTTCAAAATTTTATGGAAAATCCTTAAAGGAAATATTTTTTAATGCCTTTATATTGATTTGATAGGATATTCAAATCTCACTTCTATACAATTAAGTAAATTAACAGCTTTATATACAGCTAATTAATTAACGTGCAGTAGTTATTTTCCTATGACAAAATACCCTAACTTTTAAATTATTAAACTAGCAGCACATTGGAGACTGTATTGTATCTCAACAATCTAACTCCATCTTTCCATTTGTAAAGCTACCAGAGTATTTGAACGAGTGAATGTGAATGCCTGAACTCTCACACATATTCAATATGAATTGATTATTAATAACTACATTATTTTTTAAATTTGTTTATACCACAATCTTTTTATATATGCATACTATACACATAAACAATTTCTGTTATATATATATATATATGTGTGTGAGCATGTTAAAAAAGTAATGTATACTACAAATAAGTAAATAACACTTATTTTACTGTAGTCAAAGCTTATTATGTGCATGAGGGGAGAGCTTGAAGTAAAATAGAGCACATATAATGACTTCATTATAGCATATTCCTGCTTTTCCATAATTCCGCAAATAGCAGTTGTCTTTAAATCTTCTCAATATTTCCTCAATCTACAGAATATGAATCATAAATAGAAACGGTACATACGTATTAATGTGACTGTGAGATTTCACATATGTATTAGTCTAGTGGCATAGATAGTCAAAGAAAATAACATTTTGTACATGGATAAAATTATGCACATATATTAAAACGCCTGTACAAACGTATAAATAAAGAAAAACAATTATTTTTTTTAAAATGAATATTAATTAGATAATAAACCAACACTTTGACTAGCAAGTTTCTCCAGATCAGGACATTATCTAATATTAAATTGTTTTCGTTTTTAGATGATTGTAAATGCATTTAATTCGATTTTTAGTTATACATTTGTTTGTGCCGGTATTTTTCATCACCATCGGACATTTACGTAAATACCTAAAAACAGAAACAACAATGGTATTCAAATCTTAATTTGAGATTTAGAATCATTATTTATTTCAATTTCTGTTTCCTTCATTTTATTATGGAGAGATAATGTTTTTTGTAATAACGCGGAGGAAAAAAAATATTAAGATTTAACTTTTTTTTTTTTTTAATGTATAAATATAGAAATATATGAAACTTAAGACAATTTAAATCAAATTTCATCACATGGTTAAAAAATGATATTAAATTTAAAAGAAAAAAAAAGGGGGATAAACTTTGGGAGAAAGTAAAGCCAAAAATTATTAGCTCTTTCTTTTTGTTTATAAAAAGCAAGCATTAATCGTAGGAAGAAAAAAAATCCAAAGAACTGTTGTCATTATTTTTCATTTGAAATATACTTTCCAGGACATTTAATCTTTTTTTAATGAAATAAAAAAGAAAGAAAGAGAAAATAATCCAAATTCAAAATGAAATGAAAAAGTAAAATTGTAGTTGTCATAGTAACTACAAGTCAAAATGTCTTCTAATACTAGACAACCAGACTTTAGTAATTTAGAATTAGAAAAGCAACAAATAACTAAATTATAATTTTCAAATCCAATTTCCACCTTACTGAAAGTTTTTATGTCATCCACAATTTATTGAGAGTTAAAAAGGAAATAAAAGGTGTGTCTTTCTTAAAGAGTTTACTGTAATTTCCCATGATTAATTAATGATAAATTTATACATTCATAGTATTTATGCATAAACTCAATAAGCCTGGTTTAAATAAAATACGGTGATAAAGATGGGAAAAATTCTTAAATGTCATAATCAACAGTATTTATATAATACTGTATTTAATATTTTAAGATAAAGTAAAATCGCCCTTCAAATAGTTAATTGTAGAACAAAAGCCTATCACACACATACACACACCCTTACAAAAATAAGTAAAAAAGAATTCGATATAGAAACATTATAACTATAATCATTAGAGAATATACATTTTATATTTCTCCAATTATAATTCAATTGTATGGTTGTAAAACGTGGACAAGGAGTAATAAAATTTGTATGTCTTTTCGATGTGGTTTTGTAGAAGGATGGGAAAAACCAGTTGAATGAATAAAATAACAAATAAAGAAACTTTGAAAAGTAAATAAAATAAAAAAACATTGACTGAATAAATTAGAAAGAGAAACTGGATTGGGTATACATATGAAGAAGAAAGAATAGTTTAATGGGAGATATTGGGGAGGAGGCGTGGAAACAAGAAGAAAGAACAGAAAAGATTGCCACAGCTAGATGACATAAGAGACAGAAAGAGATATGTGGAATTGAAGAGAAGGGCTATGAAGACAACTGAGTGGAGAAATAGATGTTGTGACGTAACTGCTCTCTGGATCTGTCCGCAGGATAAAATACTACTGATTGATTGACTGATAATGGTTTATCACATAAATCAAGTTATGCAAAAGCTTGTGAAATACATTAATTACATAAATCAGGATGTGGGTGGATTCCTAATTGTATCTTCTTCACTGTGCAATCATGTTTGAAATTTAATTATTTTTTTTTACTTTAGTATCTATGTCAAAATGTTGAATAGAATTTTAATTGCATTAAAAACAAACAATTATCGGTGTAATTTAGTTTAATAAAATAAATCTAATTTTAAAAAAAGTAAAGGAATAAAAAATTAAATGAAGTTGATCTTTAATTGTTTAATTTTTTTTTTTTTTTAAAAAAAAAAAATTGTTTAATTTTTAAAACAATGATTTTAAAATATATATATGATGACAACATAGAACCAGAAGCAATTCAAAGAACAAAGTGCAACTTTTACAAATAATATTTTTCTTTTATCTTTTTTAAAACATCAAATTGGTATTAAAATTAAAATATAGTTATTTTATAGTTATACTTAATAACCACCACTTTATTATTATTTTTTCATTCATTTTCTTTTATTGATTTATATATTTAATTAAACTAATATTTTTACCACTTTCTCCCCATTTCAAACAAAGTGCCTCTATTGAAAGTACATTTGAGTTACAATGATTACTTATGTCAAGCATTGTTAGTTGAGAGGTCAGCGCAGCCGCCTTGCAAGCAAGCAGTTGGTTGCAGACGGTTGTTGTGGATTCGGCTCCCAGCCGATGCTATGACATATGGAAAAAAAATAGTTTACTTATATAGCACTTGACTATGTATGTAATATAGAGAAAGGAATAAACTTTTGGTCATGCATTTTTCTAAAATTCACAAACACTCAACTGTAAGCATTAGTTTAAAAAGCTTAAATAGACCACTTATACTTTAGAACTTATCATTATATAAACCAATCTTTTCTCACCATACTGAAATCAGGGTTTTAAGAGTTTAAAAGAACTACATTATAGCAAGTATTTATTTTTTTATTCTATAAAAATAATGTGAACGAATAGGTAGATACATGTTTATTATAGTTTATTTCAATTAATTATTTTTTTAATAAGATTAGGAATGTCCTTAACTTTTTTGTATTTTGAATTTGAAAAGCATATATGTATTACAACATATTTTGTGTTACATATTTTAGATTAAGCATTTTATAGATGGAGTTCGATGTACAATCATCTATTTAGGTAAAATTAATTTCCAGTGAGAACATATTGTATCATACATAATTGGATCATGTATATATTTTGAATAGTTATGGTTTATTTGATTTTTTTTTTAAATTTATATTCATGGTTGATAAATTTGAATTAAATTAAAACAAGAAAACTTGCTTAGTTGTCATTCAAATTTACATTTTAAAATTATTGATTAATAGTGTTTTGACAAGAAGCTATTCACTTATTCATTATAAGTAGTTATAAACAATTCAGAAATTAAGCTACAGGACTGATAAGTGTATAAAATAAACATCACCTGACCACCAGTTCTTATGCTTGTATATAACTGTTGTTAAAACAGGCAAAACTCACTGTACGTATTACCACAAACAGCAAGCTAGAGTAACCAATGGATGCCAGAAAGTTTGTGCATAAAATTCCCATCTAGTGCCTACTCATCCAATATCCCCAAACTAATTTCTGGCTTGTGGCCTTTGCCAGTGATAAGCCTTGGATCTGAGAGCACTGCACCTAGATCTTAGGATCTAATGCAACCCTCTAGCAGCCACCTTTTATCTCCACGTAACTACAAAATTATGAGACTTAAATTGAAAACACCTTAATATTTTCAATCCAAGCTCAGCAGCTTATATAGTCATATAGGTCAGCACACCACTATCCTATTAGGCAGGATTGGTTTTAAGCCAATAAACATCACATGATCACAATTTCTTATGCTTGTTTATAACTGTTATTAAACAGGCAAAACTCACTATACATATTAACACACACAGCAAGCTAGAGTAACCAATGGATGCCAGAAGGCTTGTGCACTGGATGGGGATTTTATGCACAAGCCTTTTGGCATCCATTGATTACTCTAGCTTGCTGTGTGTGGTAATACGTATAATGAGTTTTGCCTGTTTTAAGTGTGTTCAATCGCATATCATTTTTTTTGTAGTGAATCTGGACCAGATACAGATGTCTATATAGTAATAAATTAATCGATTTAGTATTTTTTAATATTTAATAAGTAAATAGAAATTTGTTATAATTATTCTGTTAGTTATATGTAATAAGACAGAAATGATATTTGAATTGGTTCGATAATTTATAAAAGTACAAATATAATAATTATTGAAGATAAATAAAGGTAATTACAATCAGATATTTGCAAATTCTTTTAGATTATTATTTATTGGGTGAATATTATATTAAATTAGTATTTAATCATAAAGATCGTAATCTTATTAAATTATAGAATTTGAAATAGTATATATTAAAATTGATATTTAAAATCTATTAAATAGAGTGATTAATTAAAAATAGTATATATTAAAATTGATATTTGAAATCTATTAAATAGAATGATTTACTTTAATTATATTTAAAGTTCATTGGAATGGATTGTAAATTTAATTTAAATACTAGGTTTAATATTGATATTTGATCATAATAAGACATTAATAATTTTTCATATATTTTAATAATTAAAGTTTAACAACTTAATTTTATTAGATTGAAGAACAATTTGCTGTGATTTTCTAATTGTATTTGAATAAGTATCAAATAGGAACCCATAATTTATTTTATATATCGTTATGATTGGATATTGCAAATTTTAAGGTTATTTAATAGGATGATTTGATTTTATAGTATTATAAGTTGGTAAAAGTGGAGAGATATAATTAATTGATTTTGTATTATATTATAGTTTAATATAAGGTATTTTACTTTATTTACGATTTAATGTTATGAATTTACAGGATTCTTGAAGAGAAAGTTTTATATGCCTGTTAAGGATAGATTAACTTTCATAAAATTACAGGTAAAAAAACCCCTTTGTATTATTATTATTAATTATTCGATCTTATTGTAATGGATTTATTTAGCACGGTTATGTTAGCATTACTTTTATTTTATTTTATTAGAGATCAATTACTGACTTTAATTTATTTAAATATCATTGGTACCTTAAATTTGTAGGTTGTGCTAAAGTCTTTGTTTCTTATTTGTATAACTCTCATTTTGTTATAAATGGCTTCTAAATTCATAGGGCATATTCCACTTATTATTTTTATCCATTCATGAATTATTTTGTTTAAATACAAATAACGTTTAACTTTTAGTATAAGTTTGTATTGTTATAAAGTATTTTGATTCATGAGTAATATTAAAGTTTATCAGTCTTATTCGTTATTATTTTAACTCTATTACAAATGGTTCATCTAATAGGTACAGATTGCTATTTATAAGATAATGATATTTAGTTTTTATTGCTTTCTCTTTAATCTGTTGCAAATAATGCTAATATATTTTAGGATAACTTGAAATAATGGTTTTACTTATTTCCAATCCTTACAAATGCTGTTCAAATCTATGGGGTTATAGCAACGATTATTATCATCGTCTTATTTCATTATTGTTTGACAACAGGTTGAATTAAGGGTCAGCTTGTTATTCATTGGTTGATGTTCATCTTGGCTTAGTTTATCATTTTCGTTATGTTACACATGACGCTACAATTCATGGGCATTATTAAATTAGGATTGTTTTTTTCTTGGTTCATGTTTTATTGTTATAAATTGCGATTAATAATTAAGTTATAACAGAGATTATACTATCCTCATATTTTGTTGTCACAAATGGCGTTCAACTTTAGAACATATATTTTATTCTGTTACAATCCATATATATATATATAATAATCCCAGTGCATAACGCTATACTGAAATAAGTATACAAATATTAAGCATTAAATCACCCCACATGGTTAAGAAATCCAGTACCACCCACTGTGAACTCTAATGTATTTATATATTAGTTCACAGAGGATGGCACTGGATTTCTTAATCATGTGGGGTGATTTAATTCTTAATATTTGTATATATATGTAAATAATAAACAACTCAGATTATGTGGAACTGAACAGGAAATAAATGATGCTTCCAAGGTGTTATATAATGTAAATAAACTCTCAAAAAGACAGATGATACCATCTGTCCTTAAGCATTTGTTGTTATTTACATTTAGTTTAGTTTGTTTAGACTAACGCGCAGCTTTGATCCTCTGAATATTTAAATAGTGATTCTTATCATTTACTCTATAAATATATATAATCAATAGATCGAATTCATTCCCTTATCTAAAATTGCACAAAGAAACTAAGCATAAATATCAACAAATGCTAAAGGATAGGTGATATCATCTGTCTTTTGAGTGTTTGTTTGTGTTATGGAGCTCATAGGAAGCTTCAGTTATTTCCTGTTCAGTTACATGTAATCTGAGTTCAAAAAAAAATAGTACAGTGCATATGTTACAATAGAAATATAATATGTAAATCTCAAATTATTCACTCTTTTCCTAAAACGATGTAATTCTTAAGCACTCCTTAACTTTGAGTGACCTCTATGATTCTGGCAGTGTTATGCCGAAAGCTAGTTCAGTGCATTTAATTAATTTATGTTTATTATATCTTTTCATCAGAACTTGAAGTCAACGAGTACTTGAAAATATAAAATCGTGAATATTTTTATTTTTATATAGCACAGTATTTACCATATACACCTGGGTCTCGTTTTATGCGGATTATTTTAATGCGATTTTGAAGTTATGCAATTCATGTTTCTTCTTAATATTTTTCATATTTCACTATATTTATTAATAACTTATTTTGACTTGAAATGCTTTTTTTTCCCAAAAATATAACGTTATATTAGCAGCTAACGTAAATATGGCCTGAAGCTATATTTCGAATAAATAACCTACTTACTAATGAGTAAATAATAATAACAGATTTATACTTACTATAACGCTCGGGAAAATAGTCTTACTGTATCTGCCGTACAAGGCGCCACCAGGCTATTGGAACCTGGAAAATTTATATAGTAGGCAAATACGCGCTGTTAAAGACCGTCAGCCCTAGTCACTAGCTCAGGGAGCAGCAGAGATAATTTATAATATAATATAATATAAATTTATAATGAAAATAAAATGATTTATTTACATGTATTTAATATAAATTCTTATAAGTTTTAATAAAGATTTATATTCTCGAAATATATTAATATTTAAAAAAAATAAAATAAGCCACTGCCAGTAATTAACACACAAAACATTTATTAACGCACATATAAATAAAATTGAGGAATAAAATTTCTTTAGATTTTAATATTTATTTTTAAATTTAAATTACTATTTTTAAATAGTCTGCACAGATGGACATTTTAATAAATTTTACTTTAGAATGTTGAGTATAGATAGGATACATAGATTACTCAGTTAAAAACTTTTCAAAATAACCGTTCAATCTCAGACTAAAAGTTTGTAGCCAAACCAACGCCTGCTTCCAGATATATAGTCACAACCAATGCAATATGAAGATGCTAGATAAAACCATGCTGACAGGAATGTGCATCTGACAGCATGATATTATTTGAGGGACATGATCCTCGTCTAGTACAGGAATGTGTGTCTGTCTGGCAAAGGAATCATGTATATAAAATAATTAAAGAAAAGTGCTACTTATGGGGGAGAGCAGTCTATCTGCTGACTTATAGTCCCTATCCATAGAGCTAAAAAAAGGGGTCAATTGCACAGGAAATACATCTGTGTCCATTGCAATGCAATGACTACAACTTTGGGTCATGCATTCAGTTGGGCACGTTGCCCTGTATGCTAAACACGCTTCACCCATATATCCCTCCACCAGCATTGACGTAACTACGAAACAAATATCCTGAAATAAAAGCCCTTTAAAATAAACACAAATGATTAAAATATAAAGTTATTGATGTAATTGCAGAGGGAAATTTACAATAATCCCAATGGCATTCATCATAAGATGCCACATTGACACCAATAACTGAAAGATATATGAATAAATACATTTTTAGATACTCAACATGAGGTATCATATTTACCGATTATTATATATTTTAATCAATATGCAAATAAAAATAAAAATAATAATTAAACGTTAACAAATCTATGCAACCATCTACACCCAACTTAAATTTAATACATTTAAATAATTTAGTCAATAAATATTAATATAAAAAAAATGGAAATGATTAAATCAGCAAAGTCAAATATTTAAAATTAAACATCAATAATTGATTTTGATATCTTAAGTCAGATTAAAGTTCATTTTAAAAATTAGGTTTAACTTATCAAATCTTGACGAAAGTCCTTAATTACTTTTTTAAAATTGTATAGTTCATACTTTACAGTAGTAGAGCTCACGATTCCTTGGACCAATTCCTGTGAAGACTTCATTAGTCATAATTTCATGGAAGACTGGTCTGTTGTTCATACCATAGTCCTCAATCCGGAGGCTGCCTTAGCTGGTTGAATCCTGGTACTATTTAATTGCAGTACCCATATGATTCAGGGTTTGCAATGGTACCATTCATTTGAAATAAGTGAGAGAGGGTGACAAATGTCTTATCACCCTTCTCAAAAAAATCAAGCTGGAACTGTTTTAATTTGAATATTTTTTTCCTTTTATACCAATCGTCCAGATTCACTGGACAATTCCTGTTCCAAATTTTCATTAAGGTCCAAGTGTTGATTGCTGCTTCTATTGGACATCTAACTTTTTTTTGTTCTCTTATCTATATCTTTCATCTGACTTTTTTATATAAGAGCCCCAAAGGCTAGTTTGCTTTTCGTTTAATTTATAATACAATCATTTCCATTTACGGAGGAGATTACATAGGAATCTTTTAACAAGAATATTTTATCTTTAGATCTTGTCTTTTTTTATAAAAAAGTATGTTCAAATACTTTTTTTTTATTTTAAAAAGAAAATAATACTTTTAAAGTTTTCATTCCATCTGTGCGATATATTATATATATTAAACAACTTTTAATTTTCAGTTTTTAAGTTAAGTTTTTTTCTTTTTAATAAATCAATTTTTATTCATAATCTTTTTATTTTAATTTAAAATAATGTAATGGCATATTATATACCGTTACATTACATATAAAAATATTGCAATAAATATTCAAAAATTTTAAACTTTTAAAATGTATTTTGTTCGGTATAACAGAAATAAATAATGTAGATTTTTAAAATAAATAACGAAGATTTTATTGATTTTATAAACTGAAAATAATATTTTTAATGATAATGTATAATCTTTTTGTTTTGATTGTGAGCCTCACTTTTTTAATATAGAAACAAAATGTGAACATTTAAAATTTATTTCAGTAATAAAAATCAGTTGTCAACAGAAAACCATTAACACAGCACAAGACTGAAATTGACACTAGTTGTATAAATGGGATGGAGCAGAATATGGTAAAAATTAGAGTGGGGAATGTTAAATAAAGTGGCTAACAAGTTTCTCTGGGCGTAATTGCTGAGAGATTCTTGACTTCGTTCAAGAAGAAACTACATCACATCACATCGACGAATCTGAATTCTTATCAGTTTACAAACGAACCGCACATTCTAAAATAGCGATAATGATTAAAATATGTATGAAAAAATGTCAAATTAAATACTGTAGTTAATAAAAAAAAAAAAACTAAAAAAAGTTTGTCTTGTACCAATTTTTTTCAAATATTTGATATTTTTTATTAGTCATACTTTATTTCCTTATTTTTTTAATGCGAATTTTAAAGTAAGTTTTCATTGTTGCTTTGCTTTTATGCAAATTCTGAAAATTATAGACCCTATCCCCCATTTTTCAAGGTAAGTTAAGTCTATTTTTGTGTGATTTTTTTTAGTGTGGGTTTTCTGTGGAACCTATCTACCGCAAAAAATGAGATCCAGGTGTATATGTTAAAACAGCACATGTGGAGATTGATTTGCTTCTGAAGATGTTAAAAGAATAATGGTAAATTTAAATTGGATCAAATAAAAAAAATGTAAATTCAATCCAACCTGCCACTAGGGATTCTGAAAAAAATACCATGAACTGGAGGATTAAATCTGCTCTGGATGTTTGTTTGTTTTTTCAATAATCTATTTTCCTTATGGAAATATAATAACAGTAAAACTCTGTATCAACTTTAGAATCTATACACTCACTCCTACTTGCATTTACCTATTTCAGGTTTTTGGATAAATTCTTCATAGAAACTTTAAGTTTTCTGATGCAATACAAAAATATTTTATCCATTATTTTTCTCTATCATTGATAAATTAGTAACTTTCATTTTATCACTTTACAAATTGTATTTGTATTATAGCAAACTTCTGAAAGAAAAACAAAATAAAAAATAAAATACATATACCTTCAACATAACTTTAAAAAGCATTATTAATAAACATGATCACATATAGTGAGCTGAGACAGGAAAAATTGCTATGCTATATGGTAAAATTTACAAATTTTAATATTTTATTACTTGTCTGAAGGTTTGTGATGATGGTATATTAGATATGGTAATATATTGGACTATTTCCATCATCTATCAGTAAAAATTGGAATGTATAGAAAATGTTAAACTTTAAACTTTTCAAATATAAACTGCTTGTTAGTACTAACACACAAATAGACAACACAGGTTAGTAATTACATGTTTCAAATAGTATTATTCTCCACTCTTCTTCAGAGGTTGTTGGTCTGATCAGTGACAACATTAGCCTAGGAGTTGAACTTACACCTTTGAATTCTTAAATGTCAAATAATGCTCTAATCAAATGAGTATTTGACAGAATAGCTTAGTTGGTTACAGATTTGCCCTAAATTCTATATTCAAAAATCTAAAGGTGTAAGTTCAATTAACAAGTTGTTTGTATTTAAAACGTTTAAATAAAGTTTAAAAATTTCTGTACATTTAACATTTAATGATAGATGATGGAAATAGTCCAACATATTATCACCTTTAATGTTTTTCTTTTTGTTTATTTACTTTTTTTTTTTGAGAGCACATATTGAAGTAGTGTGTATTGATACATAGCATATCATGGTTTCACTATATGTACATATTTATATCTAATTTAGTATTTTTATATTGGTCTTGACAAATTATTTTCATTTAAATGTGTACATATTTGAAATCAGGTATATAGTGACTAAAATATTATACTGTATATTAAAAATATGATTTGTTTAAACATTATTGTGTTCATAGAATACACGCACACCCAACTAAAAAAACATACCAGCTCACTATAGACTTGAAAACTGCCAATCTTACAGTAAAGAGTACTTTATAGTTGTGTGTGTGTTTAAATAAAGAATACTGAAATCTAATATAATCAACAGGTGTTTTTTCTCCCTTCATTTTCTAACAGATTGCAATACAATGTGCAGGTTTAAACCTGCATTTATATATGTAATATAGGCGGGATTCGAACTGAGACTTTCACACGACCCACTATTCTCATTGCCATCTCATATTGCTGACCCACCTGATCACACACATGTTGAAAAGATAAATAATCACCAATATATGTATTTCAGGCAATGAGAGTAGTGGGTCGCGTGAAAGTCTGAGTTCGAATCCCGCCTAACAGATTGTAAGTAATTATTAAAAAAATTCAATTATGTTCTAATGAAATATCAGGTGCCTACAAAAGCATGACATAGATAGATTATAAATGTACAAACATTAAATTCTCCTTATGAAAAGCAAGTGTAGAAACCATAAATACAAATTAATCAAGCAACTAATGCATGTAATCATTGGCAGTGGTAATTTTTCATTGCTTGTCAATGCCTTAATATAACTTAAACTAGCAGATCGTACCCTGGAACAACATCGTGAACTTTAATAGCATTTAAAAATTGAGTTTATCTACATTAGATTAGTTTGAATAGTCATAAAAATAAATTATAAAGAAAATCAACTATATAACCAAAAAAATTCTTGTACAGCAGATAAAATTTTATTTCTTTTTAACATACATGTCAAAGTATATTATGTCCTGTCAGATTGACCTTAGGTCAACCTGGGTGTGACAAGAATCTCGGCCTCAGGGTGGCCTTTGAGCATTCCATCATCAGATTTTCAATTGGATGGACGGTTGAAGAGTTGGAGTGTGGAGTAGATTGAAGCCTGTCCATTAAAGTATGAAGATTGGCTATCTTAATATATATATATATCTGATCACTTATAGCATATATGTGTGGAGATGATAATCTGGATCAACTGATGATTGCTGGTTTAGCATGAAATACGTACATTGATGATTACTTATCTTTTCGACATATATGTGTCAAGTGTATCAGTGTTATGAGACAGAATGGAGAGTAGATGGGTCGTGTGAAAGTCTGTGCTCATATACCCTATATATTATATATATAGACATAGGGATATAATAAGCCTGTGTTTCAGGTATTAAAAAAAATTGGAAATCACGAGATGTTCAAGCACTAAAATGTCAAATTAAACTTTGATTTAGGAATATTTATTTAGTTCGCACTAAACCACGCAGAATCTTATTTTCATTTATAAGCAGTTCTTTTATCTTAACTTTTAAAAAGTGTCATCTTCTATTAGAATTCTTTTGTTGACATTTCTACATGTGAAACTTGGGTCCAGTTTCTGAAATGTATATTTCATAATTCTACTCTTTAAATTCCAACTATTTGTTATTTTAACGTTTCTATTCTTTTTCAATTGAATACCATGAAAATTATTGTAAATAATTTGTGATTTATGTCATCAGAAACGGGTACTAAGCATTATTTATATGCTAGTCCTGTCACAGTAAATGTACAATATATGCTGTATCAATTAATATAGTTCACTTCAATTACATGCTATTCAAAAAACAACGTAAATAAACAAACAAAAAGTAAAGATATTAAAATTTATAAATTTAATGACTTTTATATGATACAGCCATTTGTCCATCTCATAGTGTCAGATATAGTCATATTTTTTAATAATATTTCTTCGGCTTGCATGAAAACATCAAACTAAAGAAGCCATATTTTACTGATAATGAAACTGCCATTTTATTTTCATTGGGGAAAAAAAAGTTATTGACAAAAAAGAATCAAGTCCAAAACGTATTTATTAATGCTAAATGTCTGATATTTTGCTATTAATTTTATTTAGAAAAATAAAGATACAAAAAGTTTATTAGAATGAATGAACAAGCATACTGTATACATAGGGGGTTTGAATTCAGACTTTCAAGCCCCTTCACCATCCACAATATTTCATACTACTGATACACATGACCACACACGTGCAGAAAAGATAAATAATCACCAATAGACGTATTTTGTGCTCTCATCATTTGATTTGGCCAACTGATGAATGCTATTTTAGCACAAAATACGTCTATTGGTGATTATTTATCTTTTCTGCATGTGTCTGAACCAACAGATAAGTGCTAGTTTAGCACAAAATACATTTATTGGTGATTATTTATCTTTTCTGCATGTGTGTGGTCATGTGTATAAGTAGTATGAGATAGTGTGGATGGTGAAGGGCTTGAAAGTCTGAGTTCAAATATCCTATATTTACAATTAGGTCTAGTATTTCAAATCTTGTAAATATATATGTAAATGTACTGCAAATTTATTATTAGCAAATACATTATTATTATTTTTAAATTTATTTATACGATAATCTTAATTCATGTGTGTTCGATACACACAGAAAAAAATATGTGATATATATATATATATTGAAATTAATGTTCGCATGAACAAAAGAAGTTTTCAGAAGCAACCTTGTTTAATGAATTAAAATTAAATATACTGTTTCAACAAGAGGGGGGAGAAGGGGGGAGAGAGAGGAAAGAGAGAGGGGGAAGGAAGAGGGATAGGGGAGGGGGGAAGAGAGAGGGGGGAGTAGAGAAAGGAGGAGAGAGATAACTTTTAAAAAAAAATTCCCATTACGCTTTATAAGTAAATGTTCTTATTTGAAAATATTCCTAAAAGAAATCGTAATGAAATTTTCACTACTTAACATATAAAAATGATGGCAAACCATCTTTCTAAAATAAAAACTTAATGGTTTAAGATAGATGACAGAATTTCTTAAGATGTGAAATTTTAACTAAAAATTCTTACAGCTCAAGGGAAGGATTTAGAAGGAAAACTGTTATTGAAAAAGAATAATATCTACAACATTACTTTGCTTTTAATTTTATATTAAAAATGATTGCTAAATATGCTTCAGAGATCAAATTCATTTAAAAAAAAAAAACAACAACAGACATTTAAATTATTTATTCGAAATATGGTACACACAGACATGTAAATCGAGAATATATAAGGAGTATTTAACATATGTATAATTTATATAATTGGTAATGAACAAAAAAAAAAAAAAATTCAATTAAATATTTTTAATATTTTAAAAATAAAAGGAATTATTCTTCTATGTAAAAATATTATATAGTATGCAACATTTTATTAACCATGTGGGATGATTTAATATTTGGATTATTTATTTCAGTTTAGGGTGGGATTATTATCATAATAAAGTATATACCATATTTTCATAATAGAAAAATAAACATTAAATGATCATTCATCGCGATGTGTGTAGTACAAAATTAAATCTCTGATTATAAAACACATATCATGTATGATCTCAAAGTAAATTTGACAGACGCATAATAATTTTGAATGGACTCATTAACCAATCATTTTAAACATTCGTAGAAGGAATTCATCAAATATATTACCTGTCTGATCGTACCAATTGCCATAACTTTTGGATTTAAGCCAATAAACATCACATGACCACCATTTCTTATGCTTGTGTATAATTGTTTTAAAACAAGCAAAACTCACTATACGTATTGCCATATCAACGGATGCCAGAAGGCTTGTGCATAAAATCCCCAATCTAGTGCCTACTCACCCAATATCCCCAGACTAGTTTCTGGCTTGTGGCCTTCATCAGTGAGGAGCCTTGGATCTGAGAGCACTGCACCTAGATCTTAGGATCTAATGCAGCAGCCACCTTTTATCTCCACTTAACTACAAAACTACTAGTCTTAAACTGAAAACACCTTAATGTTTTCAATCCAAGCCCATTAGCTTATATAGTCATATCGATTACTCTAGTTTGCTGTGTGTGGCAATACGTATAGTGAGTTTTGCCTGTTTTAAAAATTTTGGATTTCTTGTTATATATATATTCACAGACGGTATTCTTCAAATCTATTACCTGCCTAATCATATCTATTGCCTTAACTTTGGGATTTCCTGTCATATATATTCATAAAAGATATTCAACAAATACATTATCTGCTTGATCATTCATAGAAGGAATTCATCAAATGTATTATCTGCCAGGTCATATCTGTTGCCTTAACTATTGGATTTCATGTCAACCAAAAGTAGATATTTAAGAATGTATGTTGCTGTCTTAACAATGGAAGCATGATAAAATCAATATTCTACTTTTTTATACTTATTATCACTTTCTTATTATAATAGATGTTATAAACCATATTCTAAAAAATTCGGAATAAAAAATTAAAAACATACAGCAATGACCCAGTGCAGGAACAAGAACCTTTCTTAAGCAATGGCCCTTGAGATATTGTTCATTCACTACATATTAGCCCACAAAATTTTAAACATGTGACTGAAATATTAACCAACCCAATTTTCTTTATCAATATATATTACATAAAATTTTGTTTTATATTTCATTTTTATTAAATTGCGTTATCAATATTTACGCAAATGTACTCAATTAAAACATTTAAAGTAAAAATGAACAATACCATTAAAAAAAAAAAAAAACCCCATTGTCAAGCGTTGGTGGCCTAGTGGTTAGCATGGCTGCCTTCCAAGCAGCTGGCCGGGGTTCACTTCTCGGTCAACACCTTTGACACACACAAAAAAAATCCCATTTTACATTCAATTGAAAGTATACATATACAAATTTGCAAATTTATAAATATTAATAATTATTATAAGTAAAAATAAATTAATTTCAATTTATAACATACTGAAAATACATTATATTATATATAACAAATCATCTACAAAGTCATAAGAAATCTTAGGTCGTCCTTTTGCATCATCTAGTGTTATTGCTTGCTCTGATGCACTGTGACTTCTTTTTCGGAGTCAGGAATTTCTCAGCAACTATACCCAGAGAAATCTGTTAGCTACTTTACCTTCCCTTTCCATTCCCCACGCTAAGTTTTTACCATATTCTTCTCTATCCTGTTCCATCCCATTTTCACAACATAATTTTTGTCAACTCCATGGCCATTTATATCTAAATCCCCCATATATTTTCCCAAACCCGACATAAAAACCAAGAACCCATTTTCTATATATTTACTTTTTTTCTATTTGTGCTTCCACAACTTCATTATTTGTTTCCTTTCTGTTTGCAGCCATTTACATTCAATTAACGGATGTCTAATATTTTCTATGCCTTCCTTACACAACTTGTAGACTAAATCACCCACATTTTTTCCACTTATATGTATATTCCCTTGTTGTTAAAGATCCTGTTCAAGCCTTAAACAGTAAACTATTTTCCTCGCTATTATCATAAATTAACTCGCACCCAATATTCTGTCGACTTCTATATATATTTAAACACTTTTTACTCACCATACTAGTTTTCCAACTCCCTATTCTTTATTAATGCATCTATTCTTCTATCCCATTCCTTGCCACCATAACAATCAACAATGAACCTAACACAATCATCCTACCTTTTGTATAAGTATACTGATATAAATTCTTTATCCAAATCTTCTGCATACTGTACCACCTTTCTCACTCATATTGTTGCCTGCCCTTTACTCATAACCCAATTAAATATTATTTTGACTATTCTCTTATTATCCTAAAATTGCAATCTATTTGCTTTTTGCATCTCTCATATAAAAACTTGACTATCCCATTTCTCCTTGAATTGTCTTTTTTGTCGTGCACACATCTGCATCTAATGCATGTCTTCCTGTATTTTTTCTAAATAATCTAACACCCCCTTGTTAACACATAAGGTACCATTATCATATGTTAATCTGCTACTGCAAATTCCTTCCATACAATTCTAACTACATCATATTTATTATATGAAAACATTGTTAATTTCTTTATCAGTCCCTTTTTTTCCTTTGGTTCATTTATCAATTTTTTCTCCCATTTAGCCAAGCAATTTCTCTGATTACTTAAGACGATTACCAAATAGTTATACCTATTTACCACACTTAACTTTATACCCCCCCCCACTAAAAATGATTTGTCCTCACTTTCCCCAGTATTAATCGTCATTACTTTTAATTTTTATTCACCAAATTTAATCCCCATCTCTTTATCCACTCTTATGCATGTCCACAGCATAACTTCCCTATTTTCTTTCTGTCCACAAGAAAACATCATCTGCAAATAAATGACCCAATAATGTATATACTCCCTTGCCATCTATTAATAGATTCTCTATCTCTCTTCCTAGTCTTTCTTTGGCTGAAAGTACAGTAAACCCCCAGCAAGCTATATGTAAGCTAACAATTACTAGTATACTGACATGTTTTCGATTTTTCTTTCAGGTAATTAGTCAATAGCCAATTTAACCGGCTATCCAAAACTGGTTCAAAATGGGTATCATTATTGGTTAGATTAATGTTTTCAAGCTAATCTTCATTTATGAATAAGAATGCATACCCACAAAAAGAAACAATATAACTGTAACAGGATGAGACTTTCACCACTGGAGGAGAAGACATTTTTATAGGTCGTGGGCCCATGGTGCACTTTTATTTTTAGTGATTACAGTGTAATATATGTAAATAATTATCATTATTGAAACAAAAAAAAACATAGTTCTAGGATGGATATAGTTTATAAAATCTGAATATCTAAGATATAATACTAAAATGCAATGAATCAATACTAGAAAACACCTTTTTTTTAAAAAAAAAAAATCATAGCAGTAAGATTTTAAAAGGTTAATTTTTGGACCAAAACAAATAAAAATCCAATAATTGCCGGTTACTAACAAAAAGTATTTAATTTTTTTTTAATATAAAATATATTCCCATCATATAAAAAAGAAAATCAGATATTCTCCAAAATCAATTCTTTCAAAAAACGTTTCCACCATCTATTATGCTTTTATTCCCTTTCTTAAAATGATTTGAATAAGAAAAAATACATATTAATCAAAGATTTTACTGATTCTCAAATCTAATAAAACCTAGGTGAGAAGAATAGCCTACAATTGGACTTATTTTTCTTTGACGGATCTTTTTACCCCCCACCCCACCACGTAAAATGTAAGATTAGAGAAAGAGAAAAAAAACGCTATAATACCTTTTTAAAAAAAGATTTAATATATATATATTTCAACTGAATTTCTAAAATACAATAAAGATATAAAATTAAATATCTTTCAAAATGAAATTAAGATGGCACTAAATATAACGGATAACAAGGACTCTTCTTTCAATATACAGGAGATACACGCGCGTTAATATAGAAGAATCACTCAATATAAAAATTTCTGGAATATAATAAAAAAGACATCGATAACAATTGTGTATTTTATATGACCAGAGATAGTTTAATGACTGTCTAACGATTTGTGATGATAGGATTTGTAATTGCAGGTCTTGAGAAAAATTCATATGTAATTTGTATATACCCTTTAAAATACATTCAGCTGTTAGTAAAAAAATAATAATAACAGTAAAATAATAATAAAACATAAGTAAAAAATGGAATTAAGTTAATTCTCAATACTATATTCACATTCAATTTAAAATATGAAATAATTTAATTTTTAAAAAATTAAAACAGGCAAAACTCACTATACTATTGCCACGCATAGCAAGCTAGAGTAATCAATGGATGCCAAAAGGCTTGTGCATAAAATCCCCATCTAGTGCCTACTCATCCAATATCCCCAGACTAGTTTCTGGCTTGTGGCCTTCGTCAGTGAGGAGCCTTGGATCTAAGAGCACTGCACCTAGATTTTAGGATTTAATGCAACCCTCCAGCAGCCACCTTTTATCTCCACTTAACTACAAAACTATGAGTCTTAAACTGAAAACACCTTAAGTTTTCGATGGGCTTGGATTGAAAACATTAAGGTGTTTTCAGTTTAAGACTCATAGTTTTGTAGTTGGAGATAAAAGGTGGCTGCTGGAGGGTTGCATTAGATCCTAAGATCTATGTGCAATGCTCTCAGATGCAAGGCTCCTGGTTGACGAAGACCACAAGCCAGAAACTAGTCTAGGGATATTGGATGAGTAGGCATTAAATGGGGATTTTATGCACCTGCCTTCTGGCATCCATTGATTACTCTAGCTTGCTGTGTGAGTTTTTCCCGTTTTAACAACAGTTATACACAAGCATTAGAAGTGGTGGGCATGTGATGTTTTTAAAAAATTACAGTTATAAACAATGTACAAATTTGAATTATAACGTCGCAAGAATATATAAAAATTAAATATCATCAACTTAGATAAAAAAAAAAAACAATTATTCAATTTATTATAAAAGAATTTACAGCAAAGAATTGTTTTTTTCATGACAGAGACATTTTTGCTAGGGTTTGAGTAGTGAATTTTCCATTATTAAACTAATTAACTTCAAAATAAAACAATATTTTTTTTTTGTCATTGAAATAGAGAATTATTTGAAAATAACTTCTGAAGCAGGTAATCAGTATTTCATAATATTTCAAATGAGAATTTTCCACTCGAGAAACAGTAATAATTCTAGTATAGAAAAGTAAAGCTAGCAATTATAGCTAAGGTAAAGAACGTCGACCAAAACAGTTGGGGCTGAATCATACTTACGCACTAACTATTATTATTTTTAATTTTCCTTTTTTTTTTTTTTTTTCGTCATTCTTAAATTAAAGCATTTTTTTTTTTTCAAATTTAAATATTGATTCTGCAATAAAACATAATTTAAAAGTAAAAAGGCAATTAGGCAAACTATGAATATTTATAAAATATTTTATCTCTCCATTTTGAAACATGTATATAATACAGATATTGAATTTAATAAATTTAAAAATAAAAGGTAAAACTCGTTTAGAAATTTGTTTCATATGGTTTCGTTTATCTGTCTCCCCCTTCCCCAAACACAAACGTACGCATCATCATCATCATTTTTAATCACTATCGATCCACTGCAGGATGAAAGTCTCTCCAAATTCAATCCATCTCCGATCTCTAGCCTCTCTTCTCCATATCCCCCAACACATTTCCTTATTTCATCCATCCATCTCACATGCGGTCTCTTTCGGGATCTTTTACAATCTCTTGAGATCCGATTTAAAACTTCAATTGACCAACTATTATTATTTCTTCTACCAATATATCCAGCCCAATTCCACTTCAGTCGCTTAATTCTATCAATGATGTCAGTAATGCATGTTTGTTCACTCACCCATATATTTCGTCTTCGATCTCTTCTTTTTACTCCTAATATGCATCACTTCATACTTCACTGGATGATCTAAAGACTTTGTATTGCTCTTCTGTTCACTGCAGGGCAAAGATCCCTCTAACAGTCTTTCAAAGACATAGTATAGAAAAACTTGTATTATTCCACAAGCTTTCCCAAGGCCAGAGTGATTTTTCCCAACTTTGATTATCCTCTAGCTAAAAACAGCTAAATACCCATTTATCAAGCAATTTGGGGCGGTTAATTAGGTTGGCTATAGATCAACTCCCTAAGCTTGTTTAAAAACAAGAAAGCTCAAATTATGATGGTGAGGGCAAACAGAAATCTTTGATATATTATTTGATATTAGCAAACTGTAAATGTCATAATTTATATTTCATGTCATGAAAAATGATAGTTATGATGATATCTAACATTTCAAACCATGCATTAAAACTAAATAAGTTATTTATTCAAATGCCAATTATTATACGCTTATAAAAACGTAGAATTCATATTTAATTATGAAAAAAATTATGGAACAATTTTACAGTTATCTTTAATTAATCCTTCAACTGGTGGGCATTTCCATTGCTTTCACCTGGCAATAATTTGATTAAACATTTGATTTTAGTATTTATCTTTATTGCAAATTACAAGCATTGGTGGTTGAGCGGTCAGCGACTGCTGCTTTACAAGCTGTTGTCCCGGGTTAGCAGGTTCGTTTCCCGGCTGATGCTATGACACATGAGAAAAAAAAATTAGAATTCATTCATTTGGGTTTGATTTATTAGAAATATAAGTTTACAAATAAAAAACATCCTTAAAAGTCATATTTGAATTTGGCAAGCACAGAAAAAAATAATGATAAAGTGAAATACGTAAAAATAACAATTACTATTTTGTTATTGGAAGATTACTGCAACACTAGCAGCTAAAAATGAATTAATAAAATCTGTCATAATTGAACTTCCTTTGTATAACCCAATTAAAAGTAAAATATATGAGGGGGGGTCTAAGAGAAATACTGAGTATAATTCTTTTTTTAATAATTACAATTCAAATATTTTGTAAAAATAATCATAAATATTTAAATAAACTTCTGAACGTACACAAATTTTTTACCCATTTCTTATAACAATGAAAAGATTGTTTTAAATAGTCTAGCAAATGCATTCAAAGCACTAGAATAAAGAATCTAACAATCGGAATGTTGTGAACTGACTTTTAGCTCATTTGAAAAACTTTACTCTGTAGGAATACTAATATCTTCAGATATTTTCTTAACTAATAAATCACTTTTACTTTAAACAAGGCAAAACTCTCCATACAGTAATCTGGGGATATTGGATGAGTAGGCACTAGATAGGGATTTTATGCACAAGCCTTCTGGCATCCATTGTTTACTCTGGTTGGCACAGGGTGGCACTACTGTATGGAGAGTTTTGCCTTGTTTAATAACAATTATGTGCTAGTATAAGAAATGGTGATCATGTGATGTTTAGTGATTTAACACTATTACTTTAGGTCAAGTTTCTACTGTCAAATGCAAAGCCAGCAAACAAGTAGCTGCAGGAGGGTAAAGAAAAGCCAAAGACATATCAGCCTATCTCCAGCCAAAGGACTTTGTTTTCATTAATGAGTTAATAAAGAATAGTTATAAAATAACTGCTCTACTTTAATATATTGTTTGAAATGGACAAACCCATTGCAGAAACACAAGTGTAGTCTCAATGGTCAATTAACAATTCAGTTATTTTGGTTGGAACAACTGAAAATTTCGATTTATCCAGACCAAAAGCTAAATAAAATATTAGAATATTGGTGAATTTCTTACAATTACTTGACAATTTTTTAAGAGATTTGCTGAAATATCCATTTGGTAAGCTTCATAAATTTGCTATTGGCTCATCATTATTCTTTTTTCATCCTCTCCCAATTTCTTTTAACTCACTATCATGAACTGCTTGTGATATCTCTAACCTTTGCGTATTAACTGTGACAATAATGCTGCATGTTTGTACAATTACATTTCCATTCTTTAATTTTGACTCTTTTTTTTTTCCTTTCTTACTTTCTTTGTTTTCTAGCACGTTATTATTTGTCTTTCTATCTTTTCTTTTAAATCCTGGAATTAAAATAGACTTCTTTAAGAGTGACTGATAATAATAGTGCTTCTTAATAACAATATGTGATGTGATGTGATGTAGTGTGGCTTCTCCTTAAACTCTCCATACAATGCTGCCACCAAGTGCAAGACTTTGTAATCTGTGAATGCAAAAAGGTCTGCACATAAAATCCCTATCTAGTGCTTATTCATTCAATATCCCCAGTATTTAGTTTCTAGCTTGATGGTTTTATACCTATCCTGCCTATACGATAATTGCAACTGTGGGTTTTGAAAAACCAAAGACACCAATATGTTTAGTTTTTGAACTGAGTTCAAGTCCTATATAAGAGAATAAGCTTGGATTGAAAATATTGTGTTTTCATCTTAAGCTCCTAGCTTTACAGTTAATCAAATAGATAAAAGATGGCTGCTAGGGAATGCATTAGATCCTAAGACCTGGGTGCAGTACTCTCAAATCCAAGGCTCTACATTGATGAATACCACAAGCTAGAAACTAGTCTGAGGATATTGGATGAGTAGGCACTAGATAGGGTCTTTGTAGGCACTAGTGCACAAACTTCCTTGCATCCATTTAATACTGCTTCTTATTGCATTAGTTATTTCATTATATAAATAAATAATTTATTTACTTAAATGTTTTCTAATAAGATTATTAATAACCGTCTTGAAATTTTTAAGAATTTATGTAATTGTATAATTCTAATAACTGATTTAATTGCTTTATTTGCGAATAAGACCAAAGGGACACAGCAATTTCCTATTAACAACGACAATAGTCAAGCGTCGGTAGCTGAGAGGTCAGCGCAACCGCCTTGCAAGCAAGCAGTTGCTTGCAGACGGTTGCCGTGGGTTCGCTTCCCGTCCGATGCTTTGACATATGAGGAAAAAAAACAACGACAATAAAAATAAGGCTAAGATTTTTCAAAAATTGATACTAAAATCTTTAATTTAAATGGCAAACTATTCTATCCACTTAATTAACAACTTCAAACATTAAATTTTACAGAATTTGTTTAATAGTAAAATTATTCCTATACAAACCTCTGATTTTAATATTAAATAAAACAGGTTATTGTGAGAAATAGCCATTAAAAGACTTTATCAAATATTTCTAGAAAAAATAATAAATTTACATTATTTTTACACTTCATTTTTAATCGCTGAAATGTTTTATTATTATTATTATTTATAATATACCATTAAGAGAAATTAAAAGGTTTTTTTTTTTATTTCAAAATGCCAAGATAAATATTTAATATTAAAATTAAAATTGCTAACATTTACAAACTGTAATATTTTCTCGTTTTAAAATAACTTAGAATTTTTATCTAAAGAATTTTGAATTTTTGTTAAAGACTGGCAATAATATAATAAACTCATATTTTGGGATATTTTCTACATAGGTATCTTCTTTTAAACTACAAACATAACAGATATCTGACAAATAAGAATTAAAAAAAAACAACCACTAGCCAGAAAATTTTATATATTTCCCCAAAAATTAAAATATTGTTTTACATCAGAAATTATTATTGATGAGAAACTAACAGTAATTAATAGTTATCTGTTCTTTTATTTACATTACAGTTAATTCACGAAAATGGGGATTGTTTTTTTCTTTCGAAGTAAACCCAAAACAAAACAAAAAAGCTATAATTGTCTACTATAATAAATTAGTTTAGCTTAAAGTCTATCAGTAGTAATGGATAGTCACTTTCCAACACCAGTGCTTTCTCTAACTATTATGTGGAATTACTCCTACTTATTCTTTTGTTTACTTCACGATTAATCCATGAAAATATTTAATTCAAGTTATATATAACAAGCTATGTATTAGAGAAATATTTATTTTGGTTACATGTCAAATGCAAATAATTCACAATGATGCACAAAATACTATTAATATATATTGAGATCATTATTGAAGCACTCTTATTATGAAAAAAAGATCTCTCATATCTTGTTCAGTAGTAATGTGATTACAGCATATTTTGTTTATCTCATATTTACATTGAAACTCAGTCACACATTTTACTTGTCAATGAAAAATATGAGTCCTAAATGATAAAATCCACCTTTCATCTATTTTGTTTTTGTTGCTGGTATCATTTAATCACAAAGTTTTAAATATATCTCTTAACCCTATTACACTATGCTAACATTCTGACAGATTTCTTTGTTCTCATTTACTTTAAGCTTTCAACTTTCACTTTAATATTAAACTATTATTATTTATCAGAATATAATAAATTTGACCTCATTTGTTAGATATTTTTGTTTAAAAATTAAATACATTTTTTAAAATCACATTTGATTTTCAGAATTATTTTAAAATTTTTATTTTAATCAAAACAAAAGACTATCACATCATCAAATTTCAGGTGGAGCAAATTCAATTTGCAAAATGAGAGATATCTTCTTTGTTTGATGAAAAAACCTGAATACATTATTTTTAATATCAAGTAAATGTATCAATTTATGCTTTAAAAATTAAAACTTTTTTGTAATTTTTACAATATTGCTAAATGTTAAAACAAACTGTTGAGTGACATCATTTCTAGATAGTTGTATTTCCTACACCATAATTTCTATGGTAACAATATTCAGAAAAATGTATTCTTTTATATTTAAAAATAAAACATTTCCGTAAAAAAAATATGTAATAATATATATATATATTGGTTTCCTATAATTGTTACCCAATTACTATACAAAAATGATCATAAATTTTCCAAAAAAATAAGTTTTTAGACTATTGTACTATTTTCCCTAAGTAATCTCACAAAGTTTGAGGTCATCAACCACATAATAAATAGGCATGCATCAACATATACTTTGAAGACCCACTTATTTAACTATCCTGACATCTTTTGAATTTTTTTGAAATTAAAATATTAAATATATATGTGTGTGTGAATTTAAAGCTGTAAAAAAAAAGATTTGCAAAATTTCTCAGCAGAGGGCAAAAAATGCAAAAGACAATTTCATGACTTCGGGCCTGAGAAAATGTCATAAGTAAAAACGCAATAGTTAAAAAGACAACTTTTTATCTACTGAAAAACTATTTGTTGAAAGAAGTATATGCAATAATATATATATACATATATATATAGAAGTTAACAACTACAAATATCTTGGTCAGATTATTACTAAAGATGGAAACATAATGGATGAAATTGATCATAGAATGAAACTTGATTGGAGTGATTTTAGTAGAAATAACTTAATATTAAAAAGAAATATGTCTATGTGTTTGAAAAGAAAGGTTTTTAATAAATGTGCTACCAGTCTTTACTTGTGGATCTAAGACTTGGACACTTAAAAGAAAAGTAATATAGACTTTAGGTCACTCAACAAAATATGGAGATGTATGTTAGGAGTAATAAGAAGAGATCACAAATGAAACATATGGGTGAGAGAACAACAGGTGTTACTGATATCATTAAAAGAATTAAGAGACTGAGATGGAGTTGGAATGGACATATTGCTAAGAGATGTTAGCAGATGGGCAGTTGAAATGTCAAAATGGATTCCAAAAGATTGTGAAAGACCTAGAAAGAGACTATATATAATAAGGATGGATAAAATAAAAGTGTGCTGAGGTGATGTGGAGAAAAAAGGCTAGAGATCAGAGAAGATGGATTGAATTCAGAAAGACCTTCATCCTGTAGTAGATTAATAATGGTTGAAAATGATGATAATGATGATGATGCCAAGTGTAAATCAACCTAATTTAGTTGTGTATTGTTTTTGTTTTTTATTTTTTATAAATGTAATAATTAAAATAAATATTTGAAACAAATTATTATTAATAAAAATATTTTTTCTAGAAAGGAACACCTCATAAATATATGTAAGAAGAGCTAAATCAAAGATTTTCTTTATTGACTGGAGACTTTACAATTTCAGAAAGAAATATGAATAATTGATAAGTACTATTATACCCCTCCCCACCTATTTATTTTTTTCCAAGCACTATTTCAACAGTGCAGAGTCTTTATTTTTCTCCTTAATCATCTTCACAAAAGTCTAGGGAAAAAAACTCTTGTATATATCATCATGTGAACAATTTCTAGAGAAACAAAATGGCCTAACTTATAATCAATTTCTTATTGTGACTTTTGTACAACATATTAGTTTTTATTTTTATATTAAAAGAAAAAAAAAATTTTCAATGTGAGATTGATAGGTGAATTTAAATATGTATAATTTCTATTATTATTTTTATTATATTTTTTAAACTTATAATGAAATAAATTATCTTCATGTAAAACTACTTTTAATTATATAGGAATCCTGAAATTATCTCAACAATATTAGTTACATTTTTAAACATTAATTTATAAAAATAAATAAATCACATAATAATATAAACATTGTTAGTTTTTATCTCAATGTATGTGTGATATTGCCATGTTTGCTTAAATAATAAAATTAAGATACTTTATCGATGTCATCAAAAATAATAAAACAAGATTCTCTTAATGAAGTGCTTCTGTCAAAATCATGGATTCTACTAAGTGTTTAAAAGATTCCTGTGTTCATAAAAAAGCTATTATTAATAACTAAATGATAGGTAATATTATATCACAATCCTTTTCTAATTAGATGTAGAATGATTCTAAAATATAAATCTTTCTAGTGTGACAAATCCATTATACTCTCTGCAATATTTCAACTTTTGACTACTACTAAACCATTACTCTATATCAGAACACAATAAATTGGATTTGATCCAGTAAAAATTAAGTTTACAAATGAAAAATTCTAAAAAATTATTTTTGAACTTTGTGGATATTGAAAAAATGAGTTTGTAATGAGAATAAAGCATGTTTTGCCATGTGAACATTGAAAAAATGAGTTTGTACTCAGAATAAAACATGTTTTTGCCATTCAACAGTCCATAAGAAAACAGTCGAAATGAGCAATTCATAACAATCAATAAAAATCATTGATTTAAGTTTATTTTTAAAATATGAATAAATGTTAATCACTAATAAATCTATTAAATTCTGTTTTAAAATATTAAAATTGTTAGTTTTTAAAATAACTCAAAAGATCCTAATACAGTGTCACTGTTGATATTTAGGAATCAGTTTCACAAGGCATAGTGATTGTTACCATTATGCTAAAAAAGTTTTGCTTTCTGTTTTTAAAAATAAACAAGTACATATAAAATAAAAAGATAATCATGTATACTTTTGATTTTTAATAACTATTTCACAATTATTATATAAAAATAATTATAAATCTTAATAAACTTTGCAAAAACAAAATCAAATTATTCCAAAAATTTTCTTGCAGTGATCTCACAAATGGTCTCAAAATAGAATCCAAAGAACTAAATTCATCAAACACATGAAGATAGGATTAAAATAGTTTGATCTTGCCTTTTTCTTGACTATACTGACCTCTACAGAATTTTTTTAAATTAAAAAATCAATATTTAAAAGTATGCAATTCTTCAGTTTAAAAAAAAAAAGAAATATCTCAATGGGTTGTTGGCTGTACAAGTGTGATTTAAGCAAATGAAACATAAGCAATTTATCTGATGGATGACCACATCACTTTAAGAAAAAATTAAAAATGTTCTAATTTTTAAACTAGCATACCAATATATAATTTATAAATAATTTTAAAATTTATATATCTTAAAATATTTTTTTAATAATTACTATATTTTATTAATTTTTGTTTTGATAATATTTTATCTTTGTAGAACATTTAATATTTTTTTCATAATTCATTATTAAGTTATTGTGAGAATTACAACTTTAGCAGATGAATAAAAAATTCAATATGATTGATGGAAAACAAAAAAGTTAAAACTAACATATCTAAAAGTATAATTGATGAAAAGTTTTTAAATTAATAAATTTTAAAATGTCATTTATTTATTTTTATTTTATAATTACTTATATCTTTTTTAGTTTTTTTTTTTATCATATGTTAATTGTATGAAGCAATTAATATTTTCCAAATGGTGGTAAATAGTAAAGATTATATTTATAATTTTTTTGTAAAAACTATTTTTTTACAGAAAAAAAAAACATGAAAAATTCAAATAAGGGAATCTTAGAATGAATTGATAAGTAAATATAATATTAATAATTATTATTATTTCCCTTTCATTTGTATTTGTAATTTTATTTATTAATAAAACCTTTTCAGTGGCAATGTTAAATACTTTGCTAAATAATATTAATAATTATAGTTTTTATTATTAATTTACATTATATTGAAATAAATTGTCTCAATAAATTATTGCGATTTCATTCTACAAAAAGCAAAATTACCTTTTATTATAATAAAATTAAATTTATCAGTAGTTTGAAGAATTAATTGGCCATATATATATATATGTGGGGGGTACATGTAAATGTATACATATGAGAATTATATGAATTACTTAAATGCATTGTCAAGGTATATTTGTTTTTCCAACTTACAATACATTGTTGTTATTATTATTATTATTACTTTAAAAAGAAATTTTTACATAATCTAATATTTATTTTGTTAGGAAGAAAAAATCTTCTTAAATGGATGTCTTCATTTTCTATTATAGAATTAAAATAAAATAACAAAATGGTCTGATTTTTATAAAAAGAAGTTTCTAGAAATATAATTGAAATTTGCATAATACATTATTTTAGCCTTTTTAGTGATACTGAGGAAATGTTTTCTGTATATGTGATAGCAGTGATGATCCACTTTGTTTAACTCCCTCTCTTAAAGTTATATTTTGGGTTCAATCGCTATTTTGCAATCACATGACAGCGCAAACTGGAACTAAAAAAATACTGAATCATTAATTTAAAAAAAAAATCTCAAGATATCAGTATTGCACAGAAAAACCTTCTACAAACAAACTAACAATGATATTGACTCATAATTTTGGTACTTATGTAGAATCCCTGCCAGAGCTTGCCAGCCATTTTATTTTAAATTATACATTTTCAGGGGTGAAGTATTTATTTATATTTTTGTTTCTTGAAATTATTTTGTTGAACAGGTGTAGCTTGTAAAGTTTAAAAAAATATTAACAAATGTATTCTAAATTCAATGTTAATTTTAAAAAAAATGAATACACATTAGCATCCAAACATTAACATGTTAACACATTGCTAAAATTATTGTCAAGTTTCTATCATTCCTTTTTTTTTTTGCCATTTAATTTTTCAAAACTGATAAAAATTTGAAATCTTCTATTGACAAAACAATGCATAATTATCCTAACTTTGTGAATTATTCTAACACTTTGGGTTTTCATAATAATTTTGCTGGTCATGTTTATAATGACAGAATGTCATACCTTTCCTCAGAGGGAGAAGTGCTTGTGATGGCAAAATGTCATATTAAATTGTTATAATTGTGACATTCTGCCATCCCAAACATTCTCACACACCCGCCCCCATTGGAGAAAACTTGGCCAGCAAAATTATTATGAAAGCCTAAAGTGCTAGAATAATTCACAAAGTTAAAATAATTATCGCTGGAAGATTACATTATGGCAGTGCTAATCACAAAGTACCAGTTTTTAATTATAACCCTTTGGATTTTTGTGTTGCATTATCATTTCAATAAATTTAAGCAGGAAATAATGAATACAATAACTTGGAATCAGTCATATTGTTTTTACCCGGTATAGGAAGCTCCTAAAAATGGATGATTTAAAATCAAATGGCTGGCAAGTATCTAGAAGGGATTCTACATAAGCACCATAATTTTTCTTTTACTCCATTCAAAAGTGCTTTGTGAGAGATTATTATGAGTGCCTATTCTTCTGCTTCAATTTCAAAAATGAAAATGTATCTTTTTCTTAGTTTGTTTACATGTTTTATGATTATTTGTTTCAAAATTTGTGAAATATTTACATTTTAAAAAGAATAGTGTGATTAGGTTCAGATTTTATTTAAAAAAATTTAGTTTTTGAAGACAAGTAAAAAAAAATCAATAAAGTGGCTGTATAAAAGAAAAGCACTCATGTTGACTGTAGCAGTTTTTTTGTCATTTTTTAAAAATTAGAAGTAAAATTTTAAATTTGCAATAGAATTTCTTTAGTTTTATATAACCTGAATAATAATTCATTTGAGTTTTAGAAACTGGGTTAAAAGAAATAAACAAATTTAATTTTATTAATTTAATATTTGTGACAGCAATAGAGTAATCATCCAATAAGAATAAAAACTTTTGTTCTCATTATGAATTTCAGATTATTATCTTTTTTCTATATTTGCAAAGTTGAAATAATATTTTTTTAAATAATTTTTGGATGTAATTATATTTCCAAGAAATAATTCAAAATTTGTGAAAACATAATAAAAAATAAAGATAAATTTAATCAAATGAAAAGTTAGAGGCTGTTAGAAAAACTATGAGATCAACTAAAAAATTAATCATAATTTTATGTAGGATAATTTAAAATTAGTATAAAAAAAGATCCTATTTCAAAATTTATATACTAAAATTTACAATTTAAGAATAAATTTAAAATATATAACTTTAAAAATGTTTAAATTCTTTACTTTTTTAAAATTTTATTTTATGATAATACATGAGGAGTCAGAGTGACTTGAGGTCAACATGGGCTTGGCAATAATGTTGGCATCAGCATAGGATTTGGCTTTCCATCATCAGATTTTCAATGATATGGATGGCTGAAAAGTTGGAAGTTGGAGTAGAATGAAACCTGTCCATTAAAGTGTGAAGATTTGCTCTTACTATAAACTGAGCACTGATTATATATGTGTGTGGGAGATGATAATCTGGACCAACTGATGAGTGCTGGTTTAGCATGAAATACATATATTGGTGATGTGTGTGGTCATGTGTATCAGTTGTATGAGATAATGTGGATAGTCGGTGCGTGCTTGAAAGTCTGAGTTCAAATCCCCCTATATTTACAATTAAAGCTCCAAGTTTGTGAAGAGTCCTGTTTTTTAAATATTTATATATAAGCTTGTATACTGTCCATCCCTCTTCTATGTATTTAAATGGATATGGTCCTATACATGAGGGGTAAGAGTGACTTCAGGTCAACATGAGTTTGGCAATAGTGTTGGCATCAGCATGGAATTTGGCTTTCCATCATCATATTTTCAATGATGTGGATGGCTGAAAAGTTGGAAGGTGGAGTAGATTGAAATCTGTCCATTAAAGTGTGATGATTTTCTATCTTAATATAAACTGAGCACTGATTATATATGTGTGTGGGAGATGATAATCTGGACCAACTGATCAGTGCTGGTTTAGCATGAAATATGTATATTGGTGATTATTTATCATTTCTACATGTGTGAGGTCATGGGTGTCAGTTATATGAGATAGTGTGGATAGTTTGGTGGGTGCTTGAAAGTCTGAGTTCAAATCCCCTATATTTATAATTAAAACTCCAGGTTTGTGAAGAGTACCTGGTTTTCAAATATTTACATATAAGCTTGTACCCTGCCCATCCCTCTTCTATGTATTTAAATGGATAAGGTCCTATACATGAGGGGTAATGTTGGCATCAGCATGGGATTTGGCTTTCCATCATCAGGTTTTCAATGATATGGATGGCTGAAAAGTTGGAAAATGGAGTAGATTGAAGCCTGCCCATTAAAGTGTGAAGATTTGCTATCTTAACATAAACTGAGCATTGATTATATATGTGTTTGGGAGATGATAATCTGGACCAACTGACGAGTGCTGGTTTAGCATGAAATACATATATTGGTGATTATTTATCTTTTTTACATATGTGTGGTAATGTGTATCAGTTGTATGAGATAGTGTGGATAGTTGATGGGTACTTGAAAGCCTGAGTTCAAATCCGCTATATTTATGATAATGACTATATTTTGTCAGCAGATATTTTTACCATTATTCAATTTAATAATATTATGAAAAATGCATTTTCAACTAAATGTATAAAAAGTCAATTTGCCATGTTAGAAATAATTGGTTATTTTTTTTAATGAAATGTTTTGTTTTTTTTGTTTATTCATTTTCATTTCATGATCAATATTTAAATTTTGTTTTAGAACTCTCACAAAAACTATGATTTTTATTTTACAATTTTAAATGGAGCCTTTACTTTTTAGATGATTAATGACTGCTTCTTATCGTATATGGAAGTGTTTTAAAACGGCAAGTAATTCTTATATTTTCTTCATCTTTTACAACTCCTAACTTTACGTTTAGAGCATTTCCTTTTAATTTGAGAAGATACTAATGTCATACTGTGCCTACAGAATGTGTGCCACGATAATTATGCCTAATATGATAATAATGGAAATAGCCATCTCTAGTGCATCTTTTTAAGCTTATGCATTGTGAAAGAATTTTGGATATTTCTAGTTCATGAAAAATATATTGTTGTTCTATGGTTGTTCAATCATGGTTCTGCAGAATCATATTCTATAAACATAAAGAATAAAAATCCTCAGTATATAATAAAATTATGACTGAAACACATGCTACAGAGTGGAGAGTGGTGGGTGGTGTGAAAGTCTGTGCTCATATATCCTATATATTATATAATAAAGTTATAATTATAAATTTATTTAAACGCACATTCATTACGTAAATAATATTCATTAAGGCTGTAGCCTCAATCACATGCATATAAAATGCGATAGCTTGTGGTTTTAAGACCTGTAGAGGTCCCTATTATCGCATTTTATACGCATACAGCCTTAATGAATATTATTTACGTAATGAATGTGCGTTTAAATAAATTTATAATTACAACTTTAAATTATCGTAATAGATTTCTCACTATAAAATCTTTCCATTGACTTGCTGTAAATTGAAAGATTTCACGATTATTAATGTGTAATAAGAAATGTGGACTTAATTAGTGAAGTATTGAATAACTTCACACTCTCAGATCGAACCGCTTCAGCTTCACCTATTTAAATAGAAAGTAGGTTGAAGTAAAGAAGAGTTCCTCTCTTTTCTTCCAAGAGTAAGCTTGTGGTTTTAAGACCTGTAGAGGTCGCTACTATCGCATTTTATACGCATTTGATTGAGGCTACAGCCTTAATGAATATTATTTACGTAATGAATGTGCGTTTAAATAAATTTATAATTATAACTTTATTATATAATATATAGGGTATATGAGCACAGACTTTCCCACCACTCTCCACTCTGTAGCATGTGTTTCAGTCATAATTTTATTATATACAGAGGATTTTCATTCTTTATGTTTATAGAATATGATTCTGCAGAACCATGATTGAACAACCATAGAACAACAATATATTTTTCATGAACTAGAAATATCCAAAATTCTTTCACAATGCATAAGCTTAAAAAGATGCACTAGAGATGGCTATTTCCATTATTATCATATTAGGCATAATTATCATGGCACACATTCTGTAGGCACAGTATGACATTAGTATCTTCTCAAATTAAAAGGAAATGCTCTAAACGTAAAGTTAGGAGTTGTAAAAGATGAAGAAAATATAAGAATTACTTGCCGTTTTAAAACACTTCCATATACGATAAGAAGCAGTCATTAATCATCTAAAAAGTAAAGGCTCCATTTAAAATTGTAAAATAAAAATCATAGTTTTTGTGAGAGTTCTAAAACAAAATTTAAATATTGATCATGAAATGAAAATGAATAAACAAAAAAAACAACAAAACATTTCATTAAAAAAAATAACCAATTATTTCTAACATGGCAAATTGACTTTTTATACATTTAGTTGAAAATGCATTTTTCATAATATTATTAAATTGAATAATGGTAAAAATATCTGCTGACAAAATATAGTCATTATCATAAATATAGCGGATTTGGCTTTCAAGCACCCTGTACTCACGGTATTACATAGCCAGTGTATTGACGATGATGATCAGCATGTATCAGAATCACAGCATTGTTTTTTTACGATACAATTAAGTATGTGCATCCCATCAAGCGTTGGTGGCCGAGTGGTCAGCACAGCCGCCTTACGAGCAGTTTTCCCGGGTTCGCTTTCCGGCCGATGCTTTGACATATGAAAAAAAAAGTATGTGCATCCAGAGATTACTATATAGCATGCTCTAAGTTTGGCATTAACGATTGAATCTCTTATTATTCCAATCATAAGAAATGTTTGTTGATCTCTTGTGATGCAAAATATAAATAGTTATAACTATCCCAGTGCTGATCTCATGCTTTTATAATTTGTCATTTTATATTTATTCCTTCTATAGTTTTTGATTATTTGGGGATGATGACGATGATATTTATAGATTATAGTGACAACCTTTCAATAATTAACATTAATTAAACATTTTAAATTAGATTATTTTTATTCAAAGAGAATAACAATACATTTTTTCATGTGTCATAGCATCGGCCGGGACGCTCACCAACTCTTGCTTTTATCTCAAAGACAACGCAAGACAAACATTATGAGCAAAAAAATACAGACTTAAAATTATGAAGAATCAGTTCGGTAACAATCCTATTCTTTCTTTCTCTACCCCCTTCGTACTGCCTAAGGCGATAACATTTATCATCCATTAGATACTTCTTGTAATAAAATTACAGACTGTAGCAAGTAAATCAGCCTGTCAATTAATTAAATTCCCATAATCCATTGCACAGACTTTTTTTCCCCAACCTTGAATAGAACATCTACAGTTCTGCAAGTTAGTTAGCATCTTTTGTTCTTTTCTTACTTTAAAAAAAAAAGCTTATTATACAGGTATAATTAACTTAGAAAGACAGTAAGCGTGCTGGTGCATTGTAAACCTCCTCTTTATTTATATATATTTTAATAATTACATAAATAAAAATACTCAGACATGGCTACCGAATATGAGGCAGACGTACATATACATGCATTGGTTCTGTTTTTTGTTCATTCAAATTCCTTTCGAAGTATTCAAATTTTTTAATTCGCAGAGAAGGCATTCATTTCAATATAACTTTCAATAGGTAATACATGTGAGTTAATTACACTCGCTTATTCATGTCTATAACTGTATTTTCACGTCAAGCATTGGTGGTCGAGAGATCAGCGGCAGTTGCTTTACAAGCAGGTAAAGCAGTTGTTCCGGGTGAGCGGGTTCGCTTCCCGGCTGATGCTATGACATATGAGGAAAAAAAAACTATTTTTATACATGACGGAATGTCGATTTTTTTTTTTCATATATCAAATGCGTTGACCGGGAAGCGAACCCGGGCCAATTGCTTGGAAAGCAGCTATGCTAACCACTAGGCTATCGACACAGGACGATTTCATCGCTAAAAAAATAAAAAAATATCAGTGAATCAAAGGACTTACTTTCTCAGAAGTATCTGAAATATTTATATCTTACATTTTATTATTAACAGGGTGTTGTCATGTAACACTGGCATAAAACATCATATAAATTAATCTGTCTATTATATAAGGGAGAAATTTATAATTGTTTTCTCCTGCATAGTTTAATTAATTGATGTTTTATTTTCGACATGACTCTAATCAACTAAAGTAAAATAGATATGATATCTCATTGCTACTAGATAATAAAAAAATTAGTAGTAAGACATCAAGATAAATAGAAAAATGATAAACAATATGGAAAAGATAATAATAATGATAGCAACGATGATTAAAAAATATTGATCTTCTTTGTATCTTCTTTGTAAAAGATTATTTCAGAATAAGAAAAGCTATGATTAACAGATTAAAAAAATACACCTATAATATTTGTTTGCCCAACACACATATAATATTCATTAAAACTGTGCAAAGGAGACCAAAATAAAAATAACTTCTAAATGTGTTTGCAACCCCAAATCAATTTGTTTATATGTAAACAGGAAAATAATAAATATATTAACTAACTAAAGAAAATATGTAAATAAATAAACACAGACACAATAAATTTCTAATATTTCCATCAGAGTGCTGGTTTTTATTAAAAATTACAACAAAATATATTTCCTCCTAAAAACCAGTCTTCTGGTTGAAATATTAAAATGACTGTGTAAACAGGTAATTGGTGTTTAATATTTGTAGTGTAATTTTCACTATACCACTTTCTTGCAAGGTAATGACTGGTTTTTATCTGCTTTTAATATCTTGTGGAGGGGTGTAATCATAAACATAAGACGAAAGACATGTAAAAAATATGTATAATCGCAAGATCAACATTTCAAGCTGAAGCAGCAGTCATCAATTGACCCAGATCACAATTTTTTATGCATATCTTACTACCCTTACAAGTTTGACTCATACCACTTAATGGAAGTATATTAATAATTTTTACTAGTCATTCATTAGACTAAAGATTATCCACTTAATAATTAAATTTCTATAATGTAATTTTCGCTCTACCACTCTCCTGCAAGATAAAGATTAGTTTCTATCTGCTTTTAGCACCTTGTGGAGAGATGTAATCATAAACACATGACCAGAGACATGTAAAAAAGATATGTAATTCGCAAGTTGCATATTTCATGCTGAACCAGCACTCATCAGTTGGCCTACATTATAATCTCTTACAAATATTTTTAGATAGCCAATTATTAAACCACTAAACATCACATGATTACCATTTCTTATGCTTGCTCATAACTGTTATTAAAACAGGCAAAACTCTCCATAAAGTAGTGCCACTTAGTGTAAACCAGAGTAATCAATGGATGCCAAAAAGCATGTGTATAATATCCCTATCTAGTGCCAACTCATCCAATGTCCCCAGACTAGTTTCTAGCTTGGCTTTCATCAGTGAGGAATCTTGGATCTGAGAGCACTGCACCTAGATCCAACATTCCTCACTGATGAAAGCCACAAGCTAGAAACTAGTCTGAGGATATTGGATGAGTAGGCACTAGATATGGATTTTATGCACAAGCCTTCTGGCATCCATTGATTACTCTGGCTTGCACTGAGTAGCACTACTGTATGGAGAGTTTTGCCTGTTTTATTAGCCAATTATTACACTTTAATTGATAAGTGTCAAACCTACGTTTAAAACAAACCATGGAATGGAAGTATATTAATATTTTCATTCATTCTTCTGCATGCGGTTTTAATGCTAATATGGTATAAATGGAAGTCTTTTAAAAACATGATTTACAGATAATCTTACCAATGCATATACGTTTTTCTACTAAATGACAAATTATCATTAATGCTTAATGTTAACTTGGTTTCATTATCCTATTACCTAGTTACTTTATTTGCCATTGAACATAGGTCAATTGAAAATAATTTTGTTTACACTAAACATTACTAAATATAATAATAAAAATAACATGCAGAAAAGATGAATTAATTTATTCATATATATAATACTTTGATACTCTGCCATTATTAGTAATACGAAAAACACTATAACAGAGAAGACCGAGTAAACACTATCACAGAAAAAAAAAAATTAAATTGACTGAGTATAATTTCATTGCGTAGGCATCATAATCATGGTTCTCAATAAGTTTGTAGTTTATTGATAATGATTTAAGACATCCATTTTTGTTCATTTGAATGTTATTGGCTATTATGATTCATTTTGCACAATAAACAAGTCTTTTTGATTTTTTGTTTTCTGGCATTCCATTTGTCAGACATTATCCTAATAACACCAGGGTCAAAGCCATGTCCATAACTCTTTTCATGGTTATAAAAATATGAAATGGTTATTAAATGGTGTGGCTTTCTTGTACATTAATGCATGATATGTCATCCTTGTCTTTATATTTGCTTTTGTTTCACCATAGTATGTGTAGGGACAAAATATTTCTTACTACATTCCAGATCCACAGTGACTTGAAAAATATAAAATCACTGTTCATGGAAAAAAGACGAGCTTTCTGGAAAATAGTATAAAATACCAAGCTCACTCACTCAAGATAGAAAATTACATCTCTAAATTACTTGCAGCTATAGGTGTCCATGCAAATATCATGTATTTATTTATTTTCTGGAATTTAAAAAGATGTTAATCATTTAAAATCTCAGCTATCAGTCTTCAATGCATTTATAGAAGCTTTGTGACAGAAGTAAAAATGGATTATACTTTTACCTTGGAAGACGATGATTATACACCTGCAACTACTAGTGATTGCATTTACTAGGCTTTACATAGCAATAGTACAATGCTGGTCACTAACTTTCTATTTACACACAGTTTTACCCAATTATTTCTACTTGTTTACATCTTACATATATGTAAAAAATACTAAATCTTAAAAATATATAAAGTTTATGTATACCCAGGGCCCTAAATAAATAACTGTTATTACTCTCTCTAGTTTAATGCAATGATAGAGGGGTAAAATTTAAGGGTTGAAAGGTTCTCGATCAAAGCACAATATTACTCACCAAGCTCAATGTCACCTGATTTCCCAAATGATTAAGTCTTCAATTACACTATTTTATTTACAATGACTATATTTACATTTAATTATTTTTAAGCTTTAGGCAGTATATGAGTGCTTTAAAGACAGAAATAAGTTGAGAAACTACATAGTAAAAAAACTACAAGCATGTGATAATACTTTTGACTAGCAACAATATTAATTTTCCCCATAGTAAAGGATGGTTGACTGACATCTGGATGCATGTCAATAGCTGTATAAACTTAACTCAAAACACCTTCAATGAAAAAAAGTCCTACTAGGAAACGTATATACGCTAAAGAAAGATTGTCCCTCAGCTCTCCATAATGCTTTTGGATTAAACAACAAATTATTGATCAAAAAATCCAAACACTGATATCTGGAACCCAAATTTATTGATTTTCTTCTGAAATTAAACCTCTCATCAGTACCTACTAATCAACTCATCAGTCTGACAAAAGGAGATTTAACAAAATTAGCTCTCAATGTCAACTCTGTCAGAGAGATAAGGAAACAATTCAACACATTTTCCTAGATTGTCCACCTCTCAGCATACTTAAGTCTTTCATTAATGAAAAGGTAAAACGCTATTCTACAGACGCATTCTTAATTCAGCAAGCAATTAAAGCTGGCAATTTCACTAACATTAGATTAGCAATTTTCCTATCCTTTGCCATCTGGCTAACAAGATGCAATTTTGTTCTGGGCAACGCGAACGCCAGTACCCTTCAAGCGCTTAAAACACTCATCAAGGATAATATCATCAGAGATAAAATGCTTGCTCCAGATTGGCTGCACCAACAAACCTGGGCTGACATCTCCATGTTAATACACTGATTATTGCAAAGATATCAATGATCAAATTTGAGTCTCGCCTCATCAATGCAATACCAAAATGAGCTCAGTCATAGATGAGAACTCTACCAGACTATCTAAAGACTATCAATTAGTGAATTGAACACACCATCTACCTCAACAATAAAAGTTAACACATTTAATCATGATCTGAATAGCTTAACTTATAAGAAAGTGATGGACAGATCTCAAGATGCTTAGACTCGAACTGATGGATTGGGAGCGACTCACTTACCTAGCCAGCATTCTCACAATCCACTCAGCCTCTGCTTCATATCTTAATTTTAAACTTATACTCATTATTGATTTTGATGTGCCTTTCAGTGCTCAAAGAGGAATGCATAATTGCTCAACTGGGACAAAGTGATGTACAAATCTAGAACTCTACTGAAGTGTTGATTCAACAACCTTGAGTCTCGGAAGCTACACATGGTTTCTCAGATTACATCATGTATGTATTCACTTCTCATTTAGCTATTGACATTGCTTGGTATTCATGTAATCATCATTATACAAAGTTGTATCAATTGTTTAAATAAATTGTTATTTTTTAAAAAAAAAAAACAATATTAATTTTCCCTTGTCACTCTACTAACAGATAAAACAAATGAAGCTAAGAGAATATCATTATAAAGAGAATTTAATATAGGAAAGTTAGAAATAATATATATATATATGTGTGTGTGTGTGTAGTAACAATAATAAAATTAAAATAAATAAGTAACTCAATAAATAATCAACTGGCCCATAGCATTGGGGTGCTAAATTGTAAATGGGTAAAGTATTCAAATAATAGAGCTAACAAGCTGGACACCAAATTGTAATAAAATAAATAATGATTTTAACTTAACCAGGTGATGAGTAATAAAATATTAGTTTAATTAACTTTTACTATCAATAATGACAAAATGTAACTAAAAAATGTTAAATATAATGTAATAAAAATGATTAAATATATAAAATATTTATTTAATATTTTGGCTAGCTGATATTTTTATATATGAACAAAAAAAAAATATTGAGAGACTCTCAAACTTTATATTAAAGTATAGTGTAATAATTTAACAACGAATAATCACGAAATCCAACTTGATTAACAAAATAAAAAATTATTCATATAAACAATAACAAATATATACATAAAATTACGAAGCAAATAAAAATATCTTTTGTTTAGTAATTTAATCCTGAATTAATTATCATTTATCCATTATATCAGTTATATAGTTTTATAACAATAACTAACATGTGTTGTGAACGATACACTAAAAAAAAATTCAAAAACAAAAATATAATATACTAGTATAAATATTGCCAAATAAGTATATAAAATATATTTTCAAAAACTTAATAAGTATGTTTATTTTGTTTACTGTTTTCTTATAACACTAAGCATAAGTTTATTAATTTACATGCATACAATATTATAATATAAATGTTTATTAAATACATACTGCCATTAAGATTACCCATATATATTTATACATAAAATCTATTGCTTTTTAAATATATATATATATTTGAGAAAAAACATATTTAAATAATTAATATTATTAAATATATATAATATTTTTATTTTTTTTTACTACGTAATTTAATCTTTCTTTTTGGTAATACTATATTTTTCTGTATTTTTAATAACCACATTCATTCTAAAAAATAAAAATGAAGAATATAAAAATATATACTATCTGTTGAATTCACCGTAACACCCACAAGAAATATCCTTTAAAGTGTAGTTCCAGTGAAATAATATTTATTAGATACATCAAACTTTTACCATTAACATGAATTTTTTATATAAAGATACAAAATAAAAATAAATTTAAAGTTCAAAATCCTTTGAAGCTTCTATTGGAAATCCCACAATGTTTACATAGTATATATATAGATATTGTTCTTAAATTCAGTTAAATTCCCATAATAGCTTTCACAAATTGTATATATTTTGGCATCCCCAAGTTTTTTAAATGAAGTATTCCACAAATAAAAATATCAGGACATTAATATTACTTTCTTTAGTAACAACAACAGCAATTATCTATTTTCATTGCAACACAAACTTTATTACACAATAAGATGATTTTTATTCAATGTTAAGCAGATTCTCAAAAGACATGAAATCTTTTGAGCAAATGTTTATTAGCTATACCCATCATATTTATAATTAAATTTTAAGGAATATTATTAATATTCATAGCACATGAACTTTGCATAGTTTATCTAATAAGATACAAATTTAAAATAGGCAAAACTCTCTCCATCCAGTAGTGCCACTCAAAGCAAGTCAGAGTAATCCTAAGATCTAGGTGCAGTGCTCTCAGATCCAAGGCTCCTCACTGATGAAGGCCACAAGCCAGAAACTAGTTTGGGGATATTGTATGAGTAGGTACTAGATAGGATTTTATGCACAAACCTTCTGGCATCCATTGATTACTTTGTCTTGCTTTGAGTGACACTACTGTATGGAGAGAGTTTTGCCTATTTTAACAACAGTTGAGTAAACACGGAAGATAGTGATCATGTGAAGATACAAATTGAAAGAGAGTATGCAAACTAAAATCAGGGGCTTAAATAGTTTTCTCCTGATGATGTCATATTAATATCATTATCCTAGATATTGTTTCCATGGCATAATTCAATTAAGTTCATTTCCAAGGTCTCCATTATCAAGAATTAAATTTATATATAAATATCAACTCAATAAAAAGTTCTTATACATATATCAGTGTTCTATGGTGTTAAAATATTTTCTAAACTTTGTAGTAATAAATATACAATAAGGTTTGTTTTAAGTACAAATTAAAAACGCACTTTTAAAATCATATTTTATATAAAATACAGATAATCCTTGTATATATTTATTTATTTAATATACTACAATTGATATTTTTATATACCTATTTTAAATAATTAAATATTTTAGAACAATGTTTATTTAATACTAACATTATCTAATATTGATATATAAACACAAATACCTGAATGCACATACTTTTAATAATAAATGGCTATCTTGTATGTTTATGTTTATATATTAATTTTCAAATGTATGTAGCAAATAAAATGTTAAATTAATTGATTAATATGTAATTCATTTTATTGTTACCATTATATAAAATCATTTAGAAACTCCTATTAATATATCCCAAACATAACATATATTCATCATTAACTTTATTATATCATCTTAAGAATAAAATATTAATTTTTAATGTTTTATTGCCTTGATATAAGATAAACTAACATTTTGATAGACCATTTCTTTAAAATATGAATGCAATCTTTCATTATAATGTGTTGTCTAAAACTACAGTTTACTAACAAGGTAAACTATTAGATTATTTTAAATTAATTTAGAATTAAAATAAAAATAATCTAACAATTTGTTTTATAAATATAAAGATTTCAAGTTTAAACTCAGGCCATAATGGTACAATATATATATAGCTTAATAAAATAATTTGATAGAACAGACAGGATTATAGGAATTAATTTTTAATTAAATAAATAAATAATTAGTTGACAGTAAAGAAAAAATCATGTCCTAAAAAAGTGAAAGAATTTACATGAGTTTGTGTGATAGAGTTACTAAGTTAAAATTGTCAAGCATTGTTAGCCGAGAGGTCATCGCAGATGCCTTGAAAGCAAGTAGTTGGTTACAGACGTTTGTGGTTTCGCGTCCCGGCCGATGCTATGACATATGGAAAAAAAAAGTTAAAATTAGGTGTTTATTACATAATAATCTGTTGGAAAGTAGCTTGAATAAGTTATCATTAGGATGTCGTGATCAAATAATATGTAATTGTTTATTGCCAGTGATAATTTGCAATTGCTTATTATTTCCTAATATTATTTGCTTTGCCATATCAATATGTAGAATTGCATCTCAAATTAAATAAAAGAAATATAAAATTATAAATGAAACAAAGACTATCAAAATTTAAAATATTACAATAGGAAATGCTTTAAAATGATTAATTGAAGTTTACTAGGATTAATTGTTATTTAAAATATAATTTATAAACAGAACTACATTAGAATTTTTTCTTCCAAGATTTCATTAAAGAAAAAATACAATGTAGTAAAATGTGAAAAAAATTTAATACGGTTAGTTAAATTTCACATAGTATTAATATGCTGCTAAGATTATTTTTAATATATATATCAAATGCTTATTCAGCTGCTGACAGGCTCTACAAGTGGCAGATAATGAAATAATCTTTAGATATGAAGACCAAGTACAAATAACAAATAAACAGTGCCCAACCAAAAGCTGCTTTTTCCTTATAGGATGCAAAAAGTCATTCTATCAGTCATTTTGATTACTCTAGGCTCACAAAATTCCCAAGCATAATTGTATTACTTCCCTATAATACTAAGTGTCTTTACATACTTTAATTTAGCAATGCCAGTGATTCATTACACTGTTTCTGATGCAAACAGACATTTCTGTCTTCCTCCTTTCTTTCTTCAGTAACATAAATTAAGGTAGGGCCTGACCATTGTGAGCCTCTCGTGGGGATGTGACATCTCTTTATAATAACTATGACAGCATATAAAAGCGATTTACCCGCTGATGAAGAAGCTGCAAAAACCAAAACAATTAAATGGCCCGAGCGCTTTCGAGGTTTTCCCTCATATTCATGGCCAACATAAGTTATAAATCATTTATGTAATGTTGCTAACTAATAAAATATGCAAATGTGAATGCAAATTAGTTTGTCCATTTTTTTGAGATAGAAAACAAGTGTCGCGTCTATTGATGGAATTGTTATCACTGATAACAAAATACGCCTTCTTGATTTTCCTTTTGCAGTCATTGGCTTCAGAGCATACTATCTTGGGGTTGCCGGGTTCAAACACATGGCCAGCCTGCTTCTCATGTTCGAAGAATATTGAGAAATTATCGTTGTTCTTTTTTGCTCTTCTGTAAGTATACATGTGTTGAGCAGCTCTATTATGACAATGGAGTGTGTGCTTGTGCAATAGCATCTCCATCTTTTAACTATACCCACAGCATTTCTGATCCAATACTTTTTTCTTCTTTTTTTTAATTCAAGCCCTTGAGAATTAATAAATCAATGATGGAGAGGCTTAATAAACTGACAATCCTTAAGTTGTTATCTTTGCTCAAGGCAATATGAATCATTAATGAGTTGGTTTGGAACTGGATTTAAATGAGACAGGAATTTCTGATGGTAAAAATTATATGTTTAGGCAGCCCTATTTAGGGAAACCCCAGCCTACCATAGAAGTGGAAAGGCTTAGAAAATATCTAAATATGGCCTATCTCACACAGTCTGGTTAAGTTGTCACTGGCAGATTGCTAATTTCAGTGATAGAAATAATAAGATTAGTAATAATAATACCAGTAGTAGTGGAAACAAGAAATAGTGTTAGTATTAAAGGTAAGTATTATAAATCTCTTTTTTTTTTTTTGTAAATATAGGTACAATGAATGTGAAGAACTTTACCTGATATAACTTTCCAAGACCAGAATAGAGAAGTGCACTTATGGTGAAGAAACTGTAAAGATTTAAAATTAATATAGTTGGTTTTTGTGGAACTCATTTCACCAGAGGAAAAAAATTCATAGAACAGATAATTGGATACAAGTATTTTGGAAAGGCAAATGAACAAAGAATTTAAACTTGGGTTAAATTTGCTGTAAAATCTAATTTAATATCTTCTATTATTGGTGACCTCATTATATCAATAAAAGAGTAATCTTAAAACTTGTCTTATATAGTATCTAGACTCCAACCTTAGATTCAGAGAACTTAGTAGGAAAAGATTGGATTTTTCTTCTTGGAGACTTTAATGTGTGTGTTAGTATAAATAGTAGACTTTGGCCAAAAAGTTATTGGAAATAACAGTTTTGGGGCTGTAAATTAAAATAGTATGTTACTAAAACAGGCAAAACTCTCTATATGTATTGTTACTATGGAAGTTCTTTTCAACACATGGATTGACTACCAGAAACACTTTGTTTAAGCAAAAAACCCACTATTAAAGAAAAAAGAATGCATCCATGCTCAAAACAATGCCATTTAAAGATTACATTACATTTAGAATATAAGAGAAATTCAAATTACACAAACACAAATACAGATTTCTGGGAAAATCATATATTAATAAACTCCAAGATTAAAAATGGTTATTGCATTAAAAAATAAATATTATTCCAATCATATTCACAAGAAAATTGATGTTCATTCTTTCGAAGAATCTGTACCAACTTTCATCGGTGATTAAACCCTAAAATTGATAATTTGGATCTTCAGGATTGTCATGTTATTGAAACATGGAATTCTTTTAAGAAGTGTGTTACGGATACAATTAAATCTTGGGTTCACTAAAAAAAAATTCATGACTGGTTTTCTGACAATAATCCTAATATTAGTAAGTTAATTAAAAGAAAATGTGGCATTTTCTGCTTGTCACAATAACAGATTAAATGTGGAACTTCACAATAAATTAAAAGATCTGAAAACGGAAGTTCAATAACTGATAAGAAGATTTAAAAACGATTGTGGAATAAAACTGTAAAAAAGAAACAGGCATTTGCTGAATATGATCATTCTAATTTTTTTCTAATACACTGAAGGCAACCTATGAAACAGTATTACGATCCTATTAAATCCAGCTATGCATTCTCTTATATGATAATAACGATAATTTGAACAGGTGGAAAAAGTATTTTGATGACCTTTTGAATAATGATACAAGAATTTTGACAATGAATTTTAATGATATATCTATTTTACTGACTCGTTTCGATTTGGGTACAGATGTACAGCTAATAGAAATCAAAACAGTTCTAATATTCTTAACATGGAAAGACTGCAGTCCTGATGAAATACTTGGAGATGTTTTAAAATATAGTGGTGATATATTCACTTCAAAAATAATGGAATTTTTTAGGAATATCTGGACCTATGAAGCTGTGTCAGTCAGCCTTAAGAATGCTTTTACTGATTCAATTGTTAAAAACAAAGAAATTAGAAAGATTTCAGAAATTATTGTGGAATCTCATTATTATCCAATACAGCAAAAATATTTTCAATACTTTGGTTATAGATTGATTCCAATTATAGATGAATGGTTTCCAGAGACTCAATGTGGTTTTAGAGAATCAAAAAGCAGTATAGATATGATTTTTGTTGCCAGGCGAATACATGAAAAATGTGAGGAACAAAGGAGTAATTTATTTATAGCTTTTATTGAATTGGTCAAGGCATTTGATTCAGTTATTAATATGACAGCTCTATGGTATTGCATGAAGTTAGTTGATTGCCCACCAAAATTTATTCATATTATATATCATCTATGATGGAATAACAGAGGTATCATTACTACAGATGAAAAATCAGGTATTTGAAATGAAAACTGGTGTAAAACATTATGTGTACTTGTTCCAACATCGTTTTCAATTTTTATGACAGTGATCTTTGGAATTGTTTATAGGTGGCTTTAACAAAAAGTAATTAAAATGTGATATAGATTTGATGGTGAAATTTTTAATTTGAATTGATTAAAAGCAAAAACAAGAATATCATCTTTTTGAATTCTGCATTTACAGTATGCTGATGATTGTGTTATTTTTGCCAGTTCAGAAAATGATTTACAGAATGTTTTTAATGTTTTGAATACTACTTATAAAGTTTTGCTTTATTAATTAATGTTTGGATGGTCATTAACTTAAGAATATAAATCAGTTTAAATCACTTGGTAGTTTTATATGTAGAAAGGTGGACTTAGATGTTGAGTTCCAACACAGACTTCAATGTACTGCTACTACTTTCAACAAGTTTCAAAGATAAAGTATCTTATCTCAGAGACATTACTACCATAACTAAATTAGTTGTATATAAAGCTGTTACTTTATCTAATTTATTGCATGGATGTGAAACATGGGCATTCTATCAATACAAAAAATGCATTAGAAATGTTACATTTAATTTGAAATTACAATGGTATGATTATCCCAATCAATATGTTCTTCAGCTTTGATGGATGTAATACTTCTCAGTCTCCTATTATGAAATCACATCTTCATTGACTTGCACTTGTAAACTGAATGAACTTCCTTACAGAAGGTTTTCTGGTAAACTTGAACATAGATTTTGTAAAAGTAAACCCAGTCTATGTTATAAGAATTATCTCAAAGATATCCTAATGAAGTGGAATGTCAATTGTTTCCATTATGAAGATATGGCAGAAAACAGAATATATTAGAGAACTAAAATTAGACATGGTGTTAAGTATTTCAAAAAGAAAAGTTTTCTGCTGAGGAAACTAAAAGATAACATATCAAGATAATAGAAAAAAGGAACAACATGATCTATACAAAGGCGTATTTGTGATTCACAGATCGATTATATACAATAAAATTGCAAAAGTCATTGCTACAATTATTTCTTTTTCTCTCACCTTTTTTTTCTTGTTTTGAAATTGGAATGAGTAGCTGTTTATTTTATATATATATATTGTAACATAAATTAACTTGATCAAAGATATTCAAATATAATAAATAAAGGTAGAAATCCATTGTAACTAAAAACGGAGGTAGAAAAGATTCGAATATAAATATTACCATTTTATACCTGGATAGCTATAATAGTCATGGAACAAATATATTAAAATGATGAGTAGGAATAAATTAAACATATTTCTATAATTAGATTTCTCAAGATATCACAATATCAATAATGAGAAACAATAATGCCTGGAGACTAGTCATTTAAGGTGTCTGGCCTATTTCAAACCCTAGTTAGGCAGGCATTGTCTCATCAATAAACAAGTAGAAATTATAAACAATTATTAAGAACAAACTACTATAACTCAGGAAATAACATCAAGTAGGTGAGTACACTGGTAACTCAATAAAATATCTTCTCGGGTATACAGCTGGTAGATTTTATTCACTTTCATCTCTTGGTTTGATGTCAAGTGCATATTTAAATAAATAACAAGTGAATATGGTCTAGCAGGGCGCCACTAGATTATCTGAACCTAGACAAAGTTATATTTATAGCTTTTTCACATGTACCGGGATTGAATCCCTTTTTGGTACTTTATTTCTAATAAGTATGGAGGATTTTGCTTTTAGACCCATATCACTGAATGCAATAAATTTAGGTAAACATAAAACATCTTTAAACTAAAGTGGAGTATATAAAATTCATTAGACAGAAATCATTTCCTAGATCTTAACATAATAAATGCGTTTCAATATTTTTTTTTAAGTTTTACTAGCTCAGATTATTATTATTATTAATTTAGGATGGCAATTCACTCATCCTTGCATGAAATAGATGATGGGATGGTGGTTATAATATTACTAAGAAATCACTAAATACTATGAAATCAATATTTATTTATGGCCTTTAAACATTTATCTATCCCATTAATTAAAACGTGATGATGATAACGATAATGGTTTCAACCACAGCTTTAGAACTAAGCCTAATCATAAAATTTAGTTTCAGAAATTAATAATTAGTGGCAAATCTTAGTATATCTAATTGGAACTTAAATAGCTAATTTCACCTTGATGATGAATGATCACACTTAGCCTCGTTTACTAAAATAAACTAATATTTATTACTGCATTTCTAACATATACATAAAATTTCTAGACATACATGAAAATTGATATTAACAATAACAACAATAATCATAATCGACTGTTTTAAAATCATAACATTAATTTTTAAATTCTTCCCCCTTTCCTGTAACTGGTATATTAAATTGGATGTCCTATTGACCATGATTTTCACTCCACAAGAAAATACTTCAAAAAAAAAATAAACACTTTTTTTTCTCTTTTGGACACATACCTTTATAATCTAACATGTAAAGCAGAATGATAAAAAAAAAAATGTTAGTAGAAGTTAAAGAGCAAGATTTCCAGAACAAGTTTTAAATTATTTTTCTCCCCCTCCCTTCTACCCTCTGAAATGCTATACTTTAACTTAAAACAAAATCTAATATTCTTAATACCGCCTATTATTTTACATTCATACACAATTACATATATGCAACAAGTATTATTATATTATGTATGTGCGTGTTTTATCTCCATAATAACAAAAATATTATTTAAAACAAAATAATAATAATAAAATGTTACATATTAATAACATTTCATAACTTTAGGTTAATAGACAATCATAATTTTAGTACATATAAAATCATTACTGAAGCTTATGTTTATCGTTATTAAGAAATTCTTGGTTTCAATTGATCTTGGTTGTTTTAAAAGTTCTTTAAACGAAAATATACCACTCTCTTGCTAAAATTTTATTAAGTCTCTGATATCATAAAGAAAATATATAAAAGAAAAATTTATATTACCAGTTCTATTCTTTGTAGCGACTTCCAACGAGTCAAATTTAACTTGTTTAATGTCTATACTTTTTCATCTACCATTTCCGTTTTTCTTTGGAACAATCTCTTTCTTGAGGTGTATAATTATTTGATGATGATGATTCTATTGAGGTTATTTGCATTAGTGGACAATTTGGAATTCATTATATTAACTTTTCTTCTCTTCCTGTCAAGCACGATTCTTTTAGTGGATGAAGTACATCAGTTGTTTTCACATTTATAATTTTTCTTGGGTTTAAACTCAGTTACTGGAACAATTAATTGGACTTGATGATTACTCATTTTCCTGATCACCTTCAAATGCAGATGAATGTTTTCCTCTTTCTATTTAAAAACATCTTATTTCTCTCGGTCAGTTGAAAGGTGTAGAATATTATTTTTCAGACAAGACATCCTTTCCCTCCTATATGACGTGCTGGTTGATGGTCAGGTAAAAGATGAGACACATATAAAAATTTTCTACTCCACCATTCTTATATCTTTAACCTCCAAAAATTCAATATATAAAAAAAAATGACTTGAAATTGGGAATTTTTGTAGAGTTGAGACACTAGTCTTTTCTCTTCAATATTTTTAAAAGTCTGTCCTCCGAGTCAACTGATTTTCAGACTGCTTTTATATCCAATTTTTTATTTCTATTTTTGATCAATTCGTTTTTAGCTGGAGAGTGCAATCCTTTTTTAGGAACATTAAAAAAAATCACACACCTGGTTTCCACACAAACTTTTGTCTTGAAGAAAAAAAATAGTCTTAATCCCTTTTCCTCACATATATCTGTAACATCTAAAAATGGGACTTCTTTCTTTTGATCTTAGGATGAGACAATTTCAAAATTAGAGTTCTCACCAAGCTTAAACTCCAAAATGACAAACAATCATTTATAAAACAAAATTGCTACAAAAATATATATCTAATTCAACAGATTTTCTCCCTTAACACAAAATTGTTGAATAAAAAAAAAAATTTGACAGATTTAACCCTTCTTCTTTTTCAATATATAATAAATGTAAATTTATGTATGTAATATATCCAAGCACACACACTGCCATTATTCCAATCATTTATAAAACTGGCCCATTAATAATATGAATGCTAGTTTAGAAATTATAACCCTAATATTTAAAATTAAATCTGTAACTTTTTCAATTCAAATTTCAATTATAAAAAAGTAAAATAGAAACAGAATAAGATATTAGAATTGATCAAGTATAGGTTAGTTTTAAAGAAAGTTAATATTTAATACATACAAATGACTAACTAGCTTTGTTAACCCACATTGCCTATACATATGCGTTATAACTATTTTTTTAACAAAAAAAATTAAATACTGAATAACTAACTGTGTGTACTACTCTTTTTGAGTTTTTTTATCAACACACAAACAAATAAAGAATATAACGGTTGTCCCACTCTCTTTCTATCTTAAGCTTTTAGAACTGGATCTTGTAGGGTTTAAACTTGGATGCCCTACAGCTTCCTTTTTATATAAAAATGTGATGATTTTTGTTTTACATTTTCTTTCATGCACATTACTACAAATTTAGCTAATGATTAAATTGTAATGGCACTATATATATATATTATATATATATATATATATATATATATATATATATGCTAGATAGTTGGATTTGAAGACATATAGATGTCTGAAAACTTCAGATTTTCTACTTAATAGTAAAGTATTTGATAAATGCTGTGCTTGAGTTGGCATTTTAGATCTAGTGTCTGAAATCCTAGTGCCTCACTGAAGAGAGCCATCAGTTTGAAACTGGTTTGGCAATAGGGATAATTCTAGATAGAGATTTTAAATGCTTTCTCTTCTGGCATTTATTGGCAAAGCTTGTTTAGAGATATTAGCATGCTCATTATAATATATATATATATGTATGTGTGTGTGTAAATTAGAAAAGCGATTTGAATTTAGAAAAAAATAAGGGACTAGAAAATATGGGATTATGAAGACAATTATTAAAATATGTATATAAAGAAACATTTGTTATATTGATTTAGAAAAGGTTATTGAGGGGATAAATTGAATTGGATATTCTAAAGAGGAAAGAAATAAACTGAAAGGAGAAAGAAAAAACTTTTGTAAATCAGAGCATTTCAGGAAGAAAAGGATAATAATTTTATCCTATTTGTTTAAAATATATTTGAATAAGTTGCAAAAAAAAATATGGTTTTCATAAATACTTATAAAAATGGAGTGCATACACAGTAATATGAAGACTTATTGATCATATAGAAACACTTTAAAAATTAAAGATGAATTTAAAGAGAACACATAAAGCACAGTTAAAATTAAAACAGTAAAATAAATAGATGGAACAGAGTTGATAAATGGATAACAAGTTCTGGAATCAGTTATTGCTTTCAAATATTTGGAAAGTTGGGTATCTAATAATAAAACTAATCATTAAAAAAAGTAATCATGATTTTTACAAAGGTTAAACACATTTTTAATAATGGGAGATTCTTCCGTGTCCATTTGAAGTTAGCTATCATTGGAGTGCTGCTATTTAGTGTTATTTGGACATTCGGTTTTTTAAAAAGATTGCATAAATAAAAATTTGGAAATGAATTAGAAAGATAAATCAGAAACACTGATATATACATATTGAAAAATGCAAGAGATAAATAATATATATACAAAAAAAGGTGAAGAGAAAGTGGTTTAGATATATACCTACAGGTGGAATAATTTGAAGGGGTTCAAAGGAATTGCTGATGGTGAGAGAAAGAGAAATAATGGAAATGACAGATATTCTCAGAAAATGGAAATGTGATATATGGGGTCTATCTTTAAGCAGATAGTTAATGTTTACAATCTAATATAGCAGTAATGTAATATTCAAACATTGGAAATAATAAATTGATCATCGATCAGAAACCTTTTGACTTTTGAGTCCAATACTTTAAAACTGTGGTAAACTAGGCAGAGCTCTCTAATAGATTAGTTGTAAATATAAATTTTTATTAAACGCCCATTATTATATTAAGTAATAATTTACTAAGGCTGTAACCTTAGAAATAAGCGTCTGAAAAATACGAAGGTAGGGACCTCTATAGGTCTTAAAAACACAAGCTTCACTCTTAGATCAAAACACTTCAGCTTCACCTATTTATATATAAAAGTAGGTTGAAGTAAAGAAGGATTCTCTAGCGTAAGCTTGTGTTTTTAAGACCTATAGAGGTCCCTACCTTCGTATTTTTCAGACGCTTATTTCTAAGGTTACAGCCTTAGTAAATTATTACCTAATAGATTAGTGTAAATTTTTAGACATATCTACATATTATTGGAGAACTTGATGAAGTCTTACATATATATATATATTGATCTGTAGATATACGTAATCTGTTTTAAATAGCATTTGGGTTAAAATGTAGTAATTGTTTTTTTTTTACTCTTGAATTAATTGATTAATCATGTAAGTGAAGAATATTAAATGGACGATCTGAAGCATCCGCGCACGAATAAAAATAATTATGAATTTTTCAGCCCATTTTTTTTTAAATACATTTTCTATATTACAGAAAGGAAATAAATAATAATAAAAATTAATTTGCAGCGATTAATATCATAAAAAAATTGTAAACCAGTTTTGTAAATAACTTAATCAAGATTAGTGCAATGGAGATGTAAGTTAATTAATAAATTTCATTTTCTAAAGCTCATGAAACAGATTATGATTTATTTATTTTTTTGTAAAATATTATTCAATGTAAATTAAATTTAACTATTTTTTAAACACATTAAATCTTGAAGTTTGTTTATTCTTGCTGCACATCCTCATGATAAATACATTTGTTCTGAATTAATTAAATTTAAATGAAAGATTTAATGTTAATATATTAAGTCTTCCATGCTTTTAGGATCTGAGAGATTTTTTGCAGAAAATGGAAATTTTTTAGGACAAATCAAGGTTTTTTAAAGTGACTACTTAGGCATCAACTGTAGAGACTAAATAGATGGTTAGTTTTTATTTGAAAAATAAAATATTTCAGATCGAATTAGATTATTTATAAGAGTAGCAAGCAACTCGCCAACCACAAAAAAGACATATCATTACTGAAAGAATATCATATAAATATTGGGTACTAATATATTATTCCATCATCCAAGTTTGGCAGCTATGTTTTTTTTTAATTATACATCTTCAGGGGCATACAAGTATTTATTTATCATTTTTTCTCACTTATTTTACTGAATATTATTAATTTTAAAAAATATTAATAAATCGATTATAAATTCATGTTAAGTTTCAAAAACATTAATAAATCTATTATAAATTCCATTCACAAATTAATTATATATATATATATATTATAATGTATAAATGCTAACACACTTCAAACATTGACTTCTTACATTCAGCTTCTTTGTTGTTGTTTTTCAGAAACATTTTTGCAAGATGATTAAAATTTGGTTTCTTCCATTGACAGAAGACCATGCAGTGGAGTATTTGAAAAAGATATGGGAATCTGCCCTGATGAAAAGTCTGTGTCTATACACAAAGAAGATGCACTTATGGTGACTTTGAAAGTTGTTAGGCATTTCAGGCAGTCGATATGAATAACCACATCTGCTACTTTGTACATTGCAGTTTAAATTATTTAATTTAATTTAATTTCTATCAATTGTCATACTTTTGTGTAATTTATTTTATTTTTATAATAATAATAAAAAAGGTAAATGTTAAATACATCTTCTAGTCAGCCATTTTATTTTCAATTTAGTTATTATAGGCCCCTGAAAATGTATAATGCAAAAAACATGGCTGACAAATCTTGAGTGATTGGATAATATGTAAATACCAAATACTATCAGTTATGTAATATTAAATTTTGTTAGTAAAATCAGCAAAAATAAATACAGCAGTTGATTCCTTATGTATAATCTTTAACTCGTGAATTTTTTTGGGTGAATATTCCAAAAAGATTGTCATGAATTATAAAATTAAGTGAATACATAAATAATCAAATAGTTATGTAATTCAAAAATTTATATAAAAATTCTCATGTAGTACAGCCAGTGTAAGTAAAAAAAAAAGATCTACAATCCACAGACTTTCAGACCTCAAGTCTCCCAATCTACCGCTGCTCTAAATTATAGTGGACCAAATAATCAAGTGTTTTACTCTTAGAATTCATAAGATGTTTAATTAAGCCTTGTAAGTGACAGAACTGGAGATGTGAGCTTTAGACCTTGATCTCCAAAGAGTGCCATTCTACAAACCACACTGCTCATAATTAATATTTATAAGCCTTTACAGAATGGTTGATATAAAATGTCCGCCCAAAAAAATTTATTGTAAACTTGAGCATGATTTTAATGGAAGAAACAGACTGTCTACATTAAAAGGATTGCTTTAAAAATGTTCTAAAGAAATGTAGTATTGATGGCTTTCATTGAGATGTGATTGAGAACAGAATCCAATGGAGAGTTACAAATAGGCAAAGTATTAAAGTCTTTTATTTAAACAATGTCTACAGCAAAAGACCACATCATAAAATATCACATAAAGTGAATAACAGACCCACATGTTCAATTTGTTATCATATTTATGATTCGGGGATTGATCTGTAATCAGAAAAATCATCTCCAGTATGTTTGTTGTTTTTGTTTAAGTGTCATAGCATCGGTCGGGACGTGAACCCGCAACCCGGGCAACTGCCTGAAAGTGCAAGGCAGTCGCGCTGACCTCTCGACCACCAATGCAAGATATGTCCAGTATGTTGTTGCAATTATTATCACTTTTCCATCTCTGCTGTGTTGTTGTTGCTCTTGTTATTACTATTATATTTTTATTTTCTTGGATTTGGAATGATCATATTTACTTGTTAGTAGCTACTGCTGATGATGATGAAAATAAATCTCACGGTCCACTTGCCATCTCCATGAATAGATTTGAATCCGAACTAGCAAAACCTTGGAAATGTTGTTTGCTTTTGGCAAACCTATAGTAGCATATACTATGAATATGAGGCAACACGAGCGAGCGCTTAGCCATTAACTTTTGTATAGACTTATAAAAATAATTATTATAGCTTCTCTTTTTTTTTTTTTTCATGTGTCAAAGCATCGGCCGGGAAGCGAACCCGCAAACACGGGATAACTGCTCGTAAGGCAGCTGTGCTGACCACTCGGCTACCAACGCTTTCCAGCGCCTCACACGCTTCTAATTTTATTATAAAAGATAACTATAAAACTAATCAATAAAAAATATATACATAATTGTATTAGCATTTTAAAAAAATCTCATTATAATTTTAATTATTTAATAAAATAAAATTTAAATTAAAAAAAAACTGTTACAACAAAACTAAATGATATTTTTTTTAAAAAAAAGAATGAACTTTAAAAAAATAATTTATTCTTTGTACAAAGAGAGCTCATACTTTTCCAAGATTTGAAAAATAATTTATAATTAATCACTATTTTATTTTATTTTTTTAGAAAAACAAAATAGTAGCAAAACAAAAAAATATTTTTAAAGAATATTATTTAAAAAAAGAAAATGTTTGTTTAAAATATATATATAATGTAACAAAATGTCACTAATATCTTTTAGCTGGAAATAAAAGAAACTACTATACCATTTGTCCTGAAAAATTGTGATAATGTTTTTATTTAGATGTGGTAATAGGTTGGACTATTTCCGTCATCTATCATTAAATGTTGACGGTTTAGAACATTTTAAACTTTAAACTTTTCAAATACAAACAACTCTTAGCAATAACACACAAATAGACAAAATAGGTTAGTAGATTACACAACAATTCGAGTGGTATTATTCTCTGATCTTTTTCAGGTGTTGCTGGCCTGGCCAGCAATTCAATATTCAAGAATCTAAAGGCATAAGTTTGACTACTATGCTAACATTGTCATTGGTCAGGCCAGCAACATATGAAGGTAAGCAGAGAATAATATCACCCAAAATGCTGTGTAATATACTAACCCGTGTTGTCTATTTGTGTGTTATTACTAACAGTTGTTTGTATTTGAAAAATTTAAATTAAATTTAAAATTTTCTAGGCATTGAACATTTAATGATAGATGATGGAAATATCCAACATATTATCATGTTCTACACCATCTTATGTAAACTGGATTTTAAAAAAAAAACTCCGGTTTAGACAAAGCTGTGAAATTTTCTTACTGCTTCAAGAAATAGTCTCTTATTTTCAATGCTTTTGTAATAATTTCACATTAACAATATCGTTTTTGTTGTTGTTGTTGTTGTTGTTGTTATTTTCTAAGAGACTTTAATTAGCTTATATTAACTGGTATTTCATTTTAAAAAATTTCACATCAGCATCATTAATTGTTTTCCTGAATTTAAATTTTAATGAGGACTGAGTTTGCTGAAATTTATAAAAATTGTTATTTTGTGTTAAGTGATTTTATATTAACAAGATTTTACAAAAATGGCATTCATAATTTCCTAAATTTTAACCAAATCTTTAATCAAAAAAATATACATATTGTCAAGCGTTGGTGGTCTAGTGGTTAGTGTAGCTGCCTTCCAAGCAGCCGGCCCGGGTTCACTTCCCGGTCAATGCTTTGACATATAAAAAAAAAAAAGAATTCATATTTCTGCATTTGTAAAATACCAGATGCTAGAATGTTTTTGTATAAAATCAGCTACGAACTGATAAAAGACAGAAGTTAGAAACTAGTCTAGGAATATTAGAAGAGTATGCAATAGATAGAGATTTTCTGTACAAATCATTTAGTATCCATTGAGTACTAAGATTTGCACTGGGTGGCACTACTGTCTAGAGTTTGCTATCATGCTGAGGACATGTACAAACGTGGGTAAAGAGATGGGGATTAAATTTATTGAAGAAAAATCAGATATAATGGTGGTTAATACTGGGGGAAAAGAAGATTTAGAATTTTTATTGGGGGATATAAAGTTAAGTGTGGTAAATAGATATAGTTATTTGGGAATTATCTTAAGTAATCAAGAAAATTGCTTGGATGAGTGGGGAAAAAAATGATAAATGAAGCAAAGAAAAGAAAGGGTTTGGTAAAGAAATTAACAAGGTTTTCATATAATAAATATGATGTAGCTAGAATCATATGGAAGGGGATTGCAGTAGCAGGGTTAACATATGGTAATGATGAGTTATGTGTCAATAAAGGGGCATTAGATTACTTAAAAAAAGTACAAAGGGAAGTAGGAAGACATGCATTAGATGCAGAGATGTGGACAGCAAAGGAGGCAATTCAAGGAGAAATGGGATGGTCAAGTTTTTAGATGAGAGATGCAAAAAGAAAAATGAAAATGTTTGATAGGTTGCAGTTTATGGATAGTAAAAGAATAGCCAAAATAGTATTTAATTGGGTTACGAGTAAAGGGCAGGCAACAAGATGGGTGAGAAAGATAATGCGGTATGCAAAAGATGTGGATAAAGAATTTATATCAGTATACTTGTACAAAAGATGGGATGATTGTGTTAGGAGGATTGTTGAGTGTTAAGTGGTAAGAAATGGGATAAAAGAATAGGTGCATTAATAAAGAATAGGGAGTTGGAGAGATGGAGAACTAGTACGGAGAGTAAAAAAGTTTAAATATATATAAAAGTAAACGGAACATTGGGTGCGAGTTAATTTATGATAATAGCAAGGAAAGTAGTTTATTATTAAGGCTCAAATGGGATCTTTAGCAACAAGGGAATAAACATGTAAATGAAAAAATATGGGTGATTTAGTCTACAAATTGTGTAAGGAAGGCATAGAAAATATTAGCAATCTGTTGATTGAAGGTAAATGCTTGAAAGCAGAAAGGGTACAAATAATGAAGTTATGGAAGAATAAATATGAACAAAGTGATTTTACAGAAAGTTGGTTATTGTTTTTTATGCTGTGTTTGGAAAAAGATAAAGGGGATTTAGATATAAGGGCCATAGAGTTGACAAAGATTATGTTGTGGAAATGGGATGGAGCAGATTATGGGAAAGCTTAGGGTGGTAAAAAGAAGGGGTAGATAAAGTGGCTAACAGGTTTCTTTGGGCATAGATGCTGAGAGATTCCTGACTCCATTTAAGGAGAAGTCACAGTACATCACATCACATCACCATAATAATTAATCTAATAAAAACATCGTGAAGAAGCCAAATTCAAATTTATCTTGGCATTGAAAAAAAAAATGATTTATTGATTTGTTTGCAAAAGGATATTCAGGAGAACTAGTCTGATTTTAATAATCTCTTGGCAAAGGATTTTATAGTTAAGCAGCAAGAAAACATAAATTGTTTTTAGTGTGCATATATAAAGTAATGACAGTGATATTAAATATATGCAGTACATACTTGCACTTATGCATTCAAGCTTTTCAAAGTAAAAATAAATTTATAATATATAAATCACCAAATTTCACTTTTTGCACAATTATGCATATATGTTTATGCATTGGCATTACAAAAAAGATCATACGTTTATTTTTTGAATCTACCACATTTTTGAAGAAGAGATAATTTTGATTAATTGAATATTATTAACATTATTACTATTATGACTGAAAATATCTCAATATTTTTAAAACATTTAATTAGTAAATGGTTTGAAGCAACATTATAATAGTAGACAGGAACTCCAGCTGCATGGATCACAACCCAGCTTGATCATTTCTGGTGCTTAAATTCTTGTGAATTCCTAAACAACAAGCCATTTGATTTTTTTATTACATTTTATTATTTTGTAAGCTTTACTTTTTAATGAATCACTGCAATAAGTATGAATTAAAAAATATTTTATATAGGTTGCTACCATTTACGAATTTCAGTATCTATGCCATAACTTGAAACTAAATGTCAAGGATAAGGGATGACTAATGCATATGTATTTTTTCTTCAATGAAATTGATCTTTTTAATATTCTTTTCAATTTATTAATAGTCCATTTTATTCTTGATCCAGTTGTTCTTTCGAAAAATAAATTATTTTACCATTATTAAATTTTGATTCTAAATTTCACCAGTTTCATGACAAATAAATGAATTCTTAAAACACTCATTCATAAATTTACTGAATTCCATTCTTATACCATGGAGTTTCTCATGGGTGGATTAATTCCATCTTTCCTAAAAAAAACTATATCTCATGTCTGGAAAAGTGAGAGTATACATTTATAATTTATCTGTAAAGCACATGTGCATTGGCTTAATCGCTAATATCACTATTACAGTATAAAAACATAGCGCTATATAAAATAATATCTCATTATATATGTTTAAATTCTCCTTTTGTAATTTTTTAACCATGGATTTACTATTATTGAACTATTTTCTTTACAGATATTTATCAATCTACCATCTCTGTTTATAATCAAAGATGCCATAAACAGGAAAGACACATGCTATGCTTTAGTGAGGAAATGAAATGACTAGCATATTTAGCATAAATTTGCATATCATTAACCATATTAACAGTCAAGCTATGATTATTAAGGTTGTACTCTTCGAAAGCACTAAACTCGTTCGTTCTCATTTATATATTTGGTAACAATACACAGCTTTGAGAACAATTGCACCACACACACAAGCAAACTAATATATATATATTTCCCCAAAGTAAAAAAAATATTTGACTTAATCGCAATATATATATATATGTAATATAAAGAGCATGCCAATAGCTCTAAACAAGCTTTTTTTTATGATAAATGCTACAAGAGAAAGCATTCAAATCATCTTTATCTAGAATTGTCCCCATCCCAGACTGGTTTTGAGCTAAATATATATATATATACTGTAACCAGTTGGCTTACATCGGACACATTATAGTGTGTGCGCATAAATATATATAGAGTAAAGAAAAAGTAGAAATAAACACAGACAAAAATTATAAATATTTTCTACATTCATTGAAATAAATAAATAATAACTCTGATTTAAAATATTATTGTAAAATTAAATATTTTAAAAAGGTCTGATAAATATTATTTGTAATTCTAATTTTGAAATGTAAAAACATCATACTTATTTTTGAAATTTTTTAATTAATTAAACAAAATTTTTATTTATTAAAAATCCCCTAAGTAAAAACATGTATGTTTTCAAAGGGATTAGAGAGATTAAAATAAAAACTGTTTTCAATCAAGGTGTTGTTATCATCTGAGACCATTTTATAAAAAGGGCTGATAAAAAATATCAGTCAGTCTGGATAATAATTTTTGTAAGAATGATCAGCTGAAAAGTTGGTTACAATATTTTGTTGCAACTTGATGAAGTGCAGGAGTTGGTTTTAGCTGACCATGGAATTTTCAGAATAGCTACCATAAACTGATGTAGCTGAAGGCAAGATAGTAGACTGTTTTCCTTAGCAGGAGTTTGAATTCACATGGAGAAAATGACCCACTTCTTTGTGCTGAAATTCATAGCCTTAAACATGGAGAGGATAGTTGTTTGTCTGAAACCTATCAAACCAAGACCAACAATCCTAGACAGAAAGGGAGACCAACATTTTACATGGATTACATTTTACCTGATGATGACAACAAACCTGGATTACATTTTTCTGATGGACCAAAAACCAAGCTTACCAAGAGAAAGCTTGAAGAAATTGGTGTACTTATGCTGCTGTTTATCAATACATGCAGGGAACCACAGATAAACACATCACATGTATATACAGTGAGTTATTTTAATATTTCTTAAAACGACTTTTAAAATTATAAATTAATAACTTAAAGCAAAACAAGTAAATAATTTGTTTGAGTCAAATGTCTAAAATAAAGATGATTTGATATATATATTTAAAGAAATTGTTTTGGTAAATCCTTATAAAAAAAGACATTAAAAGAAGAATATATAACTTAAATGCAAGCATAATTTTGTTTGAATTAAAATCAAAAAGCAAAAAAAAAAAATGTTAAACTTTATGAAAGAATTAAGCAACATGATTCTATATAGTTTCAATACTGAATATTAATTATGAAAAATATATTATTGTAACAAATTTAAATAGGTAAAAGTCAGTGTGCATATATGCACACACACTCATATATGTAAAATTATAATCATTTTTTTGTTAGTGAATATTAACTGTATATTATAAATCGCGCATCTGTGTGCATCATATATGTAAACCAATGTAACAATTTGAATTTTAAATAGCAATTATGTAAATTGCAATGTGATTATTTAAAATTTTGTATTGTAATCAAAATCAGAAAGTTTATATGTGTATAATTTTATTTTTATAAGACCTTAAATTTTTTTTGCTAATAATAAACTTATTTAATTGTTAAAATTGTTTCCATTATTTCTTGGTCACATACAGTAATAGAGATTATGTTCTCTGAGTTAGATTCATGCATGGGATGAATATATAAATGGGGGTGTGTAATTAGTGCTTTTGGGGCATCCAGAGATGATCAATCATAATCCTGGTTGGTGCAAAAGAGAATATTCTTTAAAGCCCATGCATTATCTTTTATTTTAGTTTAGCCTTATTAGGAGTTAAGTTTATAGTAGGCCAGTACAAGTGGAATGAGCATTGATGATGATCAGCATGGTTTTGTATCTCAGCATTATTATTTAGATTTTCTGATCATTGTGTATTCTAAAGGATGAGCACTAGGCTGGTGCATCCAAATTATGTTTAAATAATTGCCCAAGCTGGCAAAGGCTCAATAGTTAGCCTGGTCTACAGAAGACCCATTTCCAATCCAGTCACAAGATTGACTGTTGATATATTGTACTGATTTGTTTATTTCCCTTAATGATGATGATTGGTATTTTACTTATACTGATACTTATATTATAATGTTGGTTGATGTATATTTGTAGTTGCTCTTCTGAGTTAGCTGGCTGATCTCTCAGAGATTCTCTGATCTCATGCTCCTCTTAAATATTTTTTACTTAAATATACTTTTTGTAAATATTTCATTTTAAATGGACTGGGAGTGATGATGATTTTGCCATCACCCAGTTTCATTTTCACTTTCTTCCACTTTGATACCCCTATCCCGTTACAATATATTAAGTACCTAGACTAATGTTGTAAGTCACAGTATTTAAAAAAAAAGTAAAGAAGTTTGTTGGTCTTATTTAATTTTTATTTCACTTGATCTATGGATGATGAAGGTCTTGAGATATAATGTTAACTAGATAACCATGGCAACCTAAGGCTTTAAAATAATATTGTTTACTGCTAATTCTAGCATCAAATCCTAGATGTGTTGTTGGCAATTTCAGGGAAAATATAAATCAGTTAATAGATAAATAGATTTTGGAAATAATTAAGTAGACCACAAAAAAATCACTTAAATAAAATCAATATTATTACTAATTATTACACATTTCAATTTTTGTTACTACAATCACCATAGCAACACATTATAAAACTAAATGTTTTATGTTTCCTATATGTGTGTTTATAAATTAGTTATTTAAAAAATATTATTAAAAACATATGTAAAATATATATATAATTGTAAAAATATTAAAAAGGTAATATGAACTCTTTATTTTGGTTTAAAATGAAAAATAATATTGAACTCGTAGAACAATATTTTATTTTCATTGTATCCAATTGCTTTAAAATCGCCATATCACTTATTAATTGGAGGCATATTTTATCAAAGTATTTTCTTACACCATTGATATTCATTAGTCATCTGGACAACATTAGCTTCATCAAGAGTATGTTATAAATAGAATGGAGATGCTGTAATTTGAGTTCTTATGATTTTATCATTGCTTAGAATTGGCACATTTAGATCTGTCTTTAAAATTTTATTTAATTTTATTGTTTAAGTGATTAATTTATAAAACTATGGAAGAATAAAAATTTTAACTATCTGCCCATTCAAGTGGGGGCACTTTGCTGATGAAATTCCAGGAGAAACAGCAAAGATGTGAAAGAGAAAAACCCATCAAAATGCATTGTATTGCAGGTCAGCTATATAAAGATATTCTGTGGGTAAAAATCCAGAATTTCATTTATTTATTTATGATGGATATCCTGTTTCATATCAGGGAATTTTACAAGATCAATTAATTCAACTTATGTGTGATATTAAGCAATATAGACTTCACTTTCACAATTCGGAAAGAAAAAGCTAGTATTTGTTCTTCACTTGGATATAACTGAATTGTGTCATTGAAAAAATTATCTTTATATGCGATCATAATGAAAATAAAGCCAGTGGTATGTAATTTTTCATCAACTAAGTACTTATTGTTTTAACAGCTTGGATACATTTATATGCTTAAAGAAAAATATCGGAATTTAAACATGAAAGTAATTGGATTCAAACTCATGATAGTTATTCATGCTCATTTTCTCTACTTAATGAAAGGTCATCTTTATGCATCAGGATCAAAAACCAGGAACCAGAAGCTCGATGGACTAGTGAGTAAAAATCGACAGACTTTGACTTAGATGATATATCAAACAATTCAAAACAAAGTAAAATTCTCCATATAGTAGTGCCATCTTGTGCTAACAAGAGAAATCAATGGATACCAGAAGGCTTATGCATAAAATCCCTATCTAGTGCCTACTCATCCAATATCCTCAGTTTTTTGAATGGTTTAATAACAATTATGTGCTAGTATGAGATAGTGATCATGTGATGTTTAATGGTATGATATCTTTGTATATATGTATTTTTTTTTGTTAAATATATATATATATATATATATAGTTTACATTTATTTATCTCACATTTTAAAATTTAGGATTGAAAGATATGTAAATGGTTTATTATAGAATTCACACAATAAAAAAGTTGGAGAGATTCATTTTTGTTCTCATTATTCAAACATTTATTGATGAAATAGGTTAATACAACCCAATGATGTCAAATAGTTAAAATTTTAATATATATGCCAGATTTAACTCGGGGATATTCAAATAGAGAAGGATTTAAATATAGTGGGTTTTATGTTCATTTAATTATTTCGGAATTACATTAATGAATAAATGAATATCAATTTTTATTTGATTACATTTTTTTTAATTATTGTATATTATCTTTGAAGTCTCAGGAGGATATTTCAAATCTCTCTTTCAGTTTTATATACAGTATTATTGTCTTGCGACCCATTTTTGGAGTTTCATACACATAGATTTTTTTATTTTTTTTAATTGATTTTAGTCTACTGCAAACATCGATTGTTTTGTTTATTCTGTTATATTTTTATTATTACTGTTATAAAATTTTATTATAAACCAATAAATTTAGAGTTGATTTAAAATCCAGTGAATCTGTCTAATTTCTTTTGAATGTGCAAAATAATTTTGTTCCTTAAAATTTGATCCAAGATCAAACCCATCTTGGTAAGTAAAAAAAATTGGATATAAATATGATATTTAATATTATATTTAAGTATTTGTTTATTTATCTAAATCAATAGTACTGGTAGAAATAATTTCATTAGTTCAAAGTTGATTATTTATTTGCTTATCTTGCCTGGCTACAAAACTCTTAATACATTTTGTTCTATCATTGGTCAGAGTGATTTGTCTTAATTATTTTTAAACTTCTTTGAAGTGGAGATCATAAATTTTATGAACCAGTATAACATAATATTATCGTTGGCTTGGATAACTTCCAATTTTAGTCATATATAGTTTTAATGGTTATAAAATCTATTTTATAATCGATTGATTGGACATTTAAGTTGATGAATAATATCAGTGATTGTAAGTCAGTAAATATCCAATAGAAACCTATGATATATTGTATATATAATATGATTGGGTACGTAAAATGTGAAATTATCTAATAGAATTTATTGATAATAAATTCTTGTGGAGTGTTTCAATTTAGAATATAACTTAAGCAGTAATTGCATATCGCTATAGTATAGGGTATGAACGAAATATTGATATTATATTTAACTTTTTATTAAAATAGATACAAAATGGAGTAAAGGTTTATTTTATTTGAACATTATTAAATGGTGGGTAGGTTTACAAAAAACGTTTTCAAAATGTAATTATAGTTATTTAAAAACTAGTTGATTTAAATAGAATGTCGTTAAATATTAAAGTAAATTTTGCATTACTATAAATAATATTAGATTAGTACAGTATGTCAGAATTTGTTTGTTTATTGATTCGAATTTACTTTTATTCAATTATCAACAAATAGATATATTAATCATACATCATTGTTTAGAGCAATGATGTATGGTTTCACTGCTTATTGCAGCTTACTTTGGATTGTGAATAGATTTGTTGATGTCTGAGGCGATGATTTCGTTTGCTTTATTTCATTTTAAATACAATCTGAGTAAATTAGATTTTAAAAGAGATTGTTAGTATTTTATGATAGTTTAGGGGACAATCTAAATAATTATGTATGGGAAATATTGTTAATGTCTAGTACGATCAATAACGGAGCTAGATAATTTTACATGGATTCCAACAGTTACTATTTGTTTTTTTCCCATGTGTCATAGCATCAGCCAGGAAATGAACCCACTAACCTGAAACAACTGCTTGTAAAGCAACTGTCACTGACCTCTCGACCACCAATGCTTGACAGTTACTATTTCTTAATGCATGTTTTGCTCTGTGATAAATAATATAAATCTTAAGAGGATTTCTTTATGACAAATATTGATTGAACAAATGTAGAGAGGTAGTGAGATACAAAATCCATTATTATTGTGACAAAGTAGCTACCCAATGCTAGCTGACGGTGATCATATACAAATGGCAATTATTACAAAACATCAAATCAACTTTAGGGTTGTTATAATATGACAATCCATGTTTAAGATAGATCTGTATTATTATGAATAACATCTCCATTCTGAGACATAGTAAAGTTTTTTTTTATATATTATTATCCAATATTATAATCAATAGTCCATTACAAAATGATGACCAATGATTGAGCTATGTTCTATTCAGATTAGGTTGATCATTTTCCCAGCATCATCATTTTTATCACGTTACAATATATATAAATATTAATGAAAAACACATTTTTATAAGTATATTTATATTTTTCCTTGAGTTAGTTCATATATTTATTATTTATATATATAATGATTAAGATCATGGAATTGTGGGAACGTTAGCCTGTCAAATTGTTAGTTGACAAAGACAATATCTAATTACTGTATTTATAAATATTCAATTATAAGATTACATAAATTGATTTGAAAAAATACAGATATGGAATTATAATATTATTACAAATATAATGATTAATACATTCAAAATCCTTAAGCCTGGAACAAAGTGAAACAACAACACAAACATTTGAATGGGAAAAATATAATAGAAGTCAAGCATTGTTAGCCGAGAGGTCATCGCAGCCGCCTTGCAAGCAAGTAGTTGCTTGCAGACGGTTGTGGGTTCGCATCCTAGCTGATGCTATGACATATGAAAAAATATATATATATAATAGAAAATCACAAAAAAATATAAAAGTAATATAAAATTAATTACGGTATTTATTTAAGTTTTAAATGATGTATAGTATGTTAAATTTGAAAGTTTGATTTTAGTGAAATCTAAAATCATAGTTGTAAAAGTGTAAAATAAAAAGTGTAAATAAATTTACCCTAATAAAAATCATAAAGGAAAAAATCATTGGTATGGCCTTTTCATATTCAGAAATTTTGCTTTAGTGAAACTAAAATTGAACTTTTAAATCTTACCGCAATAAAAATCACAAAACATAGCCATCCAATATTTACAACTTTACTTTCTCACTTTAAAATTATTTATTTTATTTTTTTATCAATAAATTTTATTGTGAGCTCAAACAATTACATTATAGCAATAACAGAGATATGTTGTTAACAGAAACTATTAAAAAAAAAGTTACATAACTCAATACCTATGATCTGGGGATAAAAAATCAACTGTTCAATCACAAATTGTCCATTACTACAAGGCTCAATGTAATATTGTAGATGTATGTTGGAGCTAGTTTTTCAGCTCTGTTTCTTGTGGCCTGAAGTTTTGCCAGAAGTAATTTCTTACAGTCAAACAAGGTGGGGCCATAAATGAAAGCGCACCTATTTGACCAATAGGTAAACAGCAGAAAGGTTATGATTCTTATGGATGGAAAAGTCCCATTAGATATGCTAGAAATCAGTCCAGTGAGGAGAGGCACTCTAGTTTTGTATATGGATGCGATAAAGTCTCTGTCCCATTGGAGTGAGGTACAATGGCTCAGAATACATATCATTGTATCATCATCCCATTTACATAAAGGGCAGACTAGTTCCAAGCATGATAACCCTCTATGATAGACCAGAAGATGACATGTGGGCAGAGCATTCAGATTTATTTTAATCAAAAAATTAAAAATTTCGGGTGTAGATGCCACCATTTAAACTTTTGAATGATTGAATGATTAGGAAGGGTTAGCAGGGATGGGATTGAGGGGTGGGTATTCATTAATTAGTTGGTATGCATCCCAGTACTTAATTTTCTGTGAATTAACCTGATTAGGTAGAGGGATAAATTTTGCAATATTTAGCTATAAGGATGACAACCAACCCCTCACGGAAGGAGGAGGGGTAGGACAGACAGATGTGAAGCATGATGCTTCTGGGAAATGGTGAGATAGGTTAAGGATGGTGTTATGTGTATGCTGAAAACAAAAGGTTATAACAGAGTGCAATGATAACCCATTGAGTTTTGCGGGCCTATGAAGGCCCCTCAGGCTGATGGCCACAGTCTTGCCCTTCCACCTAAGTCTTGCACATAGTGAATTTATCTTTCTGATGGATCTTTGGGAAAAGTTCATGATCAACATGAAATAAAAAATCCTTGGGAACACCAGGATATTGAACAGTGAAGTTTTTGCGTATAGTGACAAATAAACTTTGGCTAATGAATCAATGGGTTTTTTGTATCGAGAGGAGAAGGGAGTCCTGTATAGTTTGCCTCATTGCAAGGGGTGAGTTGTAGATTGGGAAACCCAGAAATTTTTGAGGCATGGCAGTAAAAGAAGAGGGGACAGTCTTCCCAGAGGATATGTTCCATGCCGAGGATTTATTTAAATGATAGCAATGTTCATCAGTCTTTCTAATTCTGCTTTTCGGGCTTATGGGTAAAACTATTACAAGTCCATGGAATAATTTTCCAATTTAATTAAAGAGCAAAAAATTTTGTTAGACTTTTGAAAAATTAAATTAATTTATTCTACATATCTGTCTATGCTAGTAGAATAATTATATATATATATATATATATATTCTATTCTAGTAGAATAATTATATATATATATATATATATATTCTACTTCTACTACTAAAGGTATAAATAAACAGGTAAGCAATTTTAATTTAATTCTATAAAATCTATCTCCCAATCTAGCATTCATTTTGTATTGGTGCACAAATCTTAATTTACTTCTATAGAAGACTCATTAAATGTTAAATATTTATAGTAGCATAAATGATAGTCTTTCTCAATTAAAAAAATACTAAATCTAAATGTATTATTATTATTATTATTGTTATTGTAGGCAGTGTAATAATAATGAATTATTAAAATATTCAAATTAATATGAAGTATGTTTAACATTTCATTAAAAAAATTCTATTACTTCCATGGTATAGTATATACAAGCACTTTAATATGCTGGGTGAAGAAGCTGTTAATGGGAAGAAAACAATCAAAGTAGATTAATGTAGGCTAAGCGCTTTCGAGATTTGTCCCTTATAATCATAGCCAAAACAGATTTTAAATCATTGTTGTGATATTGTTAAATGGTAATGTATGCAAATGCATATGCAAATTAACTTATCCATTTTCTGGAGATAGTGAAACATGTGTCATGTCTATTGATCGTGTTGTTATCGTTGACGATAAAATACGCTTCTTTTATCTTCCTTTTGCAATCGTTAGCCTCAGTGCACACTATTTTGGGGTTGGAGGATTCGAACATATGACCGGTCTGCTTCCATGGTATAGTAAATTATTGGATTCAGTACTCACAATTGTTTCTATATTCATGTAATATTATTTTTTACTTCATTTGTATTTGCAATTCAAATGTGCAAACATTTGTTCATCTGTGTATTGAAATGGTTTCTTTCATCTTTATAAATTAATGCTAAGTGCAATTTCGGTGAAGTTCCCACAATCACATGACTGTGGTGAACTTCACTGAAAGTGTACTCAGTATTAGGTTATATAGAAGAAAGAATGCACTTATGTTTATGGTGAACTTCACCAAAAGTGCACCTAGCATTAGGTTATAAAGAAGAAAGAAACCACTTCAATATACAGACAAACATTTGCCTTGGCAACAGTTTGAAATTCTTGATTGTTATTGATATTGGGATTGTCTAAGTGTTGCCTGGTTTTGAATGATATATATTGTAATGATGTGTTTATACACACATTGCGTAAGTGTGTGTGTATATATACGAGATACATGATTTAGTTATTTATTTAAAATAAAATTTAAAAAATGAAATAGAAAAAGAATATTAATATTTAATAGGTTGGGAAAAGTAAAAGTTAAAATAAAAAGAAAAATGATGAGAATAAGTTAGAAATTATTTAGTAATTATAACTTATTTTTCTTTCATGTACTTTTAATTTTATATAATTCTTTCCCAAGTACTTTTGTTAAAAGCATTTTTTTTTTTATTAAAAAAAAAATTTCATAATTAATTAGAACAATTTGTACAAAACTAATCAGACTCCGGAGACAAAGATGCAGAGTGATTAAATGAACAATATATGGCTAATTTCAGTGTGATTAAAATAGAAAAACAAAAAAATAAAGGAATGTACTTTTTAATTAAAAAAAATTTTTAAAGATCAAATGTATTTGATAGTGTGGGTGAAAACTGGAGCAAAGGTGGGATCAGAGTGTATAAAAAACTGACATTCTCTATTGTTATTATTCAACATTATTCAGATTCACATTTAAAATTATTCAGAGGATTCAGGCTATGCAGAAAGTATTATAGAAGACAGTTAAAAAATATAACCAAGATCAACCAGCAGCTGTGAAAAAGTCAATGAGCCACTAATAGTTGAAACCATTCTTTTACTATCGTGCCATGAAAGAAATGAGCGGTTAGATCCAAATGCGAATGTTTGTCCATTTTCCTCTGCTCATCTTGTGTGTGCCATTATCCAAATGCTGTGATATACTGCTCTGACTCACCTTCTGCCAATGTTTGAACCCGCCATGCCAAATGAAGGGAAACAGCCCATGCTATAGGATGCAGAACCAAGAAGAAGTTCACCTCCCACATATGAAAACCAGAGACTGTGCTGTACTTACACCTAGGTAACTATTATCCATTGACATCATTATTAAAACTTTTTAAATCTTCCCCTGAATAGAACTTTAGATTTCACTCAGAAGCATGCATATTTGTTTTTAGATGTAGAATATCTCTTATGTATTTTTATATTTGTATTACTTTTTTATTTATTTATTATTATTGTCTTTTAATAAATTTATGTAAATTATTAGTATTTACATCTCTCTCCATTTATCTAAGTAAATGTATTGCCAGTCTCATGTTTAAGAACTAGCTATGGGTCAAACACTTGAAACATGTTAATTATACTTCATGGGTTCCAGTTTAAGTATTGGATGGTGCCCTAGATTTAAACCTGGTATAAATAATCCCCATGAAGTGTTTCATGTTTCCTGAATCTGGAGAGAGTTTCCTCAGTCTGGAAAGGTTGACTGTTGGTTTAATATTTTTATTAGATCTCAGTATGACCGGAGATATGATTGACATGTAAATATTAATCATATTTACTCCTCTGCTTGAATAACAGGATCTCTAAAATCATTTTAGAGATTAATATGCTTTAATTAAATAAATAATAAGACTGAATAATTCGTAAAAAGTTGTTATATATGGACGATCTCATTACAATATATAATAACAATATAAATATACAGTCTTTCAATCAGCAGAAGTACTTTTGGTTAATTTCTTAACCCTCCTCAACTGCTCTTAAAATTTTAAAAAAAAAACATATTGGAAGCAAACATCATCAACTCAAATCCCATGAATCCTCAATTTTAATGTTAGCAGCTTGTTTATTAATTATATTCATTTTATTTCTATTTATTAAAACTGCCTCCTTAATTTTTTTTATTATGGTTTCTCTCTTCATGAAGAATCTTAACACTTTCAAGAACAAACTTAAATTTATATTTACATGTCCTTTCATGATCCAGGAAAACTGAAGCAGTCATTAAATCATTATTATTTTTATTTTTCACACACTTATATAACAATTCATGCTCCTTTAATTTTTTCTCTATATTACACCTTGATTCACCTATATATGAGAACATACATCCACAAAAAATTTGATACACAACATTACTTTTTTGCTTTAACAGGTATGACAATTCTAGAATATTTTTAATTAACAGACATTTTATGTGTATTATATATATATTGTGTACTCATGAGCACATGCTATGCATTCAAAAATTAAATCCTGATGCCATTAATATATCAAATAAAGACTGTGATACAAACAAAAATTATAAAATTAAAAAAAAAATTTAATATGAAAAATAAATTAATGAAATTAATTGTCACGCAATTAAAAATGAGATAAATTGGAAATGATTCAAATAAATAGCAAATTAAATGAATGAATCAGATGTCATAACACGATTGCATTGTATATTAGAAAATTAAGTTACACAAAAAATTTATTTTATTTATAGGGTTCTTAGAAAAATCTGACTACCCATCAATGTTCCAAATTTAATTTCTAAAATACTAGCTGGCATGACATATTGCAGCATTTTTCTAAGTATGTTGGTCTGGAGATGGGAGTGTTCTGGATAGAGATTTTAAATATTTTCTCATACCGCACTTATTAATTAAGAGCTTGTTTGAGCTATTGGTAGGCCCTCTGTATTGCATTTTTGTAACTACAAGCTTATTAAAAGTAATGTCATATTATACATGACTTGCTTTTTTAATTATTAAGTATGTTTAAGCAATCCAATACAAAAATTATAAAAGCAACATTGTATTATAAATACATATAATTTATTTAATAGTAAACCCATTTATCAAATACATTTTAAAAATTATTAAATAATTCCTAATAAAGCTAGTTTGAATATAATCAGTTATCCACTTTCAAAAATTATAATTTTAATTTATAAAAGAATATAAAGCATTTAAATGCAGATTCCCAAGTTTTTTTTAATACTATTATGTATGCTTCTTTTGATTTTCATATACAGCTTTAAATTGTTCTCACACAGCTAATTTTTACATTATTTTGCCAGTTTTGCAGTTATTTTATCAAGAAAAATATATCATATGATACTGTTACATTTATAATTATTTTACAATTAATAACTCAATAATATTTAAATTTAAAGATATAATAATGAGACATGTCCTGCCTTCCAAGGCGCTGATTGGTTGTTTCTCATTCTCTACACAAGGGAGCACTTCTCAACAATTTTGACAATTCTAAGTTCTTTGTTTTGATTTTCAAAATGAAAATGTATATTTTAGAGCATTTTTTTACATATTTATTATTATCTTCATAAAATATGTGTGAAAATATAATTATTTTAGAAGAATAGTTCAGATTTTAGTAAAAATTATTTACTTTTATGCGAAAGTAAACTGAGAAAGTAATCAATGACATAGGCTGCATTTTGTAATAGGTTGAGAAATGTACGTTTCATGTTGTCCACTATATATTAATTTTATCAATTATAAATAGAAATTTATTTTTTGGAAAAACTTTTGTTTACTTTAATAATCTGACAAATTATTAATTTACTTTTTAAAAACTAAACTAAAACGAATATTTTTTTTTTATAAAATATAGGAAATTTTATTCTGTAATTTGGTTACAACTCATATGATAAGGTTTAAAATAGGATACATTAAATGGTATTCAAAGAGAAAAAAGTTTGATGATGTTTATTATCTTGTTACAAATCTTTGAGTTTACATGATTATATTGTGTGCTACACAAAGTTTAACTTGTCATTTTAATCAGTAAATGCTGATTCACATACTATAACTGAGAAATTGAAACCACAATAGACACATCATCCCCCCTGTCCTGAGAAGGAGAAAAACAGTGCCTGAAACAATCCCCTCATACTCTTATAAAAGACAAATATATTTTTACAGCTGATTTTGTAATTGACCAATCAAAAGTTTAAAACTCTATGAGTAAAATCACTTAGAATAAATTAGAAATTTGGTTTTAGAGATGATGTTAAAACACTGTTTTATAAAATTTGTTACATTTTGATTTACAAGTGTCAAAATTACTCCACCTATAACTTTGACACCATCCATTCTAGATAAATATAATAATTATTATTATTAATCAATTATTAAACTAAAGATTGTCTCTAGTCCAGATACAAACTTTAACATTATCTTACCAAATCAAAGCAGTGGCCTATGATTAAATGACAGCTTAATCTTAGCGCTATTTTATAAGTGAAGTTGCTGCTTTATTTTCAATTATACAGTAAACAAATCTGATTAGGATAATCCATTATTTTAATTTATACAAGTTGTAAATATCAACTTTACTTCTTTTTTGACTCTAGGACTATACAGAGTTACAACTAACTACAATTTAAATGTATATTTTTCCCCTCCAGGAAAATAAATTTATTAATATCCAGATTGCATTCTCTTAATAATCAAGTAATAAGCGTTGCTGAGAGGTCAGCGCAGCTGCCTTGCAAGCAAGCAGTCACTTGAAGACAGTTGTCACGGGTTTGCTTTCTGGCCGATGCTTTGCCATATGGAAAATATATATATATCAAATGACACAAAAAAAATGATAATTAGCTCAAATCTTAATACAAATCTGAATTTCATGTCAAACGTTGTTAGCCGATAGGTCGCCGCACCCGCCTTGCAAGCAAGTAGTTGCTTGCAGATGGATGTGGGTTCGTGTCCCGGCCAATGCTATGACACATGAAAAAAAAAATCTGAATTTCATCAATTATATAAAGACTGCAATAACAATACTATTTTTAAAATAAAACTAGTAATAGAACTCAGTAAGAGTATAATTTAAAAGATTACAGAAAACATAAAAATATATCTCTCTATGTCAGCAATTTTCTTATTTCAAATAAAACAATCTTTTTTTAGTAGTTAAAAGGTTTTACATTTTCAAATGAATAATTTTGGGGTGGATGGATATTTTAATGAAAAAAAAAATCCATCCACTGTTAAAATTTGAAAACTTTATTGTAACAAACCCTATTAGGATATTGATCATCTTAAAATTGCAACAACAAAATTTATTGTTACTTCTAATGTAACCATTATCATTATATTTATAATATTTTTAAAAATATTCTTGGGAGAATTTTTTTTTTTCAACATTAACAATCATTTTGCTATTACATTTGAAATAATTTACAAAATCTATTCAAAAATCACATGATGACCATTCTTTACGCTTACACAAACCGTTTTTCACAGAAGCAAAACTTCATACAGCAGCGCCACTAAGTGCAAGCTGGAGTAATCAATGGATACAGTAAGGTTTGTGCATAAAATCCCTTTCTAGTGCCTACTCATCCAATATCCCCAGACTTGTTTCTAGCTTGTGGCTCTCATCAGTGAGGAGCCTTGGATCTGAGAGCACTGCATCTAGATAGGGATTTTATGCACAAATCTTCCTGCATCCATTGATTACTCTGGCTTGCACTTATTGGCGCTACTGTATGGAGTTTTGCCTCTGTGAAAAATCTGTACAAAACTAATTTCTAAATTAAAATACAACTTTAAAAAAAAAAATCTGTTTTGTAAAAACCTTCATCTATTTAACGTGATTAATACAAACTGGAAAACATTTATTATAGATTAATATAAAACACTGGCATGGAGCTGTTAATTTTTGATAGCAAAATGTCTATAATAATATTTATGTGTTAAAAACTCAATTTATTGCAACATGCCCAAAAAATTATTTATTACAGACTGCTAGTAAGAATTTAAATTCTTATATATTCGCTTAGATTCATTTTAAGGGCTTGTAATACAATCAATCAAATCAACATTTAAAGCTTTTGATGACAATGTCAAAGTTAATAACAAGCAAAGACTTTGACAGACATTTACAATCTCTTATGTCAGGATCTTTTTTTCTGGTCTTTTAAATAATTCTTTTTCCATAAATCATCACAATTTAATTAAATTTCATATGGGTGAATGATAAATCAAGTTCAATTATTGACAGAAATGACGTCAAAAATAATGGAAAAAAAAAAACATTCTGCTAAAATGAACAATAACTTACCGATAGTCTAAAAGTTGAATATCAACATATGATTTATATTTAGTTACGAATATTTTTAAAGATGGACGCCTATATAAATAAATACACGCACAAACACAGAAAAAATAAAGTTAAAAAAACAAAACATCAATACTTGATTCCAATTAATATAAATTTAAAATAATACATTGTACAGGCTTAAACCTGCATTTATATATGTAATATATGCGGGATTAGAACTCAGACTTTCACACTCACAACTTTTCAGCCTTCCATTTCATTGAAAATCTGTTTGAAGCCTGTCCATTAAAGTATGAAGATTGGCTATCTTAATATAAAGCTGAGCACTGATTGTATATATGTGTGAAGATAGTCATATAGACCAGTGGTCTTCAACCTTTTCACATCTGCGGACCGGTAAAAATAAGGATAAGGTTTCGCGGACCGACAAAAATAAGGATAAGGTTTCATGGACCAGCAGAAGTCTATAGATAAATTTTCTTAAAGATGTAAACAGCTTAGCCTTAGATGAAGTTATATATATATGGAGTTTGTATAATAAAAAACTTTTTTTTTTTAATTTTCAATTTTTTTAGAAAAGTAATAAAAATTTAATTCTATCCCCCCCCCCCCATAAACATCTGTGATAACTAGAAAAACAAATTAATTTATGTATGACTGATTAGATTTTGTTCTGTTTCTTTTTTTTTAATCAGGTAAAAGTGCGATGAAAAAAATAAATAAAAATTGTTTATATTAATTAAAAGTTTAAAATCTTATTATTTTGTTATTAAAACTTTCTTGCCAGTCTATCACGGACCAGCAAAAAACTTCTACGGACCGGCACCGGGCCCCGACCGGTGGTTGAAGACCACTGATCTAGACCAACTGATGATTACTGGTTTAGCATGAAATACGTATACTGAAGATTATTTAACTTTTCAACATGTGTGTGATCAGGTGGGTCAGCAATATGAGATGGCACTCAGAGTAGTTAGTGGGTCGTGTGAAAGTCTGAGTTCGAATCCTGCATATAAATTTAAAAGTAAATTTAATTTATTTTTTTTTGTGAATAGAAAACTTAAATTTTATTGATATTATCTAAACAACATTTCCAATTATTAACAAGAATTATTGTATTTTCGCGCAAATACTGGACCCTTTTTTTTTCTTATGATGAGAAAAAAGCGTGTGTATTATGGACATGTACAGAAAAAACTGTAATAGTTTCATGATATCAGAAAGTCATGAAATAAAAATACAAAACAGGAAAAAAATTAAAAGGCTGGTATTAGCCAGGTGTGTGACTGGATGAATAAATCATGGAACAGTATCAAGAAAACAAGTTGTTATATCTCACCTTGCCTTCAAGAAAAATAATGAACTACTCCAGATTTCATCTTATCTTGATTAGATTAACTATTCATCGCCATGAACCAATGTATTTATAAACAGATAATATACACCCAGTGGCAAAATGGGGCCAATTGGCCATGATGGTTACTGAATCCGGTTGGGGAAAAGGATATGGTCATAAATAATCAACCCACTTGAAGATAGAGTCAGACAACAACTGTCAAAGCTGAACAACAGTATATACATTGTCCACTACATGGTAAAGCAATGAGATATGTTTATGTTAGAACTGGAAGCTGTTAGACATAAACCAGACACGATGCAAACTATCAGAGTACGGCCAGAAGTTCACTGTATCTACTCACAAAAGAGGTTGATACGGTACAGTGGAAAGTGGTAGGTAAATTCATAAAAGCAGCTGAAGTCATTTCCTTCCATAGATGCAAAGCAACCAGAAGCTATACCCAACCAATGGTAGCAACGGAAGATATAAATACGCAAATATATATTTGTTTCATTAATAAATATATATATATATTAATCGTATATGACATTATATTTATACATAATTACTCAGTAAATACAACACAACGCAATTTATGAAGAAAATAGTGATAGGCCAGATGTGGAAGATTATGATGATAAGAATTAAAGTAATGTGAAATTTTTAGGTTTCTGTAATTAAAGTGATTAATAAAAGAATTTCCTTTATAGTATTATTTTTATTTACTTTTTATTATTATAAGTAATATTCTTTTTTTTTTTTTTCCATATGTCATAGCATCGGCCGGGACGCGAACCCACACCTGTCTGCCACCAACTACTTGCTTGCAAGGCAGGTGCGATGACCTCTCGGCTAACAACGCTTGACTATAAGTAATATTCTTATAATATTTTTTTTTTTAAAAAATGAACTTTTTTTAAAAAAAAATTAGGTTCATGTTATATGTGTGGGTGCAATATACGTGCAAAAATGGTATATATTTCAAATAAAAGATTTAAGAGTGAGCAATAAAAAAAAATACTTGTCTGCCATCGCCTTGAAACTTCTGCTCAATTAAAGTAAGAAATGCTACAAAGCCTCAACACCCCCTCCCCATTGTCCTCATAAGGTGTCAACCAAAAAAAAATCAAAAATATTTATTGCATTAAAACTGATAGATTATTACTACAGATGGAAACAATAGATGAAATTAATCATAGAATTAAACTTGGTTGGAGTGCTTTTGGTAGAAATAACTTAATATTAAAAGTAAATATTCAGGTGTTTGAAAAGGAATGTTTTTAATAAATGTATTACCAGTCCTTATTTATGTATCTGAAACGTAGCCATTTAATAGAAAAGTAATATAAAGATTTTAGACCACTTAGTCTTGCATTGGTGGTCGAGAGGTCAGCGCGACTGCCTTGCACTTGCAGGCAGTTGCCCGGGTTGCGGGTTCGCGTCCCGGCCGATGCTATGACACTTAAAAAAAAAAAAAAGATTTTAGACCACTTAACGAAGTAAGGAGATATATATATATGTTAGGAGTAACAAGAAGAGATCAAAAAATGAAATATATGAGTGAGACATGTATGTTAGGAGTAACAAGAAGAGATCAAAAATGAAATACATGAGTGAGAGAACAAACAGGTATTACTAACATTATTGAAAGAATTAAGAGACTGGGGTGGAATTAGGATGAACATATTTCTAAAAGGGATGGTAATAGATTGGCAGCTGAATTAAACTGGATTCCAAGAGATTGTAAAAGACCTAGAAAGAGACCATATATGAGATGGATGGATGAAGTAAGGAAGTGTGCTGGGTTAATGTGGAGAAAAGAGGCTAAAGATAGAAGAAGATGGATTGAACTTGGAGAGACTTTCATCTTGTAGTGGATCGATAATACTTGAAAATGATGATGATGAGTATAGTGCACCAGATATAATCTCAAACTTACTGGATAGTTTAATCACTAATAAAATAAAGTTAAGTACTTTTTTAAAAAAATATTAATTTAGTATATCAATGAAATGAAGCTATTGAGCTTAGATTGAAAATATTATTGTGCTTTCAATTTTATTCTCATAGTTTTCTAGTTAAGTAGAGATAAAAGGTGGCTGCTGGAGAGTTGCATTAGATCCTAAGATCTAGTTGCACTGCTCTCAGATACGAAGCTCCTCACTGACGAAGGCCACAAGCCAGAAACTAGTCTGGGGATATTGGATGAGTAGGCACTAGATAGGGATTTTATGCTCAAGCCTTCTGGCATCCATTGATTACTCTGGTTGGCACTGAATGGCACTACTGTATGGAGAGTTTTGCCTGTTTTAATAACAGTAATGTGCTAGCATAAGAAATAGTGATCATGTGATGTTTAGTGAAATGAAATTTAATTCTTAAAAATAATAATGTATAGCTAAGTTGCCATTTTCATTACATTTTATTCCAAGCTCCCTTATAATACATTGTAAATCGAGCATAATAGTTCACACTTCATTTATAAGCTTTGATTGCAATATGTATTGTTTACAGTACTACTCTGTAAGTGTACAATACTTTTCAACATGTGCACAAACATATGTATATATATGACGGATACACTTTTATATGTAGAATATGCATATACAAATAATAGTATAAATATTTTTTAAAAAAATATTAATGTAATCATTAATAATATTATAAGAGCATCTTTACATCTACTTGGCTTTCCTGAAGGTTTGTGATGTTGTACTATGTTTATGTTCATTCAAAAATAATAATAATAATAAAATTTACGTGCCATATGTTTGTTCTTTTCTAAAACATAAAATACACATACAGCAAAGGGTAAGATTTTGATTTCTGAAACTATTGAATTATCAGAAACAAATCGGTTTCATTGCAATTAAATATTTTAAAGAAGTTTGGAGTGAATTATGAGTAAAAACAAGAAGACAGTATCGAAACTTATTGGCATTGCTGGATGATATAAGATGGGAAGATATATGTGGAATTGAAGAACTGGCCAATGAAAAGAACGGAGTTAAGAAATAGATAAATTTATAAAATGACTGTTCTCTGGACATATCCATGTGACAGAATACTATTGATTAATTGATAGAAACATAGTAGCAGCTTTATTATTGGTAGTTATGGACACTCTAGTTGTTCTGATATTTTAAGTCTGTACTGACTTCAGAATCTACATAGTCACATCTACTTGAAGTTACCTTTTTGTATTTTTGGCTACACTCCTCATACAAACTTTAAGCTTTCAGAAGCAGCACAAGAATGATTCAAAAAGTTAGATTTTTTTTTTTTTTATCACTTAAGAAAAGTAATTTACAAATTCTCTTAAATTTTGTTAGGCATCTAGCTTTATACTTAGAAAACATTTTACTGCATGAAACGCTATACTATCAAGAGTAGTTAATATCTGCAATTGAAATTGAAAATATTTATTTTTAAAATTCTACTGAGAAATTTAGAAAAAAATTACAATTCACATTTAATAGGTAGGGTATATGAGCACAGACGTTCACACGACCCACCACTCTCGACACTATCTCATAACACTGATACGCTTGAACACATATATGTTGAAAAGATAAATAATCACCAATATACGTATTTCATGCTAAACCAGCAATCATCAGTTGGTCCAGATTAACATCTCCACACATATATGCTATAAGTGCTCAGATATATATTAAGATAGCCAAACCTCATACTTTAATGGACAGGCTTCAATCCACTCCACACTCCAACTCTTCAACTGTCCATCCAATTGAAAATTTGATGATGGAATGATCAAAGGCCACCCTGAGACCGAGATCCTTATCACACCCATGTTGACCTAAGGTCACTCGACCCCTCATGTACAAGACAATCCATTTAATACATATACAAGGGATGGGCAGACATCTCTGCTAAGTAATAACTGAAACACACAGGCTTATTATATACCTGGGTCTATATATGTAATACATAGGGTATATGAGCACAGACTTTCACATGACCCACCACTCTCCACACTATCTCATAACACTGATACACTTGAACACATATATGTTGAAAAGATAAATAATCACCAATATACATATTTCATGTTAAACCAGCAATCATCAGTTGGTTCAGATTACCATCTCCACACATATGTGCTATAAGTGCTCAGATATATATTAAGATAGCCAAACCTCATACTTTAATGGACAGGCTTTAGCATGAAATACGTATATTGGTGATTATTTATCTTTTCAACATCAAGTGTATCAGTGTTATGAGATACTGTGGAGAGTGGTGGGTCGTGTGAAAATCTGTGATCATATACCCTATATATTACATATATAGACACAGGTATATAATAAGCCTGTGTGTTTCAGTAATTCACATTTAATGTAAAAAATACTAAAATAGAATTTAAATTATAAAATTTAGTAAGATTTATTGTGCCAAGAATACTTTCATGCATATTCATGGATAGTCTGCTGAAAACATTAATTTTTTGCTGATTTGAAAGCTAATTGATTTTTGGTTTATTACATATTCATTTTGTGTAACAAACTATGGTTCCTTTATTTTTAGGTTTTCTATCGTTTCTTTCTTCATACATAATTTTGACAACACTTGGATCACAACTATGGCCGTGCTCTCTTTCATGATTATGAATTAACAATCTCAGGCTTAATCTTATATTTTTTATATCCACTAATGAGTGTTGAGTCATTCTAGTTCTAAGATTTTCCCAGGTCTCACCATAATATTTACATATAAACAGTCTTTTTGGCTGTAGTTTACAGCATAGACCACATTGGCCAGTTCAATATTACAAAATTTCCTTTGTGTTGTAAATAAACTTGTTTAAATTTGTGGGGGTTCTGCATCTGACATTACATTTCTCTGAGCATATTTGTCCTATTTCATTACCCAATGTGGTCTATAATGTAAACTGCAGCCAAAAAGACTATCCATATGTATATTATGGTCAGACTTAGGTCAAATCATAGAACTAGAATGGTTCAACATTCATTAATATATAAAAAAATCTAATATTAAACCCAAGATTGTTAATTCATCTGTTTTTCATAACCATGAAAGAGAATACAGCCAGAGTTGTGAGTCAACATTATATGCAAAAAAAGAAATGACCGCAAACATAAAATAAAAGCGGCATCGTTCATTACACGAAATGAATATGTAACAACCAAAAATCAAATAGCATTCAAATCAGCAACAAATTAATGTTCTCAGCAAACTATCCATGAATATGACTCGAAAACATGGAAAGTAAATTTGGTACACTACATTTTATATTTAAACTCTGTTTTAGTATTTTTTTACTTTACCATTTAGAATGCAGAATATCAAAAAATATAATTCAAATTTATTGTTTCTTACTACAATTATTTTGGAGTGATCTCAATAAAATCTCCATTGAACTGAATTGGGGGAAGGTAATATAATCAAAGACTACAAATTTTAATTTGTCTGTATGAAATTTGTAGACCTTATTAAATTACCTTAACACTATAGCAACAAAAAAATATCTACTACAATATCTATTAAATACAAAAAGAAAAAAAAATTGATATTAAAGTCACACAATATTTGATAAGAAAAGACAAATTACAGACACACAAAAAGAAAGCTCTATAAATTAGTGTTATTGTAATGTTCCATTAAGTAGATGATAATTCCTAATGACTTATTCTTTCTGTCCCTAATGATGAAGAAATATTTTGAAAAGTGTATCACGTTAGCTTTTATTATTCTATGTTTTTACTACATAAAGAGATAGAACAATATCAAAAAAATGATGTGGATTGATTTTCGGTTGGCATTTTCATAACTGGCAGATAAAATATGGAAGTCTGCAGTGCCTTTTCTATGATTGAAAAGTATATAAGCAAAGCAGCAATATGTCATGAATATATTTATGATACGGTTAATTATTGATAGTTGTATGCACTACTTTCAATATTAATAAAGCAAATTATTCTATCTTTTAGTCAAAACTAAAACTTTAATGATCTCTGATATTATAGCCACATCAATAGACAGTGAATCTCTAATATTATTAAATTGCCATATTACCCAAAATCTCTCCGACAATCCTTAAAAAAAAGCATAGAAGATATTAATCAACAGTTTTTCCAATAATCAGATGGTAAACAGATTATGAAATTTTTGCATCCCTATCTACTACCTAAAAATAGTGTAATATTCGTTTGCTGACCAATATTGGAATATTTAAATACATGTATATTGTCTATACTAAGTTTAATATAAATTAAAAGGGACTTTCAAACTTTCCACAGCTATCTAATCCATCTTATATAGCTGATACATATGTATCAGCGTCAACCAAATACATGTAAAAAAAATAAAAGATCTCAGCACTGGTAAGTTGGTCCAGATCGTCTCCAACACATACAGACATATATGGTGTCAACTGACTTAAAGTCAACATGGGTATGACAATAATATTGGCATCATTAGGGGTTTTGAGCATTTCATTCTCAGATTTTTCAATGTTATGAATGGCAGAAGAGTTTGATAGTGAAGAAGAATGAAGCTTGTACATTAAAGTTTGAAGATTTGCTATCTTAATATAAAATGAGCAGTGATTGTGTATATATATATGTTGAAGATGGTGAACTGGACCAATTGATGAGTGTTGATTCAACACAATATATATATATTGAAATTCTTTATCTTTTCACATGTATGCGGTCATATCTATCAGTTATATATAAGATGGATTAAATAACTGTGAAGTCTTTGAAAGTCTGATTTCAAGTCCCTTATAATGACCAATATTGGCTGATTTATGTAGATTTGGCTATCGGATGTCAAAATAAAAGAAAAATCTCTAAATTCTGACTGAGATCTCATTTTTAAATGTTTGTGAATCTCTTTAGCTTTTATTATTCTATTTTTCTTTCTTTACTACATAAAGAGATGAAACAATATCAGTGCTAAGTTTATATTAGGAAAGTAAATCATCAAAATTTAATGGGTTGGCTTCAATCTTCTCCACTCTTCAACTCTTCAGCCATCCATATCATTGAAAATCTGATAATGGCATGTTCAAAGTCCTTTGCAATATGGATATGACAACAAAATTGACAAGCAATGGCATCAACTTTCCATTTATTTCAGTTTATTTTATTCTCTTCATTAATTATCAGGTATATTTCTCTTTTTTTAAATATCTAGTCTTCATTTGAAATATTCAAGGAGTTTTCTCATCATATTTCCAGTGGCTTCCTGCTTAGTGGCATTTAATGGGTGATTATCAATAACATATAAAGAATAAAAATATCAGTAATTGATTCCCTATTTATCACATGATCACCATTTACTATTCTTACACACACTGTTAAAACAATGGTAATCTTCCAACATAGTAGTGCCACTCAGTACAAGCCATAGTAATCATTGGATACAAGAACTTTTATGCATAAAATCTCTATTTATGTCCTCAGTTATGAAAGCCTACAGGCTAGAAACTAGTCTGGAGATATAGAATGAACAAGCACAAGGTAAGGGTTTTATGCACAAGCCTTCTTACATCAATTGATTACTATGGCTTGCACTGGGTAGCATTATTGTTTATAATGAATCCCCATATAGTGACATTTTTATTTCTATAATAATCTATAAGATTATTAAATAGGCAAAACTTTCCATACAGTAGTGCCACCCTATGCCAACCAGAGTAATCAATGGATGCCAGAATGCTTGTGCAAAAAATCACCATCTAGTGCCTATTCATCCAATATTCCCAGACTAGTTTCTAGCTTGTGACCTTCATCAGTGAGGAGCCTTGGGTCTGAAAGGACTGCACCTAACTACAAAACTATGAGAATGAAATTGAAAACACAATAACATTTTCAATATAAGATCAATAGCTTATATAGTCATATGGGTCTGAACTCAGTTCAGGACCCATACATTTTGGTGTCTTTGGCTCTTTAACAACCATAGCCACCACTATCCTATTAGTTTGCTACTGCTTATGTATAATTCAATTGGATTATTGATTACTAATTATTAAAAAAAAACAATAATCATAGTTGTACATTTTAATATTAAACTGTTTGTGTGTGTGTGTGTTTTAATAAAAAAAACTAAGCTACTTTATATAAAATATTAACCATTTTCAAACTTCTGATTACATTTTCTTTCTTTATACTAAAAATCAATTTTTATAACAGCTATCAAATAATTATTGATAATTTTAATTGAAAGTTTACCAATAATCAATTTGTAATGTATTAAAAATAGTAAATAATGTGAAGTGTGCATTTATTTCGCTCATGAGAGAAAACATAACATTCAGTTTATAAAAACATCCAAAATATGACTACAATCCATACTAAACAGCAATAGCATAGTGGTAATAATATAACAAAAATCCTCCTGCAATTAAAACACTCTTTTTTTTTATGTGTCAAAGCATCTGCCGGGGAAGCGAACCCGGCAACTCCGGGACAACTGCTTATAAGACAGCTGCGCCGACTACTCGGCCACCAACGCTTGCAAAAAACACTCTTTTTAATTCCACAACAAACTATTTCAACTAGAGTAATTAATGTGGAAATATTAAAAAACCCCATCAGTATAACTTAAACATCAATAAACATAAGTACAGAATGACTCCGCCTGTATTTTAGTTTGGATCGTATATAAGCATACAATTTATTGACGAATAACATGCAGAGCATGATTTATATATGCTAAAGGACAATCCAAACTAAAGTATAAGTGGGCCTATTCTATACTTCGATTTATTGACGATTAATTTATATATAGCTCGCTGGAGGCTTTCAGTATTTCCGCATTAATTACATCTATATGTGAGCTATCAAAAACTTATATTTAAATGTACATGAATGGATCCATTCTGCCTTTTAAAAAGACTTTTATCTTCTATTTGGAAAAAAGAATGTGCAGTTTAAATAGTGTTCCATCTGTAAAGCGCATGTGCCGTGGTTTAAGCTACGTTATTATTTATAATTTAGATATAACGTAAATTCTTTTTTAATGTTTTCATACGAATTGAAACAAGCAGTGAAAAAATATATACAAACAATTTAACAAACTTAATATGTTTAAAATTATTTTACTGAGTAATATGAATATATATATTTTTTAATTATACATATAAATTTTTATCAACTAAATTATGTAATTCAGCTATCTTGTTTAACAACTTTACACATTAAATTGCATCTGATAATTAGAATATCATATATCAGTTAATATTAGATTTATTTATTTTTTAGATAAGATTTTTAATATTAGATTCTCTTTTAATATTGTATATATAAAATTTAACAGTTGTTGTTTCCAAATAAATAACTGAATTATGAGTCTCGACAACAATCGACAAAATCACCATTGTCACATCTTTTGATTACGCCCCCCCCCCCCGTTTCCAATCAGTCTCATTTTTAAATTCATTAAAACATAATAAAATTGATTTATTTTAAGACCATTTTAAACCAATAAACATCACATGATCACCATTTCTTCGGCTTGCTTATAACTGTTATTAAAACAGGCAAAACTCTCTATATGTATTGCCACTCATTGACGAAGGCCACAAGCCAGAAACTAGTCTGGGGATATTGGATGAGTAGGCACTAGATGGGGATTTTATGCACAAGCCTTCTGGCATCCATTGATTACTCTGGCTTGCACTGAATGGCAATACGTATAGAGAGTTTTGCCTGTTTTAAGACTATTTCTGTATAATTCCCGTGAGTTTATATATATAGAAATAATAGCAATGCTTTTAAATAAATAAATAAAATGTTTTAAAAAATATTGTATCATAAGCAAAAGCATATCTCAGAATATAAATCAACATTTGTGATAATAAATACAAATCATAATAAAAGTTATTGTGACAATAAATATACGTTATAATGGAATTTATTAAAAATATATATTAAAAACAGTACCTATGCAATTTAGCATAATGATAGAAAAGGGAATGTAGATAGCTAAAGATTCTCAGCTGAACACAGATAAAAAAAAATCTCAGTTTATCAAATTGAATGGCACTATTGTGATCACTATGACACAATGCTGCTCAAACATCACATGACCTCAAGAGCAACTAACTACAGAATGATTGTTTTAATCTTTAAAAAAATCAAGTGATACAAATTCTAATAAATTTTATAATTTCAAAAATATAATTTGCATATATTTAAATGTTCATGCACATATGCAATGAAGCTGTAATATCATAGTATTATACAATACTTCAATTATACATTATCCCCCCTCCCCAATGTAAGTAAACAAATAATAAAAACATTACTTTATAATATGTCAGCAAAGATTTTTCCCCTCAGGGTGCCATTCATGATCATCTTTATTAATTAAGTTTATTTGGATTATGTTGAAAGCATATACATTTTATTTATTTCCTTTTTTATTCATTCCTAACGTGGTACAATTTTTCATGTAATAAAAGACTTTCTAAGTGTTTCCCAAAATTAAAAAAAAAATCTGACATTACCTTTCTTAATCTGATCATTATCAACTCCTCCCTCTCTTTTTTGAAAAACTCTAATGAAAATTTTGGACATAATTCCAATATTTTATTTTTACAATTAAATCTTTATTCTATACCCAGGCTTCTTAAACTGTGGGTCGCGACCCCCAGGGGGGTCGCGAGACTACTGAAAGGGGGTCGCAAAGATCTGATACTTTTCAATCATTATAAATAAAATTTTAAAATTAGTATACACACTACATACAAATATAAATACAAATAAAAATCATGCAAAATACTATTGTAGTTTTATTATAACTATTTTTTGAAAAAAGTGGCAATGCAAAACTGTTATGTAGGGCCTATAAATGAAAATATGGAAGTAGCATTTAAAATAATAAATACAACGCACTCCTCGATTTTCAACTGAACGTTCGACATTGATGTCTGGCCGCCGGCGTCAGTGTTTGCAAGATAACTTAGTGATTATAAGTACCCAGACGCCGCGTCGCCTTACAGCTTACACATACAATACGGAAGCATAATCAAGCTAGGCTAGGCGAATCGGCATATTATTTTTATAAAAGAATAATAAAAATTAAATGAAAGCTTCTTTTTCGGCGTCTTTGTGATACGGTGCCTTTGTGCGCTGCACACTTTGAACACGCCATGCGTCGGGGTTGATCTGATCGTAATTTGTTGTCATTGCACTGGTAAAGATTCGAGTGTAGTTATTTTTCTGTTTGTACTTCAGTTTGGACTCAGCTTTGTCTTCGTAGTGACATGTGTGTATTTACTGTGTAATTTTCAGTTGGTGTTTTTAATTATTACGTTAAAGTTCAACTACATTTTGTTTAATTATTTATTATTATTTAACCATCATGGATAAATGGCTAATTAAAATTCCAACTAATAAGTCTGCCACGCCGTCACAACCAAGTTGCAGTGCTTCAAATCCGACTTCTAGCAAAACAAAAAAAGAAAATATGACGAATCATATTTGCAGTATGGCTTCACATGCTCTTCTCACAACAATGAAGAACAACCAGTGTGCTTAATTTGCAAAGAAGTTTTGGCTGCAGAAAGCATGAAACCGTCAAAACTGCAACGACATTTGAATACTAAACATGCAACGTTATCAAAAAAGCCAATAGAATATTTTGAGCGTCTTTTGCAAACATCAAATAAAGAAAAGAACACTTTGGAGAAGTATGTTACTTTGAATGATAAATATCTATTGGCATCGTATGAAGTTTCGTATTTGATAGCAAAAACGAAAAAGCCTTTTACTATTGGAGAGCAACTTTTACTACCTGCAGCTATAAGAATGTCTGAAATTGTTCATGGAAAACAGTATGCTGCTGAAATTAGTAAAATTCCATTATCAAATGACACTGTGTCCAAAAGAATTTCAGACATTAGCAATGATCAATTTCAACAGCTTCTTATGAGGCTTAAAGACAGCTCAAAGTTTGCAATACAACTGGACGAGTCGACAGACATTTCAAAAATGGCACAGTTGTTACTTTTTGTAAGATATATTTATGAGGGAAGCATTCATGAAGATATACTGTTTTGTCGTCCTCTGGAAGGTCATACTCGTGGAAAAGATATATATAAAAAAGTAAATGAGTTTTTTGAAAAAGAAGGATTAAATTGGAAAAATTGTGTTGGTGTGTGCACGGACGGTGCTGCAGCAATGACCGGACAAGATCTTGGTTTTACAGCATTTGTTAAAGCTGGAAATGATCATATTACATTTACACATTGTATGATTCACCGAGAGGCACTTGTTGTTAAAAAAATTGCACCAGAATTAAACACTGTGTTTTTTGATGCAGTCAAAATCATCAACTTTATTAAAAGTCGAGCACTTAATAGTCGATTGTTTAAAAATTTGTGCATTGATATGGATTCGGATCATACAAGTTTATTGCTACATGCTGAAGTTAGGCGGCTATCAAGAGGTCGAAGTTTGAAATGATTATTAACTTTAAAAGATGAAGTTCTTATATTTCTAACAGAGCAAAATTCTAATTTGGCCGATTATTTTCACGATAATTTATGGCTTCTCAAGCTATGCTATTTGGCAGATATTTTTGATAAAATCAATGATATGAATTTATCAATGCAGGAGTCTGCGTTAATATGTTTATGTTAAAAAATAAACTTGAGGCCTTTGTTAAAAAATTCTTATATGGAAGAACAGAGTGGAAAGTGGATCGTCGAAATGTTTCCATTTACTGACGAGTATATAATTAGTAACAATATTTCAAAAAAGATACTCCTATAACAAAAATTATAGTTAATCATTTGAAGGATATGGAAGTTTACATGCATAGGTATTTTCCCAATGATATCGATACACAACAATGGATTTGCAATCCATTTTCAATTGAAATGGAAGAAATTAATTTTTTAAACTTAAAAGCACAAGAAGAATTTGCCGAATTAACAAGTGATACTACCTTGCGACTCAGATTTTCTCAAGTGCCTGTGCATGAATTTTGGCTAGAAATCAAATCAGAATATCCCCTACTATCGGAAATGGCAATGAACAAATTACTGCCATTTTGTACAACATATTTATGTGAATCAGCCTTTTCCACATTAACTTACATAAAATCAAAATACCGTTCAACTTTAATAAACGTTGAAAATTTATTACGATCTGCACTAACTCAAATTGAGCCTGGATTTAATTATTTGTGTAAAAATAAACAATCACATCCGTCACATTAATATTGTTTGATGTTAATAATATGTTTTTATTAAAAAAATTGTTACAAAAGTTTATTTTTTCTATTGAATATATAGATATAGTTTTATGTTTTCTTATAAAAAAATTGTTACAAAAGTTTATTTTTTCTATTGAATAAATTTATATATAGTTTTATGTCATTCTATTTATTGTGTTTTATTACGACCGATATCCCGTCAACGTTTCCAATTATATATATGTGAAATGAATGGGTACGTATTCTTTAATCCTTATTTTATTTACATTGTAAAATAGTGCGATATTACATCTACATCTACGGTTAATATATATTTCATTATATGGAGGAGGGGGTCGTTTAAAATTTCCTAAGCTTGAAGGGGGTCGCTATATAAAAAAGTTTAAGAAGCCTATACCATATATTAATAATTTTTACATTATTCATTACAAATTTAAACTTATAAATAAAAAAAACATTCTAAAAGTTAATATTTGAATATTGCAAAATAGAAAAATAAATTACTAAACTGAATTATTATCTATAATAATAATGCTTTTTGGATCGTAATTTTATCTATTCATAAAAATTGTAGAATGAAATATTTTCTTATTTGAATTCTATTTTTAAAATAGAAACAAATTTTAGTTGCAACATTATAAAAGGATGATAATATGTTTTAAAAGTGAAAATTATACTTGTTTCATTAAAATTTCACAAAAATTTCTTCACCAGCATTTATTAAAGCAATTGTCTATAACAGTAAAAATCTTCCACTTTTATCATAAATACCTTTCTACAACTTGACTTTTTAAGGACAAACATTTTCAAATAAAATTTAATTGTAATCAAATATTAGTTTTGATTTTTAAAAAATGTTTTATAAATATATTGCATAAATAAGCTTAAATATATAAATAAATTACTGAAAATTACAATTTTTCTTTTTTGAAATACTAAAACAATACATGCACTTCAGAAATGCCTTGAAGTCAACCTACCAATCAATGATGATCAAGCATTATCAGCTTGCCTTCGTATCCAAATAATATATGAAATCCGTATGGTATTAACATCTTCAGATTTTTTTTTAACTAATAATTTTAATTAACAATTTCTAAGCAAAAAAAATTATATTGGCAAATTAATTCTATAGATCAGTGATCAGCAACCACTGATCCATGGACCACTGGTGGTCCATGACATAATTTTAATGGTCTGCAAAAGAAATATTTAAATAAAAAATAAAGGTATTCGTCGAAGAGCCCTATATCCCACTGGATGGCACTGTGTTCACGCTAAAACACATAAAAATGCTGTTTCCGTGGCCGACACCTTCGTACCTGTATTTTCTATAATACAACTTTTTTGTTGCGCTACAGATTGCAGGCCGCTATCTCGTGTTGCAGTACAGCATGTATGTTTATGCAGCCAATACATTTTCCGAATATCGCACAGTTTATAAAATGGTTACGGCTTGGGGAAAGGGTGTGTTTTTTTGAATTGGATGAAAATGTTGTTTTCATTTGATTTTTTTTTATTTTAAAGAATTGAAATGTTCCAATTTTGTAAAGTAATAATTAACAGACTTTTTATACCGTAGTGTATTGAAGTTTTAAGTAGTAAATGTTGACGAGATATATGTATAAAGTGAGTTGGAAGTAGGTAACGAGTCAAGTAACATACTGCTCATAACATTCCATGAGACAAAGATGTACCGTCTGTATATTTTTGAAATAAAAAAGAGCGTTGATACAAAAATATCTAGTACGAAAAGTAAAATTGTACACTGTTTTTTTTAAATGTCATAAAAAGCATATATTATAAACATTATATATATATGTTGTTGTTTAAAACAGTTTAGTTTCTTTTCTCCGACTACTGTTATAATTTGTTGAAGATAGTTTACGTTTATTGTTATCATTTATTTTATAGATGTTAGTAAAAAAATATTTACAAAAATATGATTTTGATATTTTTTATTTTAGCATTACAAACAACAGAACAATAACCCTAAAACTAACCCTAAAACTAACCCTAATCCTAACCCTAAAACTAACCCTAATCCTAACCCTAAACGTAACCGTAACAAGTTTTACTTTTCATTATCATTCTATTTGAAATAAAAACTAGCGGTAAACAACAACAAAAAAAAAAAAGCCATAACCCCAGTAAAAAAATCTCCAATAGAAAATTGATTTTTCTAATAAAAAGCAAACTAAAAAAGACGAATCAAATTGTAATTTGTTTATTTTATTTTACATTTATTATTATCATTTAATTTGTATACATTAATAAAAAATAATATTTAAAATTAAATAATATTTAAAAAAGACAATTTTCTTTTGTTTTTACTTTCGCATTACAGCCCGGGAATGATCATATTTTATAGTTTAAGCGTGAAAACTGCGCCATCGAGTGGGATATAGTAGCTATTCGACGACAACCAAAATAAATTTTAAGCTGTATTATTACATATAAAATAGAATAAGAACATTATATTGCTAATTGATCTGTTACAAAATACTAGTGTGATTTGCAAAACATCTATCTCAAGGCATTTAATTAACCCCTATTCGGTCACCTCATAGAAAAAATAAAATAGGAATATCAAATTCTGTACAATTGATTAAACTCAAAAATTACATTAAGAATTTTGAAGGAAAACACGTATATAAAAATTATTAAAGAATACAATGCTATTCATTATTAATCTTAAATAATTTTTGTAGATACGAATTTAAAAATTACACATATAAAACATAAGAAATACGTATTTATACATACATTTATTTTTATGAAATAAAATGAACATTATATTAACAAAAAACAAAATAAAACATAATTCTTTTAACAAATTATAAAACATATAAATACAAACTTAATTTTACTTTCATAAAACTCAAAATGAAAAATAATTACAAAAAAACTTACACAAAAATTGTATTAATATAATATTCTAATTTATTTTGTACTTTAAGTTCAATATTACAATCATTTAAATATTTCTTTATATTTATATCTAATAAATCTGACTCCATTCACAATGATCTATTTGTGAGAAAACATGTTCTTAACTGTAACAGCTATTAAAAACAAGTATCAGTTTGAAATAGAAGCTCCTTTATGAGCTGCGGTGACATCACTGAAGCCAGGATTAGTAAACTAATTTTGAACCAAGAGCAGCAAATGTTTCACTAATTTTTAATACACCCGGGTCTCTTTTTGTGTGGATTTTTTTAATGCCATTTTAAAGTTATGCGATTCATGTTTCTTTTTAATATCTTTTTATGCGTTTTTCTTTTGTGCAATAAAGAAGTTCATATTTCACGTAAAATTGGGATGTCCCTATTTTATATATACACATTAAATTTTACATACTTAAAATGCCTGTTGGAAAAAGGTTTGGCAATAAATTTAGATACCGTAGAAGTTTTAGAAAAAGATAATGAAACAGAAGTGGAACCTGTTTGTTTCATAGCAAAAATGATTCGAGAAAATCTTCAACTTTCTAATCAATTAAAAAATCATTTTCTTGTTAATGACACGAATTATGAATGAGCTCTTAAATTCCAATGAGAGCTAAATAATTGTATGTCTCTGTTATGTATGTGTATGTTTATGTTTCCTTTTATACACATATATACATGAAGAAACTTCTAGACAGAAAAAAGTTACAAGTAAAAATATTTAAGAACTTTTAATTTCAACTTAAAAAGAATGTATTTTTAAAAGTTTTTAAATATTTTTACTTCTAACTTTTTTCTGTCTAAAAGTTTCTCCATGTATATATGTGTGTATAATAGAAAATTTAACCATTAGTCATTATTAATACACTTGTGGAAGCGTGTTATATATATATAGTTATATTCATGGAAATGCATTCTCTAACAGCTAGACATAGTAGTTTGGAAATCATAAGCTTCATAAACAATTAGTAAAATCATCATCTCAAAGTTTAATTACCGATTTTGTCAACAGAAAACCATTAACACAACATGAGTCTGATGTTGGCGGTAATTTATTTCCTCTTTTGATGAATCTGATTTCTTACCAGTTCACAAACGAACCCCCATATTGTCAAATAGCGATAATGATTAAAATATGTGTGAAAAAATGTAAAATAAACTACATATAAAACATATTGTTTTGAATAAAATTAAATAGTTAATAAAAAAAGTTTGTCTTGTATTAATTTTTTTCAAATATTTGAAAATTTTTATTAATCATATTTAATTTCCTTTTTGTTTTTGATGTGAATTTTAAAGCAATTTTACCTTGTTGCTTTGGTTTTATGTGATTTTTGAACATTACTGCATGTATCCCACATTTTTCAAGGTAAGTTAAGTATATTTTTGTGCGATTTTTTTAATGCGAGTTTTCTGTAGATCCTATCTACCACATAAAAAGAGACCCAGGTGTATATATTACTATTATTTATTATTATTTTTGTGTTAAAATTAAAATTATTAATATATAAATATATATGTATATCATACTCAATGCTTGTATTAATTCATACCTTTAAAAATTAAGTTAGTGGTCCACAATATCTAAAAGGCTACCAACCGCTGGTCCACGATATCTAAAAGGTTGTGACCACTGCTATAGATAACTACTGAGTAAATTTTAAAAAGGTGAAATCATAACATTACCATTATTATATCCCAAAATGCCTCAAAATAAATAATTTTGTACATCACTTTTTATTTCCACCTTCACTTTCAATATTTCTTTTTATATTTTTTAAAATTGGTAAAGTCTTTTTTTATATTAATTCAAAAATAAAAAACCTCAGCTCTAGGAAAATTAAATAAGTAAATGTGAATGCAAGATAACCCACAAATCAATTCCATACTATATTATAAAAATCATATAGTTAACTACTCGCTTATAAATTGACACAATTTTAAGCTGAGATATAAAGACATATACAACAAGTATGATAAACATAATTAAACCTAACATAGCAAAAACTCAAAACTGTTGAAGATATTATTAACAGGAAATAAAAAGATTGCAAAAAAATGTCAATTAAAATTTCAAAGCATGGTAACCCAATGCTTATAGATCTGAGATGTGAATACTTAACAGAAGACTAATTCAAAGACTACAGACATCTCAATGAATATGGGGAAATGAATGAAAATAAAATTCATGCATGAGATAACAGATAGATATCATTAATATCGTTGAAAGAATTAAGAGACTGAAATGAAGATGGACTGAATATATTGCTAAAAGAAATGATAACAGATGGACAGATGAAATTTTAAATCATATTTGATTGCAAAAGACCTAGAAAGAGACCACTTACTAGCTGGATGGATGGAGTAAGAAAGGTTATTGGGAGTGTTAGGAAGAAGAAAGACTAGAGAGTGAAGAAACTGGATCAAACTTGAAAAGATGTTTATCCTGCAGTGCATCAATAATCATTGAAAATGTCACTGATGATGACATAAGAAGACAATTATCTTCTACTTATCTTCTAAAAAGTCTCCATTCTTATATTCCTATAGCTTTCAATTCCTTCTAAATATTGTATATTCAACTTCTAGATTACCTTTATGACTTTTCTATTTAAATGTCTTCTTAGGCTCTTTATTTTCTTCAATATTTTAAAATATTGACATTCACAGTATAATAAAAACTTATTTAATTGCACATAATTGTACATAAATGTTTGCTAAACATCTACTCAGTATGTATAAATATTTGAAAACCAGGCACTCTTCACAAACCTGGAGCTTTAGTTGTAAATATAGGGGATTTGAACTCAGACTTTCAAGCACCATGTGTATCAGTTGTGTGAGAGTGTGAAAAGTTAGTTGGTGGGTGGTTGAAAGTCTGAGTTCAAATCCCTATATTTTCAGTATGTATAAACATATTGGCATTTGTGTGATTTATATCACATTTAATTTAACAGAAATATAAATTATTCGCAACGTTTAGTTTAGATTTAATTTTAGAAGTAAATATGTTTATAACAATGAAAATGCCATATCCTAAATTATGTTTTACTATGAGAATCTTTTTGGAAATGCAACATGTTTACTAAAAAGCATATTTGGTCACATAGGTATCAACATTAAATATTAATACTATCTATAGAATTTTACATAGTGTAAAAAAACATATTATGATGAAGTATTGCCAAAACAAAATTGAAAGCAGTTTTAATTAGGCTTAGGGGTTTTTCTTTCATTTAACATGACCATAGATAATCTAAATCACCACTCATATTTTATCAATAAATAGATGTGTAACTGTTCGTAGGTGGAAACTAAAACGAGAATGGAAAACATTCAAATATGCATCAACCAGCTACTGGAAAACCTGATAATGCCAACTCTTTCATTGTTCTTTTTTGAGAGTTAATGTAGAGATATTTACTCTGCCATGAGCATTCAAAGGCTATTTTATCTTTTCTTTTCCGGTAATCACGTATTTACCTTGCTATGATGTCATGATGGTCAACATTGTTTCTATGCACTGAATTTTATTTTTACAATATGTCTCATTTTTTGACTGAAAATTAGAAAAGTCAGCGCATGGCGCTGGAATGGGGGGGGGGGGCTCCAATGATTTTACCTTTCCGGAGGACAGGCCAATACATGCTCAATTATAAAATTCAGCGCGTAGAAACAATGTTGACCGTTATGACGTCATAGCCGGGTAAATACATGACCCATATGGCATGCCCTGAACAGTTAGCCAAGATTTAAAAATGACTAAAATGAGTGATAAAAGTTCTATGATAATTGGAATTGAGATAAAACAAAATCGGTCTGGTCAATTCAATGAGAATGTTATGATCTTAGAACCAATTAAATGCTTGAACGTCACCTGGTTTCCCAGTTCACTACATATTTCTTTTAAGATTCTTTTTAATTTATAAAAAACGAGATGAATTTAATTTCTTCTTTAAAACAATATAACTTTTTACATATATATCGAAATTCATTTTATAATAAAAGTATTGATTTTCATTCAGAAACAGAGAAAAAGAAGTGTATTTTTTTTAAAGTGTTAATTACTTAATTAATTTGAAATAACTGTAAAGAAATAAATAAAATTATAATATTGTAAACATGATTAGAATTGTGATTACATTTCAAGAATAGAATTTCACTCGGTTAAAAATTATTCAAACTTGTAGGCATAAAACTGTATAATAAGAACTGAAAGAATGATGGGAAATAATAATCTTATAAAAAGAAAAAAGAAAATACTCGGCTTTGATCTTTTTCCCCCTTCCTATTAAAAACTAATAAAATTTTATTCTTTTTTAAAAAATAAAACTGTTGAAGCGGGGGAGGGTTGATTTTATATGTATTAAGCTGTCGTCGTTTATAATAATAAATGTGTAAAAGGAAATAGAAATGTCTATTGTTTTAGCATTTACTGAGAAAATTTTGTTTGTACTATGTATGATTCATGATAGTTTCGCATTGGATAAATTTCTAAAATGGCTTCGGAAAAACAAATAATGTCTATCACATATTGGAAAAAAGAGGAAATCACAAGTTAAATAATGCTAAAGATCTTCCATTTAACACAAGTGTTTTTTTTTTATTGTTATTTTAAAAATACAATATACAAAATTATTTTTAAAATGCTTTATTGTATATGTAACACAAATACTAATATATATATATATCCTGTGCTCCTGTTTATATCCTGTATTTGGTTTTCACGCATTATTTCATTCCGTTCATAATATAATCAATTATCACACTTCATATCCATTGTAGTAATATTCATATATCCAACGTAAAATGGCGGCACAAGTCCATTGTTTAGCAATTCTTAGCCCCTTTACACATCGGTTTCGTCACTGCCTTTGCTGGCGACTAAAACATCTTTGAAGTATGAGGACCATAATTTATTTCTATCTATTATAAGAGCAGTTATGTAAAAGAAATTGAGCATATATATATATTCACGCACTTACATCCTCTTAAAAAAAAAAGTCAAGAACTCTGATAAGAACTATTAGGCGAGTGAAAAGAAAAATCAATATTTTTTTTTAAAAAGTCGGAAGTAAAAGTGAGTAAATTTATGGTGCTGTCTGAGCACATTCTGATAAGTTTACCATGAAGGATCGATATCTTCACTATCCCTTTATTGTTCAGTCTAATACAATAACATAATTTCTCTTTTTTGCACTTTCCGAAGCAATTTTATTTTATTTGTTCATTTCAGCAGAATCTGTAATCTTCATAGAAAATCTACTTTATATATACTATACAACAAATATAGCAGATTACTGATGGAGGCTGCAAGTTTATTCAGAATGGTTAAAAGTATATTGTTATTATGGAACATATATATATTGTGATAAGAATGCATGGAGATGACAATAGAAATTTAGGTAATTAGTCGGCAATAACTTTCTAATGTTGCAAACTTGTATAATAAGGTCTGAACGGGATCCTCAATTTTGATAAATGGCAGCAAGTATCTTCAGTACAAAATGGTTGGCGTATAATTTTATTTGTTGGAAATAAACAAACGTATAAACATACAACAAATCTCTGTCAGGACCCCCCCCCCAAAACCTCTGACTATGGTTTCGTGCTCTGGCACTCCTCAGAGAGGTGCTAGGATAGGTTCAGACACTAGATCTAAAAACACCAACCCCAAAGCCAGCATTTAACTAAAAGTTATCTATTGAGTGGAAAATCTGAATTTTTCAGACACGTTTGAAGCGAATCAAGTTATTTTCAAAAATAATGAGAATTAACCTTATTTAATTAAAGAATCTATAACGTTATTTACTGAAAATAAATGAACATGTATTTATACTTTGCGTGAGAAATGATATTGTGACAACTAAACTTTTAGTAATATAAATTTATTCCAATAAAGAAAAAAAAAGCAAAAGATTGTTGCTTACAATCATTGAGGTGGACTGAAGTTTTTTTATACGCTGCAAAATGCAAACAAAAGCATAGCTAGGATTTACATGAAAATGTCCATATCCAGCAGCTCACAAGTCGTCACTTTTATAAGATTTTACGTTTTTCTTGGAATAGCATGTTACGTGCAGAAACTTCTCACAGACCGCACTCGATAGGATGCAGTTCCCAAATTTCAATCATTTAGCTGGATAAAAAAATCATTCAAAAAATTCACTTGGTGGGAATTAAAGTTGGACAGTAAATCATCCATATACCTTACTTTTACTAGATGCTCAATTAGTCATTCCAGCATTCTTTCACGCCAGCATAGCATATTTTAAATCGTAAAATAAGCAGCGAAAATAATATTTTGACTAACAACTTTTTCCTGATCAGAATACTATTTAATATTCACTTAAAAAATTAATTCATTGCCTTTTTAGAAAATTGCACGTGTTTCATTCGGTCTTTATTTACACATTTATTTTTAGCGGCAATTTTCATCACCACTGGACTAATAAATAAGTATCGAAATTTGCAACTCTCAGTTTTTTTAAGGACACACAGAAATAGAAAAGTCCATAAATAGCAATTTTTTTTTAAAGTCATATTTTTATTTATATTGGTCAAACCAATAAAAAAATTGATAGAGAATATAAAAATGTTGTTAGAGAATCATTTTCACTCATAGTTATAATAACATATGGTCAATATTGGTCACATAAATTATGTTTATTTATTTTTTAAAAAATAACATACCAGAAGACAGATTTATCAGAGAAGCCATTGTTTACTAGATTCATTTCACACTTTCAACAGATTATGATTTTACCTTGTTTTTTTTTTTTGTTTTTTTCATGTGTCATAGCATCGGCCGGGAGGCGAACCCACAACCGTCTGCAACCAACTACTTGCTTGCAAGGCAGCTGCGATGACCTCTCAGCTAACAATACTTGACACCTTGTTTTGTTTTCTCTTTTAATTTTAGTATTAATTTGAAATGCAACAGAATTTACTATAATAGTATAATGTCTCTTTCCAAATGGATTCATTCCTGCCACGAAAAAAATAGCTATGATGTTAGTGAAATATCAGTTGGTAACTTTCTAAAGTTCAATAATATAAACCCATTTAATATTAGACATTTCCCTTTTTTTTAAAAATCACTTTCAGCTTCTTTCAGCTATCAATTGCCGGCTTGGCTGATAACTTTAAGCCTCCTGAGAATAAGAGCTTTAATTTAACTTTGTCTCATACGATTATAAATATTGTAATTATAAATTTTATTAAACGCTCACTATTATTTCAGTAATAGTTTTAACAAGGCTGTAAACCTTAGCAATGAGCGTCTGAAAAAATCATCACTAGGGACCTCTGTAGCGTAAGCATGTGTTTTAAAGACCTACAGAGGTCCCTAGTGACGATTATAAATATTAAAAAATATATATACGATTATAAATATTTAAAAAAAATACGATTCATACACACAGTCATCATATCTTCAAAAAAACTCAGCTGATGTTTCAAAATATTAGGAAAATGATAAGAAAGACTATCCTTAAATTTTGTTTACGCTTATCAGAAAAAAAACCTAATGAATTCAAATTAGATGACATGTGTTGGCGAGTAGTACATTTGAATAATAACTTAGTAATAACATTTGCAATGATAAGAACATATGGAATGGGCATTGGGGATTTACTTCAATCAGAGTTACCATGTGTGGATGTCAAGTTGTGCACGGCACAAAGGTGCTTCACTAAACTACAGGGGTGCCAAGACACCAAGATAATTTATAAAATTTATATATAAATAAAATTGTTTATATTTTCGAATCATTTTATCATCAGAAATACATTTGAGCATAAATATGATTTATTTAAATAGAAGAGTAATGCTTCTTTACTTAAACTTTTTTTTCCATATGGCAAATGTGTTGACCGGGAAGCAAACCTGAACCAGCTGCTTGGAAGGCAGCTGTGCTAACTACTAGGCCACCAATGCTTGACTTCTTTACTTAAACTTATTTGTGACAATTACCCAGGCTTCAAATGTCTAGATACAAGCTAAAAATATACTACATATATACTCTTATCATTATGTAATAGTTTTAACAAGGCTGTAAACCTTAGCAATGAGCGTCTGAAAAAATCGTCACTAGGGACCTCTGTAGGTCTTTAAGCTAAACTGACTAGACCGATGCTATTTTATATGTTAATGTGTAGATATCCATATTCACAGAAACATTCTGATTGTAAATATTTATTATTAAACAGAAGAGAAATATTTCTTTATTTAAACTTATTGTGGCATATGCTCTAGCCTCAAAATATATTTCATATATATTCTACCATTTCATAAAACTGAAAAGGCCGATGACCTTTCAGCGCTATAATTAATAAAATTTATATGTAAATAAAAATGTTTAGATTTCTCAATCATTTTTATTTAAATATCCTAATTTATATAAAAAAAATAACATATTATTATTAATAATTTACTTTAAAATAAAACTTATTTTAAAAATATTGTCTCATAATTACAGTAATTCTGCATATGGTAAAATTATCTTTATCAATAATGTTTCACAAGTTTTAAATGAGGTGTTTACTTAAGAGTACTGGTAGAGTGTCCGCCGCTCTAACATCAACTCTGGGTTTGATGCTGCGTTGTGCTAACATTTTTTTAATGTTGTTATCTTTCTTTTTTATTCTATATTATCTTTTTACACGATTTACTAAATAGCTTTTTCTATTTTTAATAATAATATTATATGTTTTATTAAACATCTTTTTCTTGGATGCATTCTTTAGCTAAAAACTCGCAATTGATCCTTAATTCACTTTATAGTTCAAATCTAAAAAAACAGAATGAGTAAAAAACAATTTTTAAAAAGATATTATTGCATGTTAAATTATTTAATTCTTAACAAATTTCATGAGAAATTGTTATTATTGAATGAAAATAAGTGAATTTACTGTAATAAATAGTCTATTTATATATTTATAAATCAGAGATTTATTCCCTTCTTAATAGAAAATGTAAACAAGTTTTGTATCAGGGAGATTCTGATTTAAAAATAACTAATGGATTTGGTAAATGAAGAACTTTCTTTTTAACAAGAAGGTGTCAATGGGATGTAAGCATTATATCAGCTGCGTTATTTACAATTTACCTTGTTTGGTGGTCCTAATAAAATATAAACAATGTAAGTAAAAAAATTTAAAATATCAGACTATATATATAATAAATTATAATTTTTCATAGTGGAATAGCACTAGATAAAAAATTAAATAATAGTGTTAGTGTAAATATATTAACATTGAAGGAATATAATTTTGTTAATTGGAAATGTAAGTTTATGTGTGAGAGATTTTCAATGGGTTTTCAAGCCAACAACTACTTTTAATGATTCACCGACCTGCTAGTTAAAGTTAATCAAAATATTGATTAAGAAAGAATAATGGAGACAAGCCAGATGCCACGCTCTCTGTGTTCCTTGCTACGAATGACAGAGATTCCAAAGAATCATATTCTGAATGTCCATAATATTTTTAATAATTAACTATATCAGAGATGACCTAAGAAGAGGAGGGGAGCAGTGCAATGTTTTCATTACTATTATTTTAATTTTATGTGTAAATTGATTTATTTAAAAAGATTTTAATGGAAAGATTTTTAATCAAGATGACATTGCAAATCCAATTATGTTTGATTTTAGCATGTGCTGTATTCTCCATGTTTATTTTATAGAAATAAATAAATAAAACATATAAGGTATTTATTGAACATGTTAAATGACTAAAGCTATATTTTCAAGCTTTTCTTGCAAAAGCACTGGAAAAAAAAGACTTTGTAAATTACAGAATGGAGGAGGGACCTAAAATTTACCTCACATAAAAATGCTTCTTAATCACATGATAGAAGAATCAGAGGCTTTTCAGTTAACAACAAACTTCTTTCTTTGGTCAAAATTACTTTATATTTTTGTTATTTATTTATGTTAATGACTTAATGTGATTGCTTAATATTTTAAAATTTTGTATTTTATATTAGTAGATACTTATATGCATGTCTTAAATGTCACTACATTAAAATATTATTCATTTACATACAGTATATATGTTGATTTAAGTCATGTGGTTTGAAAATTAAGAGGAATATAAAAATGGAGTCTGAAATAATAATAATATATATATATTAGAGAAGCACAAAAAAAATAATGTTGGAAGGTAGATAACAAAATGAACATATTTAAGTATGAAGATTACACAAAAGTGGAACAACAAATGAAATTTAAAAAAACACACACAGAGAATACAAAATCTAAAGCATTTGATAAATGTGATATCAAGGAACTACAATATTTCTAAAGTCATTAAAATATGAATACCTAAAAAAAGTAGACAAAAATATCATTATATACGTTACGCAATTGTTACTAATTTTCTTATTTTCTGAGCTAACATAATGTCTGGTAAAATGAAAATACACACAGAAAACACTTTTTTTAATATTTAGCTTTATTACTGCCTATTCTTTCAATATATTTTTACTATATCTCATATTCATGGCATATATTGGTATGACTAAATGATTCTTCATATCAGTGTTTAATTAACTGTTCACATATTCAATTTTAATTTAAAATTTACATTTGAATACTCAAATAATCCATTTCCTTGAAACATGTATACTTGTGTTTTTGTTGTTGTTGTTGTTGTTGTTAATAGAAAAACAGTCATTAGCTATTTTATTTCACATGCTTCTTTGATTTTCCCCTTTCTATCCTCTCTTTCTGTGTGCACTATCTCTGCCTTTGTTAACTCAAATCTATGACCAGTTTTTGCTCATTGTCTATAAATATTGAAATGTGTTTTGGTCTCTGGGAGCTGTATTGTATAAATATCTGTGTTGGGCAAAAAAACAAGTGTACCTATGTTAAAGAAATGTGCTATTTGAATATTCAAATTTAAATTTTAAAATTGAATTTGTGAACAGTTAATTAAACATTAATATAAGAACCATTTAATCACACCACTATATGCCATAATTACAAGAAAATCAAGTCATATATCATGTGACTTAATTTAATAAGCTTGTATTACAAATGTTATATAATGAGTGTGGCAATAGCTCTTAACAAGCTTTTCAGAATCCCTCAGCCAGTTTTTAGCTGTGGCTTTCATCAGTGAGGCACTATGATATTCAAGCACTAGATTTAAAATACCAGGTCAAGCCCAGCACTTTATCTAATGTTTAACTACTAAGTAGAAAATGTGAAATTTTCAGACTTCCATATGTCTTCAAATTCAGCTGTCTAACTTAAATAACCATATGGGACTGAACCAAGTTCAGATATACAATATATTAATAGCTTTAGCAATATAAAATCACCAAAAGCCTTAATAGCAATTGCCTCACTGATAAAAGCCAGAGCTAGAAACTGGTCTGAGGGTAGGGATGTTCTGAAAAGCTTGTTAAAAGCTATTGGCATGCTCATTATTTAACACTATATGCCATGAATATGATATAGTAAAAATATATTGAAAGCATATTATACAGTAATAAAGCTAAATATTAAAAAAACTACTTTTTCCATGTGCATTTTCCATTTTACAAGATATTATATATGTTAGTACCATTTGGCTGTTGAAAGAAATAATGAAAAGGCTATTGGCAATTATAAAAATGAATTACTGGTGAAGATCAATAAGAAAGTCAAGATTAAAATAGATACACAAGAAAATTATTTGGAAAAATAATGAGTATCATTATAATACAAATAAATGATATGGACATGTCTCAGAAAAGATTACAAACAAATATTAAACTGCATCCCATTAAGAAAGAGAAAATGAATACATCTAAAAAGAATTTATAAAAAGCAATAGATGGGAAAAATAGAGAAATTTACACAAAAATTTATAGACTGCCATATGGCATAGCAAATGGGAATCCAAAATTATCAATAATAGATGATATATATTAAAAATGTATACTGTATAACATTTGATACATACATGGTAATAGATTACCCATGAGGGCCCTTGAGTACAGCACTTCCGCATCAAAAAAAAAGCATTGATATAAATACATTATAAAGTGAGTGTGCAGTAATTATAGAAGTAATTGATAGTAAATATATAGAATTTAATAGTTTTTAGCTATATGAAACTTTCTACAATAAAAGATCCAATAATCAAAATCCATTGTAGATTGATATACTCAGACTTGCAATAAAAACCCTGGGGAAAAAATTCCAATTTTGTATAACTACATTTAAATAAATGATGGATGATAAATTTAAAAAAAAAGATTTTAAAAATCGATGATTCTAAAAAGTGATTGCTGGTGTAGATTTTCAATACCAAGATAGCAAGGAAGGTGAACAAATGAATAATGAATCAAATTAAACGTATTTTTTTCTTTACAGCATAAATGACTATGGTTAAAGTTGTCTTGGTTTTGGTCATATTGTAAGATGATTGAATTCATAAAAAAAGTAAATTAGATAGATTGACTGTGAAAAAACAAAATTAAAAAAAAAAGAAAGATCAACCAGTAAGATGAATGCAATCTACTATTATCATAATAAATATATCATTGACTGGGTTGAATATCCAAAGAGATGTTACCCGAGTCACATCAACAAATTTGGAATAAAGAAACATTAATGGAAATAAAACTTAGACAAAAAATTATTCACTTGTAACAAAATAAAATATACATATATGTAAGTATACCAGGAGTTGTCAAACATCTTAATTCCTCATATCCTTTTGGATTTTAATAAATTATCCAATAGCCCTATTCATTATAATAAGAAATAAGCAGTTGGAGAGTATACAATGCAGTATGTTACACACATGTGCAGGAGATGCAAATGCCATGTAGATGATCTTGAATCTTGGAACCAGGAATTTTGAGTTATCAGACCCTGCAGTAAGATAAAGTCTACGTGATCTCATTGTGTACATGTCCAAAAAAGAGATACCTGAAATATTGCTGGGATAGCTAACAGATAGTATCGACACAGAATAGCCCAGAAATGTTGCTAACATTATTTTTAGAATGTATAAATACCATAATATACCTACTAATCACTGTACTCCCTGATAAGCTTCCCATACCTTCCTGGGGATACAGGTATCCCAGATTGGGAATCCCTGAAGTAGATAAAAGTTAAGACATTTAATCGTCTTAGAAAATAAAATCTGATTTTTTTTTTTTTAAAAAAAATAACGATTTATTTAAGCAATTGATACAACTTTAAATCATTAGGTTTGTTAAATAAAATTTCTTGGAACAACAACTTTAAATCATTATAAATGCAAGCTAGTAGATGTTTCACAGAATTTGGTGCTTGACAAGTCTATATATTCTTGTGAGAGTAATCATGGTATATGTAATGATGATATTAGAGCTAAACTCTCATCAATACCTGACAGAATACACCCTGGTATCCATGGAATACCAAAATTCCTGTTTAAACATCTTGAAGCCTTCACAGTACCAATAGTGAGTAGAATGATTGACCTACTTGCCTCAGGTCCACTTACAATTGATAAACTCTATCCCATTGCGATGGTTCCATTTCTTAAGAGTGCTATTATCCCATCACGTATGAAGAACCTTAGACCAATCTCGACTCCATTGATTATTAAACTGATTGAAGCAATCATTAAAGATAAAATTCAAAATCTCATTCTGCCATTTATCTCTAGTTTTCAATTTGCAAAGAAAGATAGTTCCACAGCTAAGGCACTCTGCCTATTCAGGTTAATTACGGATTATACAAAAAAAAAATAAAAAGTCAAAGCCAATAGTTATCCAACTTGATATTTCAGCTGCTTTCAACTCTGTCAGAATTCCTCACCTAATACATCTCCTAAGTGGTCTGAACATTCCCACAGGTATAATGAACATCATTACTAACCTTCTATTCAACAGACATATTGCCATTTCTCTAAATGGAAAAATTTCAAACTCATTCACACCTACCAAGTCGATTCCACAGGGCTCTCCTCTTAGTCCCCTGATCTTCATTCTATATATAAATTCATTCCGTAAATCATTAGAGATGAATCTTCCTGGATTGTACATTCTTGGTATCAATAAATCAATTCAGCACATATCATACATGGATGATGTGGTAGTGTTCTTACCATCTATAAAGTTCATACCAAAACTAATTCAAATTATGGACAATTTCACTATAGAGTCAGGTCTTGAGTTTAACCTTAGAAAATCTGCTGTATGGGGGCTTTCATCTGGAAAATCCATTACATCCCTTTTCACAGCTATGCCACAAAAATTTTTAGGCTTACCAATGAGTCTATCTCATGCAGCAATGAGGAAATTAATAGAAGACACCATCATGAATTCTGCAAGGAAAATAATTGATTCACTTTCAAAAGTTTATACATCATTATTTGCAAAAGCAGCCCTTCTCAACATGTTACTGTTCCCCAGAATTGCTTACTATATGCCATTCATTAAATTCTCATCAAAATTTATCCAGAATATAAACTCTCTTTGCTCTAGACTAATGTGGAAGAGTAAAAAAACTGTTGCTATTAGCTTAAGAAGAGTGCAAAGACTGACAAAACTTAATGGTTTGTCAATGCAGTCACTTCAGGTTCTTTATCTACAGAAATCAAATAACCTCATTACAAGACTTAACAGGATTTTTCCTGATGACTCACCTTTTCTATCTATTCATCCTACAGATATACTCCACCTCCAATTAATGATGATTGTCTGACACAAATCTTAATTGACATTGCAAAAATTCTCACACCTTTAACTAAAATAAAACCAATGAAATTTCATTATTGGGATGCCTATCTTCTTTTGTTTTCACAAATTATCTCAGATCCTAATATTCTCACATGTACAAACTTTACCATTATAAAGAAATATAAAAAATGTAATCTAGAGCCAAAAATATTTGGACTTCCTTCTAAAGCTAAATCTCAATGCACTTCCCTCAAGTCACTTTTTTGTGATGAACATAGGTTTTTCCTCTTTGGACCCTGTTTGCTCACTCTGCCATAGGGAGGATGACACCATATTTCACATTTTCAACAATTGTTCAGCTCTTCAGAGCTATAGAATATTGATTAATCAAATTTATACACCAAAACATCCAATTATAAACACACTTATAAAAGGTATTACCTCTGGGGATTTTGCAATTATAAGAAGTGCCACATTCATAACTTTCTGTCTATGGTTCGTCAGATGTATCCTAATCTTCAAGTCAGTTATGCTTGATCCAAAATTAATTTTTTTACAAAAATTAAAAGATATCAAAGAAAGAGATTTGAAGTTAGCTCCTCACATTATAGTAAATTCTACATGGCATCTTATTAATATTGGACATTCCAGTTTAAAAGAATGAGGGTTTTTTTCTCTCCTTTTTTTTAAAAGTAATTTAATGGTTTATAAATGTATTGACAAATTTAATAAATTATTTTACATTTTTTCTTTTATTGTAAACATAGTTGAATAAACCTGTTTTTGATACAACTTTATACAATGATGATTACATGAATACCAAGCAATATCCATAATTAAATGAAAAGTGAATATATACATAATTGTTGGATCAACGCTTCAGTAGAATTCTAGATTGGACCATACTTTGTCCAAGTTGAACAATTATGCATGCCTCTTTGAGTGTTGAAAACATGTCAAAATCTATAATAAGTATAAGTTTAAAATCAAGATGCAAAGCAGAGACCAAGCGGGCTGGGAGAATGCTGGCAAGGTCAGTGATTCGCTCTCAATCCATCAGTCTGAGCCCAAGCATCCCGAGATCCGTCCATCACTTTCTTAATTGTAGACTTATCTTCAGTCAATTTGTGTATACATTCTCTACACACATGTTTAACAAACATTGTCTATTTATGCATGTTATCTTGCATACCCATTCATATGATTGCCAACGTCAATGTCAATTGCACATTGATTTAAGTTAAAATAGTTAATAAGAAAAGCGGATACAATTATGTGACAGTTGTCTGCTAGGAGATAAATATTTAAAATTTAAAAAAAAAAATACTGACAAACAAGTAGGATATTGATGGATAGGAAAAAGTAATGCACTCTTCTATTATATAATTTCAGTTTTGCATAATTGTCATATTGATGTAAAAATTATAGTATTCTATAAAGGGTTATCAGGGTGCACCTGTCCCTACCACTACTTTCTCAATCAGACTTAATTTTCCACTATTTTCAAGATACTTTATAAAAAGCTTAAAATAATAAAAGATTTCTAAAGTTTCATCCCAATATATATATTTTTTTAATAAGAGAAAAAAAGAATGATAGAACTCAAGGAGACAAAAGTGAATAGCTTTCTGATTGTTTTCTTCTCTTTACTGAAAAATTCTAATTCCAAAATGTAGATGCCATCCAAGAACTTGTTTCTTTAATTTTCCGTCAGTTACAGCTGTTGAAACCATTACATGCTTTTAATTCCAAGACAATTGCAAACAAATTACTTCTGGTCACTGGCTGATTACAGGGATTATACATGTCTGTATTTTTAAATGTAAAAGAAATAATATTAATTATACAAATAAATAAAATATTACATTTATATAACTGTAATTTTGATATATATATATATTACTTTTTGAGTATAAATAAAGGGGATTTGAACTTAGACTTTCAAGCACACTTCAACTATCCACACTATCTCATATCACTGATACAAATAACCACACACATGTAAAAAAGATAAATAATCACCAATATTCGTATTTCGTGCTGAACCAGCACTCATCAGTTGGTCCAGATTATCATCTCCTATACATATATATATAGTCAGAGCCCAGTTTATATTAAGATAGCAAATCTTCATACTTTAATAAAGAGATTTCAATCTACTCCAACTCTTCAGCTATCCATACCATTGAAAATCTGAAGATTTTCAAATCCCCTATACACCTGGGTCTCGTTTTATGCAGCTTATTTTAATGCGATTTTGAAGTTATGCAATTCATATTTTTTCTTAATATCTTTCATATTTTACTATATTTATTAGATATCAAGAAATTTAAATTATTAATAACTTATTTTGACTTGAAATACTTTTTTTTTTTTTCAAAAATATAACGTTATATTAGCAGCTAACGTGAATATGGCCTGAAGCTGTATTTAGAACTTTGCTTCTATATAAATAATTTATTTATACTACTGAGTAAATAATAATAATAATAATAGATTTATACTTACATATAAAAATATCGCAATAAATATTCAAAAAATTTAAACTTTTAAAATGTATTACGTTATATATAACAGAAATAAATAACCTTTTAGATTTTTAAAATAACAAACGAAGATTTTATAAACTGAAAATAATATTTCTAATGATAATGTTTTGATTGCGATCTTATTTTTTTAATATAGAAACAGAAAACCATTAACACAGCACAAGACTGAAAATGGCGCTAGTTGTACATCACATTACGAATAAAAATAAAGTGGCTTAACAGGTTTCTCTGTGCATAATTGCTGAGAGATCCTTGACTTCATTTAAAGAGAAGCCACAATACATCACATCACATCGAATCTGATTTCTTACCAGTTTACAAACGGACGCTAGCGGTAATGATTAAAATATGTATGAAAAATGAAAAATTAAATACTGTAGTAATAAAAAAAGTAAAAAAAGTTTGTCTTGTATTAATATTTTTCAAATATTTGAAATTTTTTATTAGTCATACTTTATTTGCTAATTTTTTTAATGCTAACTTTAAAGTAATTTTTCTTTGTTGCTTTGCTTTTATGCGATTTCTAAAAATTACAGACCCTATCCCCCATTTTTCAAGGTAAATTAAGTCTATTTTTGTGCGATTTTTTTTAATGTTGGTTTTCTGTGGAACCTATCTATCACATAAAATGAGACCCAGATGTATTTACAATTAAACTCCAGATATGTGAAGATTGCCCGTATTTCAAATATTTACACATTAGGCCTGCATCCTGCTCATCCCTCTTCTATGTATTCAAATGGAAAAGGACCTATACCTGAGGGGTCAGAGTGACTTGAGGTCAACATGGGTGTGGCAATAATATTGACATCAGCATGTGATTTGGCTTTCCATCATCAGATTTTCAATGGTATGGACGGCTGAAGAGTTGGAGGTTGCAGTAGATTAAAGCCTGTCCATTAAAGTATGAAGATTTGCTATCTTAATATAAACTGAGCACTGATTATATATGTGTGAGAGAGATGGTAATCTGGACCAACAGATGAATGCTGGTTCAGCATGAATTACGTATATTAGTGATTATTTACATTTTCTACATGTGTGTGGTAATGTGTATCAGTGATATGAGATAGTGTGGATAGTTGAAGAGTGCTTGAAAGTCTAAGTTCAAATCCTCTATATTTACAATTAAGCTCCAGGTATATGAAGAATGCCTGTATTTCAAATATTTTTGAGTATAAATCAAATACATTTAAAAGCATGCTTAGTTAGTTTGATTATGATTTTTAGCAGTCTTGAAAAATCTTATATTTAGGATTTTGGGGATATTTTCAATCATGGTTAATCAATGCCACAATTAATACTATACAATAGTGTTCATTTCTAATAGTTGTTAAATTTTACAAAGTTATTTCTCTTTTGCTGATGAAAATGTTTGTACGGTAATATGTTAATACAGTCTTTATTAACTATGTTTATATATAATTCATACATATGTACATACTGTTTTAAGAATAAAGTATAAGATACAAAGATGGACAGACAGACAGACAGGTGGATGGGAGGACAGGTGGACTGAATGGATGGACGGATGGATGGATAGACAGATAGATAGTCAGATAGGATGTATGGATGAATGGACGGACAGACAGACAGACAGATAGACAGACAGACAGACAGACAGACAGACAGACAGACAGACAGACAGACAGATAGATAGATAGATAGATAGATAGATAGATAGATAGATAGATAGATAGATAGATAGATAGATAGATAGATAGATAGATAGATAGATAGATAGATAGATAGATAGATAGATAGATGACTTGAATTCTAGTAGTTAGTATATCTGTTTACCCTTATCATAAGCAGGAGTCTTTTTTTTCAGGTAGCCAGTCCATGTCCAATCCAGTGAATTATTATATGGAAGATTTGCATATGATTCAGAAAAAATGACTTTGATTTACTAGAAAATGTTTTCTTTTAGATGGTGATATGGAGGTTATTTAATACATTTACAAAAATATTTCTACCTCAATAAAAAGAAAACGTTTATTAATTGTTAGCAGCAGATAAGATAGAGATTTTTTTTTATGTCAAAAAGAAACAATAAGTTTTACTGAAATTATTATTAATCAATTTAAATACAAGTATAGTATATATATATATTTTAAACTAGATGTAATTAGAGAGGATTTCAATGCAGACTTTGAATGGATGACTAAAGGTTGCTTGAAAGTCTGGCTTCAAATACCCTCTAATTATATAATCAATTTAGTAACAACATAATTTTATAAGGGCAGTTTTCATTAGTAATTCTTAATCAGAAGGTAATCAGCCTTTGACATACTGTTTAGTCATTCTGCTAACTCATTAATGTTATAATGAGTATGCAGGACAATCTCAAATCCAAATACAAGATAGACTTTTAAAAGTATAAGAAAAGACATCTTATCTTTGTACCTAAATGCAATTATACAGGCCAATCTAAAGCATTTCAGAATAAGAGCATAAAGGTTTAATCTTCACCACTTTTATGTCCATTATATTATTAGCTTAGCATGAAATCCAGCAAAATTTTCAAATTTATGACTGGAAAATATTAGATGATGTTAGAATCAAATACTATTTCACATAATAACAAAAGATGAAAGTGAGAGCATATATATACATTAATTGCATGGACTCACTTTAAACCAAAAACTGGAATCCTTTTTAGTTTATTGTCTTAGATTTCATAAAGAATAGATCAGATATTAATATTTTATAGATGTGAGGAAAATATCCTAACTTCTTATAATACTTTGTATATGTGAAGGAAACATTTCTTTTAATATATATTGTAACCCTCAAACAAGAAGAAAGGTCATACTTGTTGGCATCATAATGACTATGGATTTTTATATCACAGAGAATTATGGAAAAAAATGTAATATAATATAACATAAACACAAATAATAAAATCTCAGGTCTTATTAAAATTTTAAATCTGTATACTGGGTTCTTATTTTATCTACATCGCAGGGTTTAGGTTTATACTTGATACAAGAAATAATTATTTTACTAAACCCTTGAACATTATTAAATGCAATAATCATTCAAGTTCTTATACTCTCAATATTTTATCTTCTTCTTATAGTTCAGTAATCTTCTATCATATGTTCTAAATGAAAAAGTAAAAAAATACTTAAGCATCTGAATACTTCAGATAATCATCTGGTTAGCAATAAAATACTCTTCAAATATTTAAAATTCTTATCATATGAATATTCATCTTTATGCAACCTATAGATATATCTTATTATAATATCCATGTGTATGAGTTTGTACCAAGCAATGAAAAATCAAATTAGGGAGCAGGTAAAAAGGTTGCTTTTATGCTACCCACTACATCATTAAGCACACTTGTAATAAAGATAAATCAACATAATATTTATTTTAAAATAATGCAGGTGGCGCTAAACAAGTGATAAAGTAAATAAGCAAGTTTAATGTGACTTTTGAAATGTACTCTCTTATACAATAATGTTTAATAACTTTATTAATCAGAACGAATTGGTGGGATAATGGCAAAGAAAACAAACGTACTTAATGAAAAATAAAATATTTATTTATAATATAACAATACTTTAATACAATAAAAGAATTAATACAAGAGACAGTAAACTTAATAGTAAAATTACTGCTGATATAAACATTTATCTAACTAAAAATAAAATATATTCCCTTGAGTAAATCCTGTAAAATTATTATTGTGACATTTACATTATATTTGACAAGTTCTCACTTACTTAAGATACTAACCAACTAATAATTATGCACATAAAATATCAGATATATACTTATAAATGGATCACTAAAGATGATATTAAAACTACAATACCATGATGTTTAAAAATCAGTGTGGAATTATAATTCTAATGACATTGCAAAGATAGCTGGAGATAACACAAAATAATGATATAGGTTTAAATTTATTAATAATAAGAAGAAGAAGAATAAAAAAGCTCAATACAACAATAAACTAACATCTTGAACATTAAACTGTAGTACAGCTAGCAAAACAATTGCATAGAGGGACATGCTTTTAAATGTTCTCATATACTATAAAATGTTCTCATATATTATAAAATACACACTACTAACATAAAAGTAAAAGCAAATGGATAGTGATAAATATATAAATGGGCATCCAGTTACTCGACCCAGAAGTTCCAAGGCAAATAAGCTACCTTCTCTCTCTCTCATGAAGGGGTTTAACAAATACATTAGTAATGGGAACCATCCACCCAAATATTGAAGTTGTTACCTGTCACCAGAAGCATATTAATTGATAAATGAACAAGGCATGAATTTGTTAATAATAATTACAAAGGTAACACGCACATATACTCACATACAGAATTACAGAAATACTTGGTCTAAAACCAGCACGTAACAATTATAAAGCAATATTAAAAATTTTAAAAGCTATCTCAACTCACACACCGACTTCCAAAACAGTCCATTCATCCACACATCAAATATATAAAAGCTGTTTTACTGTTAGCACACTAATATACTTTTTACTATATTAGGATATTTAATCTTACCAAATCCCATTGTAACATGTAGATGACTATAAATATACCTGATAATAAACTGCTTATAATAATTAGAACTGCATAAATAATATAATACAACAATAATAAACATATATCATTTCATAAAACAACAAATATACATTGCACTTGTTTTACCCCTTTTAAATACGTTAAGAGGTGAATGTTCTTTCATTTGAATAAAATGAAAATAACCACCCCTAACTTATGAATCTCTCTGTCACTAGATTCAGCAAAATATAAAAGTTTTTATTAATGTAGAGTAAACAAATGAACAAACACACATTTCTGAGCAGGAGTTTCTTGAAAAACATTATCTGCACTTTTAAACTTTTAATGAAGATGTGTACTTACAAGAAAAACTATAAAATTCATCATGTGGTATTATTACAACAATCAAAGATTAATATTGGGACAAGCTTTTTTAAAATTGATTAACAATTTTAATATTTTACTAAATCAGTTGCATAAAATAGATTTGACCTTGTATTAATTAAGATGTCTAGGAATAGATTTAAAGTCATAATGCTAGACAGTAACTAAAGTAATTAACTTTGTCCTAATTATTCAATAAAAAATTATCTAATTAATTTAAAGCAAATATCTTTTACTTAAAACAAATACTTTTTTACCTATTTAAGAGTTCTTATACAATTATCATTAAATCACTTAATATTAAATAACATTTATAAAATATATTATTTTTTAAAGATAACACACTATTAAATAACTCATTTTAAACTTCTCTCTTTTAACACACACAACATATATCTGCACACGTGCATACTAGAGATGATTAATGAACAGGCAAAACTCACTATACGTATTGCCACACACAGGAAGCTAGAGTAATCAATGGATGTCAGAAGGCTTGTGCATAAAATCCCCATCTAGTGCCTACTCATCCAATATCCCCAGACTAGTTTCTGACTTATGGCCTTCATCAGTGAGGAGCCTTGGATCCGAGAGCACTGCACCTAGGTACACTCACTGATAAAGGCCATAAGCCAGAAACTAGTCTGGGGATATTGGATGAGTAGGCACTAGATGGGGATTTTATGCACAAGCCTTCTGATCCATTGATTACTCTAGCTTGCTGTGTGTGGCAATAGGTATAGTGAGTTTTGCCTGTTTCAACAACAGTTATAAGCAAGCATAAGAAGTGGTGATCATGTGATGATTAATGAACCTATGAAATTTACTACATGTTAAGAAATAGTATTTTAAAAGACAGCAAAACTAAACCTTTATCTATCGATCTGAGATACAATCCCTTTTAAACTAGCTTTATCTAAACTTAGACTATCCAAATTTTAATTTCAATCAGATATTACATGATTTAACTAATACTTTAATAACTACTACTTTAAATGCATTTTTCAAAAACTCAGGCTACTACAATCAACTCAAAACAGGGCACATTTTAAACTAACTTTTATCCAAGTTTAACTTATCAAACTCTCACTTTAACAACTATCAAATCAATTAATTGATATTCTTTTGTAATTATCTTTCAAATACATTTAACAAAGATATTTTATTAATACCTTAGAATAGCTTAGAAATAGTAAAGTTTATTTATTAAAGGATTTTATTTATTTTGAGTAAAAAAATTTTTTTAAGTACTATCTATTATATTTACTCCCTTATTGGCCAAATATAAGGTTACAATATATATATGTGTTACGTACAAATATCAGCCTTTCAAGCTAATTGAACACGTGCCTTTTGAGAGTGTTAAATAAATGAATACTTCCCTCTTCAATACAAGATATAGTATTTATGCAGGAATAAAAGGGATCCTCTTATTCCTACGACTCAAATTCTTTTATATGAGCAAATCTGAAGTACTGTTGAGGAAAGCGTGAGTAGAATTCTCACTTTAAATTACTATTTACGATGTTTTTTGAATGAATGACGTCGGTGAAATTACTTAGAAAAACGTCACTCTTACTGAAACTCAATTATGAGTAAATAAGCAATTATTTCTCAAAAAGCGCGTGTTCAATTAGCTTGAAAGGCTGATATTTGTACATAATATAATTGTAAACACGGCTCTAGATAAAAATAATATATATGTGTGTATAAATAATATTTACAAAGTTGTAATAATTTCACTTTTCATAAAGTATTAATATCTCATTTACAATTTTTATAAAATATAGATTAATAGACTTTAAAAAGGTTCCAATTTTAATTTAAAAATGAATAGGATAAATACTATTATTAAATGGTGTAATAGCTGAAGTTTATCTAAAAAATAAATACATAGAAAAATTTCATTACAATAATGAAAAATTTTGCTTGTCAAACTAATGACTTAAAATCAAAGTTTGACTTATATTTCAGGATTTTTTACATATTTATATAAAACCCTCATATAAAATTTTAAAAAATAATGTGTGAGGATGGAGGAAGTGAAGATGAAGTTAAGAAGAAGAATATTGGCAAAGGGGTATTTACTAAGAAAAAGGAAATATTCTGTGAACCTTTGAAGAAAGAATTAAAGAAAAGATTAAATAAATGCTATGTATGGAGTGTATTATTGTATGGTTATGAAACATAGGCAATGGATATAAAAAATCGAACAGATTAGAAACCTCTGAAATATGAACATAGAGAAGGATGGGGAAAAAATCAGTTGGATGAATAAAATGACAAATGACGTTTTGAAAAGAGTAAATGAAAAAAGGAGATTGATTGAGAAAATTAAAGATAGAAAGAGAAACTGGATTGGGCATATATTAAGAAGAAAGAATAATTTAGTGAAAGATGTGTTGGAGAAAATGATGAATGGAAACAAAAAAAAGGATAGAAAAGATTGATCTTGATAGATAAAAAATGAGAAGAGATACGTGGAATTAAAGAGCTAAAATAAAGAAGTGTGGTAGGGTGATGTGGATAAAAGAGGCCAGAAATGGAAGAAGATGGGTTGAACTTGGAGAAATCTTTATTCTACAGTGGATCGATAATGACTGAAAATGGTGAAGGTGATAACATAACAGCAACTTAGAAGACATACTTAGCAAATTAAATAATTTTGTAAATAATATCCATTTTCTCATATCAATATTAATTTGACAATTAGACAAAAGTTTATATTTACCTACTTTTTGTCCTACTAGATAATTGGCATTAACATGAAAGTGGGTACTATTTATTTGTTTGATAAATGGTTAAGTTTGACCTGTGAATTATTGTCATTATAACATATTTAAACTTAGTTGTTTCAAATCATCATCATCAACCATTATCAACTCACTGCAGGATGAAGAGCTCTCCAAGTTCAATCCATCTCCGATCTTTAGCTTCTCTTCTCCACATCACTCCTGCACACTTTCTTATTTCATCCATCCACCTGTGATCTCTTTCTGGGTCTTTTACAATCTCTTGGAATCCAGTTTAAGATTTCAATTGTCCATCCATTATCATCTCTTCTAGCAATACGTCCAGCCCAACTCCGCTTCAGTCTTTTAATTTTTTCAATGAGGTCAATAATACCTGTTTGTTCTCTTACCCATATATTGCGTTTTCGATCTCTTCTTGTTACTCCCAACATGATATATTATCAAATGTTATGTATTTAATAGCTGTAATTATATGTTTATTTTTAATTTTTAATCAAAAAAAGTAAATCAGAATAAAATGCATACGTTTTAAAATATTGATGATTGTTTCTTCAAGTATAGTATAAATAGTGCAAACAGTATACTGAACCGCATTCATTAAAAAAGAAAAGAAAAACTTTATTCGATCACTTAATATCACTGTACCAATTAACTGTGGGGGAAAAGTTCAATAGTAAAGTAACCTATCATTTATTTATAATTAAATAAATATATTATAATTTGTTTTACTATTACTTGATCTTAACTCAACTATTTTCTTAGACATATATATAATGAACTATAAATATAGGGGATTTGAACTCAGACTTCCAAGCAACCTTCAACTATCCATACTATCTCATACTACTGATACACATGACTACACACATGTAGAAAAGATATACGTATTTCATGCTGAAGCAGCATTCATCAGTTGGTCCAGATTATTATCTCCACACATTTCAGTGCTCAGTTTATATTAAAATAGCAAATCTTTATACTTTAATGTATATTGGTGATTATTTATCTTTCCTACATGTGTGTGGTCATGTGTATTAGTAGTATGAGATAGTGTGGATAGTTGAAGATTACTTGAAAGTCTGAATTCAAATCCCCTATATTTACAATTAAGTTCCAGGTATAAGAATGTCTGTATTTCAAATCATATATAATGAACTAATAAATAATTAAAATTGTGTTTAAATACCTGTAATTGAAAAGGCAAGTAATTACTCCCGCTGAAATATGTGATTTCAACCAAAGAGAAAATGGTTATATTACAGCAAAGCTTAGAGAGTGGGATATATATTTTTCAGTCGTTTTTGATATCACATAACTCAGCGGGAGATATTTATTTCCGTTTCAATATATAATGGATTGTATTCTGATTTGTAACAGAACTCTGTTCTTATATAGAAAATATAGATTACAATCAACGAAGGCTCTATTAAGTACAAAAAAATCGATCAATTAATGATCAACGAATATTATTGATTTCTCTTTATTTTCTTTCAAATTCTCAGAATTCCAATCAAAACAAATTTACAATCTTGACAATTTATATTACTATGTTGATTAACAAATAAATTATTATTTATTTTAGTAAACAAATAATCATATTGTTCATTCTATTTAGATTTTTTTTTTTTTTTTACTATTAGCCAAATTCTCATTGCTTATTTAAAATATATGTCATTATCTTTAAGATATAAATATATTGTGATTTGAAGTAAGACAATTTTTACACAGAGGCATGCGCTACATCTATTATAGCTGTAACAAGTACAAAAAAAAAAATCAATAAATGTTTTTTTTTAATAAACAAATATTTATTTTATAAATAAATAAATAATACAAGCAATTCATAGACCCATATATTTTTATCATTATTTACTTTTTTACGAATAAATTTAAAATATGACATATTCTTAAAAGTAGCCATTAGTGTATGTGTTCGTATGTATATAATATTAAAACATTGTGACAGAGAATACAATTCAATTAAAGAAATTAAGTATACTTACAACACGTTAGTGTCATAATCATGGTTAACAAACAAACAAAAACACCCACAGTATTTTTTGTTTGTTTATTTGTTAGTGATGATTATGGCACTAATGTATTGAAAGTATACTTGGTTAATTTGATTAAATTTTAGTTTTTCATTCTCTGTTGCAGTGTTTTAATATTATATAAATTAATGACAGAGGTTCAATCTATTATATCATCATCATCATCATTTTACTAGTATTAATCCACTGCAGAATGATTTCTCCACATTCAATCAACTTCTCCAACCTCTAGCTCCTCTTCCCCATATCACACTTCTTTATTTCGTCCATCCATCTCACATATAGTCTCTTTCTAAATCTTTTACAACCTCTAGGAATCCAGTTTAAGATTTCAAATCCCCATCTATTATTATCTCTTCTAGCAATATGTCCAACCCAACTCCACTATAGTCTTTTAATTTTTCAATGATGCCAGTAAGACCTGCTTGTTTTCTCACCCATGTATTTCCTTTTCGATCACTTCTTGTTACTCCTAACATACATCTTTCCAAACTTAATCTAATATATATATATATATATATATATATATATATATTAGATAGATCGGATTTGGCGATATATATATATATATATATATATATATATAAAAAATCTTTAAATAGCCCAATGCAGTGATTAAAGTATCTTCAACAGTCATTGACTATAAACCAACCAAAAGTAATGGCATTCCTCGTTAGATTTTCTAATTTTAGAATCATGTGTTGAGCAGTTTTTCATCTTCATTTATTGACTAATATTGGATGTCAATAATTGCCTATGATTCAGTTAATGGAAAAATTCTCCCATTAGAAGCCAAAAATTTTACAAGTTTTACTTCAATGATATTGTAACTCCAGGGCATAAATACTAAAACATTATTAACTGAAACACACAGGCTTATTAAATACCTGTCTATATATGTAATATATAGGGTATATGAGCACAGACTTTCACATGACCCCCCACTCTCCACACTATCTCATAACACTGATACATCTGAACACATATGTTGAAAAGATAAATAATCACCGATATACTTATTTCATGCTAAACCAGCAATCATCAGTTGGTCCAGATTACCATCTCTACACATATATGCTATAAGTGCTCAGATATATATTAAGATATCCAATCCTCATACTTTAATGGACAGGCTTCAATCTACTCCACATTTGGTAATCTGGACTAACTGATGATTGCTGGTTTAGCATGAAATACATATAGTGGTGATTATTTATCTTTTCAACATATGTGTTCAGGTGTATCAGTGTTATGAGATAGTGTGGAGAGTGGTGAGTCATATGAAAGTCTGTGCTCATATACCCTATATATTAAAACATTATGACTAAGTGCTCTTCATATACATATATATATAAACTTCTACTGCACGTACTATAAAAATCCTCTTCTAATCAGACTTTTTACAATCATTTGAATAAACTTGTAAATAAAATCTTCTTGTATAAATATAATTCTACAGGTAATGAAAAATGAATTCACTTTCATCTGCATTCCCAAGACTTTATATAGAAAGTAGATCAAATCAATCATTGAGATTTTGTAAAGGTGAAACATACAACCCTATCAATGCCTCAATCTAATTTGCTCATAGTTTCAGATAGCAGTCCAGATTTATATAAATTCTATTAATTTTAACAGCCTTGTAAAAATAACAATGGTTATTTTATATACACACATACTAATATATCCATGTAAATAGAAAAAATCTTATTAGCTTTTGATGTTGCTAAGAAACTAACAATTACTACTAATTGACAATCCCTGAAATTTTCTATTCACCTATAATAGCCACTAATCTCCTCATTTCTATTCTTTATTATAATAACAATCCATGAAAATATTTAATTCAATATTCTAATATATTTTTATATAAGTTGAAAAAAAAAAAATTATAACAGAATATATTTGTTAATGATAATGTTTCTATATAAACAAAAACCAAATCTTATCAAATATATCTATATAAGTATATACATATATTATGTAAATTATTGTACATGTATAATTTAGGTATTATGTATATATTTGTGCACATAATAAAAAATAGTGCATATAAATAGAGGGTATATAAGTCAGAAATAGTCCACTACAAACAAAGATTTTTGAACTATTCCTTTTCTACAAAAAAACAAAGAAATTCCGTATTGATGAGTTATTATATCTTTCCTTTTCTGTTTTATTTATCCTTGAAATGTCCAATTTAAAAAAAAATCTAAAATTCTAGATATTACCATATTTCTCTGAAAATAAGACCCACTCATATTAATTTTTGCTCCAAAACGTATTGTAGAGCTTATTTTCAGGGGATGCTTTATTTTTTCATGTATAAAAACCTACATTTCAAGCATTAAAATGTACATTTATTCAAATACTTTTTCTCTTTGCAGAAAGCTGTAAGATTCTTACCCTGAGAGTCCTCCACAATTTGTTTCTTGTACTCTCCAGAATAGCTTTTTTATATGGTAATCACCATTAAATCAAGTGTTAATTGAAGACTTGTGAGATAGGAATGATAATAAAAGTGATTATAGCTTAGAATAATTTGACCACACAAAAGCAATAAAAAAAATTCCTAACAATTCAGAAAATTTTCTTTATTTCACATTTCCATTAAGTACATCCATTACAACATATGGCAGTGTAGTGAATTATGAAGATTCATAGTCAACACAATCATGTCCATCTGTTATCTAGTATGCATTTCTGCTTAGCTATTCTTTTTAAAAACCTTTTCTTTAGAACAAAAAGAATTTGATGTAGTTTAAGCTAAACTCTGATTTTTAAAATTACATCAGTATTTTAATAAAGTATTTTAGGAAAAAAAAAAATGTTTAAGAAATCAAACTTATTTTTCTTTTATCTTGAATATTTAAAGACTACCATACTGAAACCCTAAAACTAAATCTAAGTATCAAATATAAATAAAATAAATACCTAAAAACATACAAATAAAATTATATGTTGTCCAATATACTGACTGGTGATAGATAAATTGTTTCTCCATATAGATAGAATTATCACATGATCACCATCTCATGCTAGCACATAACTGTTATTAAACAGGCAAAAACTCTCCATATAGTAGTGCCACCAACCAGAGTAATCAATGGATGCCAGAAGGCTTGTGCATAAAATTCCTATCTAGTGCCTACTCATCCAATATCCCCAGACTAGTTTCTGGCTTGTGGCCTTCATCAGTGAGGAGCCTTGAATTGAGTTCAGACCCATATGACTATATAAGCTATTGATCTTAGATTGAAAATATTAGTGTTTTCAATTTCATTCTCATAGTTCTGTAGTTAAGTAGAGATAAATGGTGACTGCTGGAGGGTTGCATTAGATCCTAAGATCTAGGTGCAGTGCTCTCAGATTCAAGGCTCCTCACTGACGAAGGCCACAAGCCAGAAACTAGTCTGGGGATATTGGATGAGTAGGCACTAAATAGGGATTTTATGCACAAGCCTTCTGGCATCCACTGATTACTCTGGTTAGCACAAGGTGGCACTACTATATGGAGAGTTTTTGCCTGTTTAGATAGAATTATGTTTGTCAAAAATAGTTGATGGGAAAATATAAAAGTAATCTAATTTATATTACCATTTATTTAAGCATTAATGTCAATAATATTGTTTATTTATGAATTCATTACTTTATAATTCAATACGCCCAATGTGTGTTTCAATGGGCAAAAAAAAAACATCTATCAGGTTGCCAATCTTAAAAAGAGCATATATTTGGAGTAGGGCTTATATTGTAAGTAATCCCAAAAATCATGCCACGCCTTAATTTTTGGTTAGGTATTATTTTCCAAGAAACACGGTATATGTATTCAAGCTCCAAGATGCTGCCCCTATACCAGTAGTGTGCCACCCTTTTTACACTTGCAACCCTTACACTCAGACTGAAATTTTACATGACCCATTATATGTTGTTACCATTACTCTTCCTTTTTTTTTTAACTTCAGTCATCTTCTTCCTTGATACCATCTTTACCGTTTTCTGAATAGTTGGTTTTTATTACTCATTTATTCATCAAAAATTTTAATTTCTATGAGAAACAGGATTTTAAAAATATTTGTAAACTTTGTGACAAAAAATATGATAAATATATAATAAGACTTGGTTTTTAATAGATCTGTTGATTTGTAGAAATGTTTTAGAAATTATGTACATTAAAGAATGTAGTTCCACATATCAACTTTAGAAGGATATTAGCATGAAGAATAAAAACTCTGAGAGCGAACAAGAGAAATGAAAATAATATAAGCAAAGAAATGAAAATAATATAAGCAAAGTGCAATTATGATGTACTGTTTATACAAAGCAGATTGGAATATAAAGAAGGAAATGTTTAAAGACAAAAGTGGTCAGACACAATAATAAGTTGAACAGTTTTCATGTCTTTTTTAACAGTGTTTAGGTTTTTGTTTATTCAATTAAAAATTTGTAATCCAATATGAAAACTTCTCAAAATTTTCACAATCCCCAACAATTTTTCTGCGACTTCTTGAGAGATTGAATCCCCCCCCCCCCCACAAATTGTGCACAGCTGAACTATACCATAAGAGTTTGGCCATATTTATATATGCATATATATATATCTTCATACAAAAGTACATATTATTAAGTATATATATTAAAATTTGAAAGCAAATAATAAATTTAAATAAGGTTTAATTAAGATATTGATCTTATTTATCAATATCATTCAAAAACAATAATAAATAAAATAAAGTCATACATCACATGACTTAATTTTATAAACTTGTAAATAAAAATAATGAATGGTGCCAATAGTTCTAACAATCTTTATTGATAAGCAAGAGAAAGCATTCAAAATCTCTATCTACTCAGACTGTTTTCATGCTTTGGCAATCTTCAGTGATGTGCTAGGGTATTTCAGACACTAGATCTAAAATACCAACTCGAAGCCAGCATTTATCTAAAAGTTAACTATTAAGTAGATAATCTGAAATTTTCAGACACCTAGAGGTCAGATAGCTGGGTTTAAAGACATCTAGGTGTCTGAAAATTTCAGATTGTCTACTTAATAATTAACTTTTAGATAAATGCTGGCTGTGAGTTGGTATTTTGGATCTAGTGTCTGAAATATCCTAGTGCCTCACTGAGGATTGCCAAAGCATGAAACCGGTCTGAGGATTGGGAATAATTTCTAAATAAAAGTTTTTGAATGCTTTCTCTTACAGCATTTATCAATAAAGCTTATTAGAGCTATGAGTACCACTCATTATCAACTAATGAAGTTTTTCAATATCATCATTCATGTTTTAGTTCAATGAATATCACTAAGCATCATCCAATAAAACATTATATTCTTCCAATCTTCCAATCAATAATTAATATTTAGTCACTGTGAAATATCACAAAGTAATATTTATATCATCTGAATATATAGTTCTTTTTCTGAAGGCAAATCCAGCATTTAAGACAATGAATCAACTGATTGGTTATCATTTGTATACCTTAGCATAGTTAATGCACTAATACCCTGTTGTTGTTTTTAATAATGTCAGTAGTATTACAAGTTTACATATTTGAGACTGATCTAAATCCTCTCCCCACTCCCATCAGAAATATATGTGAGTTAACTTTGACTCAGCTTTGATTGCAAACAATTCGTCCAGTGTTCTGATGATCTGTATGGTTTAATGTAGTAATAGAGATCAATTCTAGAGCTCAAAATCCATGGATCACAGCTTATTCAACTCCTGAGCAAAAAAATATCTTAATTACTTTATAGTGGATACTATGATTAGAAAGGGGAAGTCTTTTTAGTTTGTGAATAACTTTTGTGATTATTCCACAATATTTGATAATTTGTCGGTCTGACATTAGTTCCTTTAGAACGTATTGCCATATAATTTATTTAAATTCATGCTTTATCTATTGAATGACTTGTTTATTTCTCTAGTTATTGAAAAATTATATAAACTCTTCAGTATTGTCTGTCCTAATGGCTTTGATAAGTCTTACTGGGCTCAGAAGTCACTCATTATTTTACAATTCTAAAAAGGTGAGCAGAAGTAGCACTTGACTGTTATTTCAAGGCCATGTAAAATCGTAATTTTTGGTTTGGATAAAAGAGCGATTCAAATAAATTATTAAAAACACACAATTATGTTTTACACACAAGACAAAATAAATTTCCATTGAATATATCCTATAGTAAATAAATATACCTTCCTCACATCCATCCTCCTCCGTTAAAAAATTTAATCTGTCATGTACAAAAAAAAATGACATGAACTTAAGAATTCATGTGAACAAAAGTAATGATATCAAAGAATAAAGCTATATGGGGATAATGCTCGATTTTACAAACCTTTATAATATATACAAGAGTCAAAAATACAAAACTCTGGTGTGCATAAATTCACTGATATAAAATATATTAATACTTTTTCTTTTCCATTTGTATTTGTAATAAATTAGCTAAACGTTTTTAAACATTCACAACCGTAAAGGTTTTATTACTTTCTTCATAAGAATTAGGGTCTTTTATATATACCCAGCGAGTGCACTTTCGGTGAATCAGAACTGTAATTCTGATATACCACATCAAAAGCACGTTCAGCGGTGTTTAGAAAAAAAACAGACTATTTTTTATGAAGAAAATAAAATTTTTTCGGTTGTGGCCATTAAAACATTTTGCTAATTTATTAACATATATATCTTATATAAAGTACAAATCCCTGAGAATATGATTTGTAAATTACAGTAGCCCTCAGTTTTCACATAACTCATGCTATATGCCAGGGGTGGCCAACTTTTGTGTTCATAGGATCTACTTTTTATTTTAAAAATGTGTTGCGATCGACTAGTTATCACAGGCGTAGTCTGGAGGGAGGTGTGAAATACATACTAATTTTATATTTCTCTCTCTCTCTCATTTTTTACCTCGAGGTCCTGTACATTTTCACCTCTTCTAGGTTTACACCTTTAACTATATCTACCTAGTTAAAAATGACAATTATTTAACGGGCCAAAAAACTCATGTCCGGGGGAATTAAAGCAACATGAGTAATTATTAACAATAGTTATTAATTCAAATTAGCTACATTAAATCAAGATTAAAAATATTATTTTCAATAATGATACGGCTTAGTGGACTTCACCTATCTAGAATTGGAAAAAAAAATTTAGAACAAAAACAAAAATAACAAATAAACTTGAAAATTTTGACTTAATTTGTTTCACTCGTTACCCGCAGCTCTTGCCAGATTGGCTTCGCGATCGACCAAAAATGGCTTTGCGATCGACCGGTGGATCACGATCGACTTGTTGAGCACCCCTGCTATATGCTATATAAACATTTTTAGTGCTATAGCATATATTTTCATTTGTTAAAAAAATATTATTATACTCTGCCATGTCATCATCATCATTAACCTATCAATGGTAAATATACACCTAAAGAATAACTCCAACATATGTCAAAATAAACATTGCAGTTGGACAAACTGTTTATGAAACTAGAAAAATGCTAATATACCATTTAAAAACACAGAGATAAAAATATTTATCTACTGATTTTTTTTTTTTAAATAAAAAATATTCTATTTCTCAAAAAAAAAATCAATCTATAAAGAATAATACACGTATTTATTTGAACATATATCTATATTTTTTTATAAATTTTATTATCTAATCATTCAAGTGATTAAATACAGAATGAAAATGGTTTGTCAATAGCTCATTAATCAATAGTTTTTCATTGATGTACTTTTCGTAGCTGAATGATCAGCAAGCACAGACACCATTAACAAATCAAACTGATGCTAACATTAATATATAACTCAAATACTTTAAAACAGTTTAAAGTAAAGAGTCCGTTAAATTTTATAAACTATCTAAATAGTGCGACGATTTTTAAAATTTTATCTTTTTAAAGGCATGGCAATATATAAAGGAAAGAGCAGAAATTACGATTTGATCATATTTTTTCTGCTTAGTGATTTTTAACTTGCCTTTTGTTTAAACAGCAAATTTAACATTCACGCATGAAATTTTTATTTTCATGCACATATATATATACATTCAGATGTATTTGTAAAACTACACACATTTTTAAAATTCACATATCTTTGAATGGTTTCTTTCTATGATTAAATAGAAATTTTAAGAAGCCCTACTGCGAATCCAAATCATTTGGTACAATTGATTTCTGTTAAAAGTATTTTCAGACTCAATAAGTAAAAGCCTTACTTTGCCTATGTCTTCTCCTTATTGATATTGATATTAGAAAACATTTACTGATGGTTCAACTAAAAATTGTATTATTTTTTAAATCTTTTTCTTAATATATATATACCAATTATTTTATATTTGAGTATAAATAAAATACATATATCAAACGATTTTTTTCATATATACATACACCATTATCATGGTAAATTCCTTCATTTTTTTATATTGATTTAAATTAGGCAGTATTTTATTTAAAATGCGTATATATTTGTGAGTATATACGTGTCAAACTCTCCCTAACGTAGTATTACCCAATGCAAGCCTCAGTTAAGCAATGGATGCAAGAAGGTTTGTGTATCACTGGATGGTATTATGGTGTGGAGAGTTTGCTAGTGTTTTATAACAGCTTGAGTAAGCACAGGAAATAGTGATCATGTGAAGTATACATGTATACAGGTACATATATCTGCATTCATTGAGTTATTAATCCAATTTTTCAAATCAATATAATTTTCATTTTTAACATCAATTAATAATTTCTTTTTCTTTCTTTGTTTCTCAAAGTACATCCAAAATTTCTTTTAAACTCTTACTTATTTCTAATTTTGACCACGTCAAACTTTATACTTCCATGCGTTTTCTTTATTTTTTTTCTATAATTCACTAAAAAAGCTTTCAAATCGTTTAACCCTCCCTTTTTTATTTAACTTCAATAAGTAATTTTCGTATGTACCTTATTTCAAAAAATCATTTCACAAGACAGTAATTCATTTGTACTCTGTGTCCCACAGTTGCACAAGACAAATTTAGGCAATTAGAATCCTATTTCTAATATCTTTTTTCAATTCTCCCACTTTCAGATTAAATAATTAAAATTTAAATCAAATCATAAAAGACATGAATGGTAAAAAAAAAAAAAAAAATAGAAACGTGATCTTGGGGGGTTAAAAACGGTCCTTTAAAAAATCGTCCGCATATTTAATAAATTCAATTTATTTATAAAAATGAAAATAGAAAGAATATAAATTACGAAATCAAAAATTTGCTTGACATTTAATGGCCTAAATTAATGACTTAACAAGTGTTGATTGCAATTTAAGAATAAGGATACGAGTGGCTTATATTAACATAAAATTTATATTAAACAATCGCCCTGCGCGGTTTGGTGCAGTTGGTACAGCGTCCGAATTGCGATCGATTCTGGCGCACGAACTTCTTATGAACTCCCGAACAACAAAATCATAAGTCTATTTTAAAGATTATATGACAAAGATCTTGAAAATGCATCCTTATGTTTCCCGTTGCACTAATTGTCTGTTGTATAAACAAACATCTTGTCTTCAGCTTTATCAAGTCATTGATACTTTTTCTAATAAACCATCAACTCCCATAATATGTCAAATGTTATCATTTATCTTATTAATTAAAAATACAGAGATCACTATGGCTTAATTTTTTTAGTAATAGATTATTAATTACTTTTGCCATGCAGATAATTTTAAACAATCTTTTCCATGACCACAATTTGAATCTTCTAACTTCTTTTTTCAGTACTGTCAAGATTAGGACTAATAATTCTATAGTGCGGTTTTCACTACACCGTCCTCATGCAAGTTAGGGATTGGTTCAGCTTAAAATGTGCATCTTGGGGATCATACATCGTACTATCTCATACAACTGATACACATGACCACACACATGTAGAAAAGATTAATAATCACCAATATACGTATTTCATGCTAAACCAGCACTCATCAGTTGGTCCAGACTATCATCTCTCACACATATATATAATCAATGCTCAGTTTATATTAAGATAGCAAATCTTCATACTTTAATGGACAGGCTTCAAACCACTGCTACCTCCAACTTTTCAGCCATCCATATCATTGAAAATCTGATGATGAAAACTCAAATCCCATGCTGATGCTAATAGTCCATATGAGTAACAAAGTGATTTCTTTCATCTCTTTATATCATGCAGCAGAATGCACTTTTGGTAGTACCCACTATGATAGTGCGCTCAACTGTATGATATAAATAGAATAAAAAGAAATCGCTTTGTTCTGCATATGGACTAATGTATGTAAAAGAATTTACATAGTCAAGCTAAGGAAAAAATTAGTATTCTTAATAATTAATAAAACAAAATTAATAAATACAAAATACTTATGCATTTAGGTAAATCTTTAGACACTTATTTTTTTTGTGTGTATATGAATGCTTGTTAATGATTTATTTATCTTCTATTTATTGGCTGGCAATTACAGAAGAGTTAAACTTTTTAAACTAAATATATAAATAAATTCACGAAAATAATATACACAATAGACTACTGCTAAGAATTTAGAAAAATGCTAGAAGCATTTTGTGTACATATTTAATCTTACTTTAGAAAATATAAATATAATGCATACAATAAGAAGGTATTTGACAGAATATCTCAAATGGTTAGAGCTTCGCCTTAGAATTTGATTATTCAAGAATCTAATGTTGTAAGTATGACTCATATGGTAGCAACGACAAGTGGAAAAGAGCAGAGAATACATTCAAAACACTGTGTAAGGTCCTAAACTGGGTTGTCTACTCATCTGTGTTATCAACTAATACAATAAGAACTTAATAACTGAAATACAGGCTTATTATATACATGTATCAATATATGTAATATATAGGGTATATGAGCACAGACTTTCACACAACCCACCACTTTCCACTCTATCTCATAATGCGGATACACATGAGCACATATATATCGAAAAGATAAATAATCACCAATTTATGTATTTCATGTTAAACCAGAAATCATCAGTTAGTCCAGATTATCATCTCTACACATATATGCAATGAGTGCTCAGATATTTATTAAGCTAACCAATCTTCATACTTTAATGGACAGGCTTCAATCCACTCCACACTCCAACTCTTCAACCATCCATCCAATTGAAAATCTGACGGAATACTCAAAGGCCACCCTGAGGCTGAGATTCTCATCACACCCATGTTAACCTAAAGTCAATTTGACCCCTCATGTACAGGCCATAATCCATTTAATACATATACGAGGGATGGGCAGACATCTCTATTATGTAATAACTGAAATACAGGCTTATTATATACCTGTATCAATATATGTAATATATAGGGTATATGAGTACAGATTTTCACACGACCCACCACTCTCCACTCTATCTCATAACATGTCAATAAGATGTTTATTATTATTATAAATTAGAAAAAAAAATGTACTTAAGCAGTTTAATTATATAAATAAAAATTAAATCATAGGATGATAAAGAGTAAAAGATACAATATTTAAGGATTATTAAATTGATTAACAATTTTAGAGAAAAATGAAACTGCCATTTTTATCTACTCGGGGGGGGGGGACATATAGTTGAATACAGTAATTCCTATTGCACAATGAAATAAGGGTACTTACGGATAATTTGCCTGATGACGTATTTGACCCACCGGTTTCCCTTCCGGTAGGCATCGACGATCTTTGTATGACAACGTTGTCATGGCAACGAAGTGACTGGCGTGATTAATCCATCAGAGAGTCAATTTTTTTTTTTTTTTAACCGCGAGATTTAAAATTCGGAGATTTTGGAAATTTTTTGATTTTTCTATCTATTGTGATTTTGCTATCCACTTGATAACAGTGATTTTTTTCCAGCACGTCAGCACCTGGACTCATATTTGAGCGAGTTTATGTGGAGGCAGTCGTACAAAGCGCTGCAATTTTAGAACATATATCCCAATTCAGTCCTCCACAGTTAACGCTATTTGTAAGTAATTTTAATTTTTTTATAATAATTATAATTTTACGAATTAATTATATTATTGAATATAGACAATAAGTAATCCAAATGCATGTAAAAGTAACGTCACCATTAATGCCATATTCGCATTAAATCTTTATTTTAAATGTACAAACAATTTTTGTTAATATTTCTTCAATGAATTTGTAAATAATTTTCAATAATTTTTTAATAAAATTACCAATATACAGTCCGTTTTAAAATTACCAAATGCTTGTAGAAACTACGTCGTGTTACACCACATTTTATACAAGATGGCGATTAATGGTAGATTCGCATTAACTTTTTATTTTTTTTAAATTTACAAAAAAATTTTTTTTATATATTTCTTCAATTATCAAACTTCCACTTAATTACATTTAATTTGTAAATAATTTTGGGTTAATATTTCTACAAATATCAAATTATTTTAGTAAATTCATTAGCCAATGTATGTAAAAGTAGGGCATGTGATCGCGATTAATGGCACATTTTTATGTGATCGCCATTAACGGCACATTTTCACTAATTTTTGTTTCTATATTTTGTATTGACCTTATTTTGTATTTCATGCATGTAAATTTTCACTAATTTGTCGGGTTTTGTATTTTTGGGTTAATATTTCTACAAATATCAAATTATTTTTAAGTAAATTCATCGCTATACAGTACGCTTTTAAAATTAGCGAATGATCGCCATTAATGGCACATTTTCAATAATTTATTTTTTTATTTTGTATTGACCTTATTTTGTATTTCATGCATGTAAATTTTCACTAATTTGTTGGGTTTTTTCTACAAATATCAAATTATTTTTCGTAAATTCATTGGCTATATTTTGTATTTTATATCTTGTACTACAAGCTTACGCTAGCAAAAACACCCAGGGCCCCCCAACAACTCCAGCGCTCCGCGCTGTGATCGTCATTAACGGCACATTTTCAATAATTTTTGTTTTTTTATTTTGTATTGACCTTATTTTGTATTTCATGCATGTAAATTTTCACTAATTTGTTGGGTTTTGTATTTTTGGGTTAATATTTCTACAAATATCAAATTATTTTTCGTAAATTCATCGGCTATACAGCACGCTTTTAAAATTAGCGAATGATCGCCATTAATGGCACATTTTCAATAATTTATTTTGTATTGACCTTATTTTGTATTTCATGCATGTAAATTTTCACTAATTTGTTGGGTACATTTTAAATAATTTTGTGTTACTATATTTGTATTCACCGTATTAAATTTTCACAAATTTTTTTTTTTTGTATTTTTTTCCAGGACCAAGAAGAAGCATGCTGGTGTTCCTTTTGTTTTTTATCACATGCTCAACCGATGACGTATTACCCTGAAGGTATACCGGTTTAATGTTGCGCTTTTTAACGTGACGTGTTCACGTGATATGCGGGCACATCTTATCGAGTAGATGTGTCTGCAGATCACTTGGAGACGTTATCTTAAAAATCGCAACATTAGACCGGTATGCCTTCAGGGTAATACGTCATCAGGCAAATTATCCGTAAGTACCAAATAAGTAAAATACTAGACCTCATTAATTCCAATATTTTATTTGAATATTTTCCACTCTTATCATTGAGATTGCTTCAGCTTAAGTTTTCTCCCAACCCTGGTACAAATTTATCCTGATCTCTTACTATCCTACATTCCAAAAATAAGTATTCAACTTTCATTCTTATCTCCATAATGACAGATCAAATTCTTATCCCATTTTGGTCTCATTTCCTTTGTATCTGAATAACAATAAGCGCTAATTACTTTTATCATATATCTTTCCATACTTTATTTATTTTTTATTTTTATACAACTCTAGATTATTTTTTATTCATATTCATTTTCCATAACCCTACTCCTTTTTTATCTAATTAACTTATCTACCTTCTTTGTACTACTCTATATCTATATCTATTTAGTATATGATTTTTTTAACAACTTACTATTAACAAAATCAAATGAAGGAGCATGCTAAGATTCCGAACACAAGATAAAATGAATCACTAATGACTTTATTAAAAACCTCAATTCTTCCACTAAAGCTATAGATTTAGTAGTCATTAACAATATGGTTCTTGAATTCTGTTGGTTTACAACTACATACTTCAGTAGCTGTTAAATTTCATTTTTGAATTAGTTGAGTGCAAAGAGTTGAGTGCAATGACCATGGAATGTCTTGAATCTGTTGATAAGACTCCTGTAATATCTACAAAAATCAAATTAAATGATGTGGTGGGTGTCTCCATCGCTTCCTGTCTTCTTCAAGTTTGGTGAGTTCAACAGCAGCTCTATTGTCTTGATTTGTAGACCTGGAAACTTTTAATTTAGTAGCTTCATCACTACTGGTTGGTGATTCATCACTGTTGGATGGAGACTCTTCATTGATGACTGATGGCTCTTTACTGATGGCTCGTGATGCGTAATTCTGGGTCTATGATATTGTAGTCCATCAGCTGGTGATTCATCACCGTTGGATGGAGACTCTTCATTGATGACTGATGACTCTTTACTGATGGCTCATGATGCATAATTCTGGGTCTATGATATTGTAGTCCATCAGCTGGTGATTCCACTGTTGGATGGAGACTCTTCATTGATGACTGATGACTCTTTACTGATGGCTCATGATGCATAATTCTGGGTCTATGATATTGTAGTCCATCAGCTGGTGATTCATCACCATTGGATGGAGACTCTTCATTGATGACTGATGACTCTTTACTGATGGCTCATGATGCATAATTCTGGGTCTATGATATTGTAGTCCATCAGCTGGTGATTCATCACTGTTGGATGGAGACTCTTCATTGATGACTGATGACTCTTTACTGATGGCTCGTGATGCATAATTCTGGGTCTATGATATTGTAGTCCATCATCTGGTGATTCATCACTGTTGGGTGGAGACTCTTCATTGATGATTGATGACTCTTTACTGATGGCTCGTGATGCATAATTCTGGGTCTATAATATTGTAGTCCATCAGCTGGTGATTCATCACTGTTGGATGGAGACTCTTCATTGATGACTGATGACTCTTTACTGATGGCTCATGATGCATAATTCTGGGTCTATGATGTTGTAGTACATCAGCTGTTTGAACCATCACTGTTTGTGATCCTTCAATCACAACTTCCTCTACATATGTGATATAGAACTTGAGTGCCTATCTGAACTTCAATATTGCTCTTTTCAATTTTCTCTTTAATACTTGGATACAAGTATAATGTATGTATTGAAATTTAGAAGTAATTAATTAGAGGGCATTTGGACATATACTTAATTATCCACTCCGTCTTATATAACCAATAAACTTAACCACAAATATGTGAAAAACATACATGATCTCCAATGTAGTTCATGCTGAACCAGCACTAATCAGTTGATCCAGATCATCATTTCCCATTCATATATACTATCAGTGCACAGTTTATATTATGATAGAAAATCTTCAAATATTAATGGACAGGCTTCAGTCGTCTCCACTCTCCAACTCTTCATATTAATGAAAATCTAATGATGGAATGTTCAAAGCACTTATCGATGTCAATATTGTTCTCATATCCATGTTCACTTAATCAGCCATCCATATTTATTGAAAATAAGTATGACAACAATATCAGAATCAACAAGTGTTTTAAGCATTCCATCATCAGATTTTCAATAATATGAGTGGCTGAAGAGTTGGAGGGTGGATAAGATTAAAGCCTGTCCATCAAAGTTTAAAGATTTGCTATCTTAATACAAACTGAGGACTGGTAATATATATGAGTGGTAGATGATGATCTGGAGCAACTAATGTGTGCTGCTTCAGCATGAAATATGTATATTGGAGATCAGTTATCTTTTTCATAGGTTTGTGGTCATGTGTATCGGATATATAAGATGGAGTGGATAGCTGAAGTAAGCTTGGAAGTCTGTGTTCAAATCCCTTCTAATTTTCTCCTTATAATTCAACTGCCATTTTACCAGTAATTGGGCTTAGTGTAGAATGCTTAAAGCATTCTCGCTGTACAAGTATTTCACCAACTCCTTGTGTCAGTCATTTTTAGCATTCTTTTCGTTTCCCAAACCAGTTTCTCAGACTGGCCATTGCTCCCAGGGGTGGAATAGTGGACTGAACACTAGCTCAATGCTATTGTTGGTACAAAACTGTCTGGATACAGTTGATAGAAAGTTGTACACTTGTCTGAAGCTATAATTTTGTACACCCTCTCTCTTTAATGGCTTTCTATATATTTTCAGAGGCAATTTCTCTTGACACATTTAGTGAATGGATATGTGGAAGAATAGGGAGTCATTGGAAAAGAGTACATGTGAATTATCAGTAATGTTTCTTGTACTAATATTTAATTGATTAGAAGTTTGATATGAGCATTTTTATTTCAAGTAAGAGTCACATTATTTCTCACTATAATATTTTATTGCTAACAAGGCTGTCCATAAAGTGCTTGAGGTACAGTGCAGCCAGTTTTCCAAAAAAGGTTACTCCTAAATATTATTTTAGATCTAACAGCAAATGATGAACATAAAATAGGATATGGTCCAGAATTACTCCTAACCAGCATGGAGTAGGATTATATGCAAAATATTACCTTCACATCACAAGACATTTCCATAAATTAAACTTAAGCATATTGCCTTTGTTGGATTGGAAAAAGACCTCAATTGTTAAAAAAAGATTTCCCCTTTTCCTATTCTCTTATTGATTTTTTTTTATTCCCAAGAAAAATCTCTTTTGTGAAATCAAAGCAATTTCTTCCGCACAGATAAATGTCATGTTCTATATCTCGAAGATCACAGATGAAAATATTACATAAAGAAGGAGAGAGAACAATCCTGTGGGAAACCATTCTGTAAAGTTTTGTATATACTACAAATATCATTTAGTGTCACTTCAATTTTTCTATCGAGGAGCATTTTGACAAATAAACTGATGGCTCTCCTGCATTTAAGGATTTTAGAAACTTTAAAGAAGATTGATTTTTTTCACAATAAAATCTTAAGCTGAAGTGGCACGCAGTGCAAGCCAAAGTAATCAATGGATGCCAAAAGACTTGTGCATAAATCCCTATCTGGTGCCTACTCATCCAATATCCTCAAACTAGTTTCAAGTTTGTTGCTTTTATCAATGAGGAGTCTTGGATTTGTGAGCACTACGTCTAAATCTTAAGGTTTACTGCAACTCTCTAGCACCACTAGATAGGGATTTTATGCACAAACTGTCTTGCACCCTTTGATTACTCAATGGTTGGCACTAATGTAGGGAGAGGTTCTGCCTCTGTTTCAACAGCTTGTAAAAGCATAGGGAATGGTAATCATGAGTAGCATAATAACTTAAATATAATTAATGTTGTTTAAAAAGAACGTATCATTATGACCAAATATCTTGCATTTTAATTTATTAAGTGCAACAGCTTGACAATGTTGCATTTCAACTGATGCATGACATCATAAACATTTTGAAAATCACTTGTAACAATTTTAAATGAAAATTAAAGGCATATGAAGGCTCAATTAATCATTATGTCTATGTGACAAAATTTTACTACCTATAGTAATAATGCTAACAACCTTTTATTGTATCAGTCATTTCTATCATAATGAAGGGAAAAAATCATTGGTTTATAACCTATTTTAGTCATGAATATGAGGGAAAATCTCGAAAGTACTAGGCCTAAATTAATTTAATTTGATTGTTTTTTACTACTGACAGCTTCTTCTTCAGTGGGTTAAATCGCTTATATATGTTATATATAAATATTAAATATGCACACCTTAATATATATATAAACCTCAAATGAAAATAACAACTTCAAAAGTTATGTACAAAAGACATAAATAGGCCTAAATTAATTTGATTGTTTTTTTACTACTGACAGCTTCTTCTTCAGTGGGTTAAATCGCTTATATATGTTATATATAAATATTAAATATGCACACCTTAATATATATAAAACTCAAATGGAAATAACAACTTCAAAAGTTATGTACAAAAGACATAAATATATCAAAAAATACAAAGAATAGATTGAACCTAATAAACCACCTATTCTTTAAGCTTTCAATGGTAAAACTATAGCAATCTATTTTTTGCATTTATTGATGTATGAGTATTGTTTATACAGTTTCCAGGCGTTGAAACTTTTATTTAAGTTTCATACACCTTAAGCTACTAAATATTTAATTTTTTTTCTTCTATATGTCGAAGCATCGGTCAGGAAGCAAACCCGCAACTACTGTCTGCAAGCAACTGCTTGCAAGGCAGCTGCGCTAACTCTCGGCTGTCAACGCTTGACAAAATATTTATAATCACAAAACTAACTGTCCACAAATATTATAAGATGGTTAAAAATAAAACACCACCCTTTACTTCTAAATATTCAATTGTAATTTCAGAAGGATTTTCATAATATTTAAATCAGGTTAATATGCAAATTTCACTATTTCCAATTCTAACTTCAGAATGACTTGCACTGTATTTAAATCAGGATAACGTAGAAATTTCATTTTCTACTTTTACAATATCAGTGAATAAATGCTTAGTCGAAGCATCGGTAGGGAAGCAAAAACGCAACTACTGTCTGCAAACAACTGCTTGCAAGGCTGCTGCGCTAACCTCTCGGCTGTCAACGCTTGACAAAATATTTATAATCACAAAACTAACTGTCCACAAATATTATAAGATGGTTAAAAATAAAACATTACCCTTTACTTCTAAATATTCAATTGTAATTTCAGAAGGATTTTCATAATATTTAAATCAGGTTAATATGCAAATTTCACTATTTCCAATTCTAATTTCAGAATGACTTGCACTGTATTTAAATCAGGCTAACGTAGAAATTTCATTTTCTACTTTTACAATATCAGTGAATAAATGCTTAAAATAAGAAAAAGATCAGGGAATAGGTGGTCCATTCTAATCTTTGCATTTATTGATATTGGAATTTATTTATATTTAGCTTTAGGAAGGTGTTATCTCCACTTAAATTACATATATATAATAGAAACAATGCATACCACTAGCTAAAATATTTGAAACACCCCATACCTATATTATTCCAGCCATACTTTACCTTTAAATAAAGAAAGCTTGAATTTTAGCAACTCCATTGAAAAAAAAAAAACAGAATTTGAGCAACTCCATTAAAAAGGAAATCCCTTTTCAATGGAGTTGCTAAAATTCGAGCTTTCTTTATTTAATTAAAGGGGGAATGTGGCTAGAATAGTATAGCTATGGTGTATTTCATATATATATATACATTGTTAAAAGGTTGCCTTGACAACAGATTGAGACTATTGGCTGTTATTGATGTTGGGATTGATCTAAATGTTGACTGATTTTAATGATATATGTACACATATGTATACAGTTTGTCCTACTATAAATATAAATTAAAATAATGAATCTTATAACCTTGATATCAAGTTATTTATTATCCAAAAATATCAAGAATCTCAAGAAAAGTTCTATTATATTTTAAATTGTTTTATAACTAAGATGAATGAACTCTAATGTATTAATGATACCATAAAGTAAAACAAAACAATTTACAAAAGTGCTTATAAATATTACCTTGGTATCAACAAATGCAATTATTTTAATGTTTTGCTTTTCATAATCAAAGATTATCATATTCAGACAAATATAAAAATAAGTACATGGGAAATGTTGAAATGTAGAACTTTTTACATAACTCATTTATAAATATATTTATTTTAAGAGTCCATTTTAATTTTAAAATTATATTTACTGGAAATATTAAGAGTCCATTTTAATTTTAAAATTATATTTACTGGAAATATATAATAAAAGGAATCATTAAAATGTGCATATAAAGATATTGTATTCAATATGGATGACACTATTTACTATGCTTACACCATCTGTTAAAACAGTAGCAACTCTCTCCATACAGCCAGTGCTACCTGGTGCAAGCCTTAGCAATCAATGGATGCCAAAAGATTTGTGTCTAAAACTCCTATCTAATGCTGGTGATATTGGATGAGTAGGCACTAGATAGGGATTTTATGTCCAAACCTCCTTGCATCCATTGATTTCTAAGACTTGCACTAGTTGACACCACTGTACAGTGAGTTTGCTATTGTTATAGTAACATTTATAGGAAATGGATGAATTAAATATACAGAAAACGAAAAACATTAACTGTGGTATTAGCTATATTGATGTGCAATATATAAGTTTATGTATACTTGCATAAATATCAAAAAAAGCAAGAACTTGTTTGGTCTCTCATTTTTATCGGTTTAGTTTGCTAAAGAAAAATTGAAGTATACTTGATATAGAATTGAAACGTTAGTGGAATCAAAAACCCAAATAGCCTCTAAATATTTTGTTAATTAGGGTGATTAAAAAGTGTATAAATGTGCAATAGAAATAGGAGGGCATCGTGAAAAAGACGGTCTAAGATTTTCTTTAAATAAGAAATAAGGATCAATAATAAAAGACATAATAGATTTTAAAAAATTGTTGGGAGAACAAAGATTAATGTTTAAATTTTTCACCGATTTGTTTATCAAATTATAGGCATCTCAAGACTTGACTCTTTTTAAATAAATGAAGGGAGAATGGGAAAGTTGGGTAAATTTGGTTACAAAATTTAAATATGGTGGCCTAGCGGTTAGCATAGCTGCCTTCCAAGCAGCTGGCCCGGGTTCGCTTCTCCGTCAACGCATTTGACATGGGAAAAAAAAGAAAAAATTTAAATATTTCTGATAAAGTTATTATAGGTGAAAGACTACGACTATCTATGTCACAGGGATAAAAAATTTATATTATAAGAAATTTAAAATATCATTTACAATTTTTCTTTTCAAAAATAGTTCATAATTTTCCGTATATATAAAAAAATACACCAAACTTCTTTTTAAAATTTGTTTTTTATACGATTATTATAAAATAAAAAAATAACGCACTAACGTTTCTCTGTCTTAAGTCTTAGGTATGGCTGAAGATCTATCAGCCCCATATAGCTATTTGAGTTGGATAGCTGGATTTGAAGACATGTAGGTGTCTGAAAATTTCAGATTTTCCACTCAATAGATAACTTTTAGATAAGTGCTTGGCTTTGGGTTGGTATTTTTAGATCTAGTGTCTGAACCTACCCTGGCACCTCTCTGAGGAGTGCCAAAGCACGAAACCATGTCAGGGGTTGGGGGGGTTCCTGACAGAGATATTTTAAATGCTGGCTCTGGCTAAGCATTTATCACAAAGCTTGTTGAGGAATTGGCAATCCTCATTGTTTTTAACTTACAAGCTTAAGAGATAGGGGTTATGTGATCTATGAATCTTATTTTGCCTATTCATAGTCTCTGCCTTAAGTTTTATGCAATGTTATATTGCTAAGACTATTAATATATGGTATGGCTGAAGATCTATCAGCCCCATATAGCTATTTGAGTTGGATAGCCGGGTTTGAAGACATGTAGGTGTCTGAAAATTTCAGATTTTCCACTCAATGGATAACTTTTAGATAAGTGCTTGGCTTTGGGTTGATATTTTTAGATTTAGTGTCTGAACCTACACTGGCACCTCTCTGAGGAGTGCCAAAGCACGAAACCATGGTCAGGGATTGGGGGGGGGTTCCTGACAGATATTTTAAATGCTGGTTCTAGCTAAGCATTTATCACAAAGCTTGTTGAGGAATTGGCAATCCTCATTGTATATAACGTTTCGACTATTTTATAATATAGTCTTTTTCAAGGAACACTCAACACATTTTCCATTACAAACAATCTCCTCTTTCTTCAAATCTTTATTATTACAAAAATCAATTGGAATATCCATATTTACACATATGTATCCTTCCTAAAAAATGTCAAGATTCAAATTAATGGTAAATCAACAAATTTTAAAATATCATCTACACAGTTTTTCTTTTCAAAAATAGTTCATAATTTTCCATATATATGAATGAATACACTAACCTTTTTAAAACTTGATTTTTATATAACTATTATAAAAATAAAATAACACGCCAATGTTTCAACTATTTTATAATATAGCCTTTTTCAAGGACCACTCAACACCTGATGAAAATATTGTTGCCGTGACAAGCCAGTGAATTTATTTTTAAGAAAATAGGATTAAATTTTATTGGTACAAAATGTTTTACAAGGTAAGCACTGATTTACATAGTATAAAATGGAGATTTCCAAAAATTGATCAACCTGTGACAACATAGAGCATTAGTCCATGAGATGATTAATTATTAAAAGTAAACTTAGGATACAATTAGGAATTATTTATAAAGTCTAGAGTTCAAATATGAATAGCGTTTTAGGAGTGAAATATTGAAAAATCCAATTTGTAGCAGATAAATTGAGAAACAGAAAAACCCTTGAGATAATATAAAATATGGGCTAAGCCAATCTACTGTTCAGTTCTCCAGAATGACCTCGAATATTCCCAGAAGAGAACAATTCAGTATACTTTGGAAGACTTATGGAGAACTAGGAAAAAAACTAAGTTTTGAAATGTCTCTGCTGAAAACCATTCTAATCCATCACGAAGAACCACATGAACAGCAAAGGGCCAACTTTATGAATAATCACATTGGAAATAATAGTAATAAATAAGGTGAATCACCTGTAATTAAAACCATTAGGCCAAACTGCAGCTTACTTTGCAATAACACATGGATAAAATCAATTATAAAAATAACGCTAAAAAAACCCGTTAAAAAAATGTTATTTCTCCTTTCCTATGAATGAGAAAATCAACGTTGGAAACGATCGGCATGTGAATTTAGCAAGCTTTTGTATATAGTTAATAGAAACTGCGTTGCTTTACTTTTCCACATAAATTTTATAAAAAAAACCTGACTTTTTTAAATTGGGGGGGGGGGGGTTTAAAATTTTGCTTCTAAATAAAGATGCTGTGCTAATATAAAATATGCAAACATTTTAAAAACATTATTATTAAAAACAAATTCAATGGAGTGAAGACATTATAAATATGTATTCAATATTGTAAATATTAAAATTAATAGTTATTAATATATGCTTGTGTTTTCTTGTGCAGTGATAATTTGATGAATTTAGCATGCTTTTGTATATACTTTGAACAAACCCAAAAACTAACTTTTTAATTTTTTCTTGAAAAAAAAAACTTTTAATAAGGATTTGCTTCTGAGTAAAGATACTGTGCTAATATAAAATATGCAAAAATGTTAAGCACATTTATATTATTAAAACAAATCTGGTAGAATGAAGGCATTATAAATATACATTAAATATTGCAAATATTTAAATAGTTATTAATATATGTTTATATTTTCAAGAGCATATAAATGTTTTTAAAATATGATAGATATATACTAGCAGGATAAGAGCTATAGTAATGAATTATTACTTTATATTCACTTAATCTGAAAAATATTGCATTAATAAAATTACAGTTGTAATAAAACCCAAATCCTTGAATATAAGATTATTCCAAAATCTATTTCTAATACTACCTTTTTTATAGAGGCAAAACTTCAGTTATTCATACATTTCTTCTTATTGCAAAGAATACCTATTGCCCAAAATTCCATTTCTCATAATTTTAACAGATCAAGATTTGTAGACATTCCTGATAAAGCTTCTCATTCATACACACACACACACAAAAATAGACTCATAAAAAAGATCTGAGGTTATGACAGCTAATATTTCTGTAGTGTAATTTTCACTGCCCCACTCTCACACAAGGTAGAGAGAGTCTGGTTTCTTTATATTGGACTATTTCCATCATCTAATATGTGTGTTGAATGTCTTTAGAAAAGTTTAATTTTTAGTTAAATATTCCAAATGCATTCAACTGTTAGTAGTATCACAGCAAACAGGTTAGTATATGCACCAACTGTTAGTAATATCCCAGCAAACAAATGTTAATAATATCACAGCAAACAGGTTAGTATATGCACTAACTGTTAGTAATATCACAGCAAACAGGTTAGCATATGCACAACGTTTCGAGAGGTATTTTTCTCCCCTCTTCTTCAGGTGTTGCTGGCCTGACCAGTGACAGTACTAAGGTTCGAATTCCATGCTAGTACTGTCACTGTTCAGGCCAGCAACACCTGAAGAAGAGGGGAGAAAAATACCTCTCGAAACGTTGTGCATATGCTAACCTGTTTGCTGTGATATTACTAACAGTTAGTGCATATACTAACCTGTTTGCTGTGATATTATTAACATTTGTTTGCTGTGATATTACTAACAGTTGGTGCATATACTAACCTGTTTGCTGTGATATTACTAATAGTTGAATGCATTTGGAATATTTAACTAAAAATTAAACTTTTCTAAAGACATTCAACACACATATTAGATGATGGAAATAGTCCAATATAAAAATACAGCTAGAACACCATCATCACAAGTCTGGTTTCTATCTGCTTTTAACAGAAGTGTAATCAAAAGCATATGACCAAAAACATGTAAAAAAATGATCCCCATGTATCAGTTGGCCTAAATCACAATCTTTTTCACATATATTTATCATTGTTCAATATATATAGATAGTCAATTACTATAGTTTATTGATAAGTGTCAAACATACTGCCCTCACAACTTTGACATAAACCACTTAATGGGAGTACATTAATAATTTTTATTAGTCATTTATTAAACTAGTGATTATCCATTTAATGAATAATATTTTTGCAGTGTAATTTTCACTACGCCACTGTTGTTCGGCTTAGAAAATAAGCTGTTATTCGCATGGAAATCAAGTGAATAGCAGCATATTTCTGTGATGTGATGCACTGTGACTTCTCCTTATATGGAGTCAGAAATCTCTCAGCAACTATGCCCAAAGAAACCTGTTAGCCACTTTGGGCTTTGCCCATATGTTTATGATTTCATCCCTCCACAAGGTATTAAAAGTGGATAGAAAATAGTCCCTATCTTGCTTGAGATTGGTACAATAAAAATTACACTACACAAATATTATTCATTGAGTGGATAATCTCTAGTCCAATGAATGACTAATAAAAATTATTAATTATGACAGCAACTTTCTGTATACAAAAAAGCACAGTATAATCTTGTATATATGGTAAGTGCATTTGCAGTTGTAGTCTGATATCAATATTTCTAAACATACAAAAAAGACAAATGTAAAATTAAAACTAAAAGATAAAAAAAAAAATTAATGAATAAAAGGTAGAGTTATATGAACTTTAGGAATATGTGAATTTACAATTCAGCTTATGTAAAAATTAATAGTAACTAATAGAAAAAGATGTCCTCTATCATATAGAATTGAAATCAAGAGATAAGATAAATGTTTGCTCATTCACATAAAAACTTTATTAACACATGTAGATATCTGAAAAAACAAATGGTATAAGATCGCGAGCAATGCCTAGATTCTTTTCATTAATTGTGAATTAATTTGTGTACAGTAAATAATTGTCTTGACTCACAGAATTCTGTTTATTATTTGACTTTAGTTTTTTATTTAATCATATCTTTATTTTTTAAAAGAAAACAATATACAATAAACACCATCATCATTTTCACCCATTATAGATCCACTGCAGGGTGAAGGCCTTTCCAAGTTCAATCTATCTTTTCTAACCTCTACTCTCTCTTCTCCACAATCACACCAGCACTCTTTCTTATTTCCTTCTAGGTCTTTTACAATCTCTTGGAATCCTGTTTAAGATATAACTTTCCATCTATTATCATCTCTTCTAGCAATATCGCCAGTCCAACTCCAGTCTCTTAATTCTTTCAAGGATGTCAGTAACATATTTGTTCTATCATCCATGTATTTTGTTTTCAATCCCTTCTTGTTACTCCTAACATGCATCTCTCAATATTTCTTAGAGTGGTCTGAAGTCTCTGTATTGCTTTTTTGTTAAGTATCTAATGTACATTCATCATCATCATTTTCAATGTACATTACAATAACCTATTTCCACTTTCATTACTATTTTAAATTATTCATGATATATGTAGAAATAGTCATTGGATTTTTATGGATTTGTATTTCCAATTAAATGCTTTTAGCATTATTTCTATAAAATTTTTTGAATATTAATCATGATTTATCGAAATCTAAGGCTGATTAATGACTACTATATACATATTTAAAAAGATCATTTAGAAATAACAAGTGTGTGAATGTGTAATATTCTTTAGAAAGTTATACATATTATTATTTTACTACTATTAGGGTTTCAACTTTTAAAATAATGCTTCTCAAGGACACAATCCAAATTTGTGTTATCAGTATTTCTGTTGGGATTTTTTTCTATTTCAATCCCACTATTCAGCTCTTACATACAGAGGTAAAAAGTAAAATAATCTTTCTAAGATCATTGCATGGCAAAAATTTATTCAATAGTTTCTCATAAAAAAATCATGAAGAAAACACTACTCAATTGTCAATTGCTGTATGATAAAAGTTTGAGTATTTTTCCATCCTTGTTTTACTCCTTTTCCTCCTCCTCCTCCTCCTCCTCCTTGAGTATTTTTCCATCCTTGTTTTACTCCTTTTCCTCCTCCTCCTCCTCCTCCTTGAGTATTTTTCCATCCTTGTTTTACTCCTTTTCCTCCTCCTCCTCCTCCTCCTCCTCCTCCTGCTGCTGCTGCTGCTACAATGTCAAACAATGCTAATATTATTGTTGTAGATTCTAACCAAATAGCTCCACATCAGGCATAAAACTTATCTACCACAACACCCATTCCAATTGGTACAATCAATTCTGAAACAGAGGACTAACCAAAATCCCATCAATCTAGCAGATCACTATATTCCCAACAAACCACTCACAATTGTCCATGAATAAAACACCGAGCCATATCATGAAAACAGTCCCTCATTGCCTTTCATTCATAGAACTGGTTTCAACAGAAACCATAAGATCACCTGGATGACCAAAAAGAAATGACAATCAAAAAAAGTCAAAACAGAAAAGATTGTTGCCACTTCAGATATAATGATCAACCTCCACCAAAAGATCTCATACCAATAATATATCACACAATAAAATCATTGACTCATGCAACCAACTGA
>JAQFVV010013070.1:153784-281895 GCA_028023455.1 Epiperipatus broadwayi | reverse complement strand
ATTTAAGATCACGTTTGCTTATTTAAAATTTCATGCTCTGTGTTTGAGTAGGTCTGTATTTCAATATTTAACATCGTTTAGCATACAACCTTAAAGTGGTATCATTTAAGGTTTGCTATTATTGAGATATAGATCTTTAAACAGAAGGCGTTACTGAATATTTGTAATTGTATGATGGTTTGTATATTTTCTATAATTATTTCCAGTTAGTGTTAACCAGTAACTTTCTTTTCATTTATAGTTTGGGAGGAATTTAAAAGATTAAAATCTAATGTTTAGTTTGTCTTTAATAACTTTGTAAACTTGTTAGTTTTTATTAGCGAAATTTAAGATCGTTTGCTTATTTAAAATTTCATGCTCTGTGTTTGGGTAGGTCTGTATTTCAATATTTAACATCGTTTAGCATACAACCTTAAAGTGGCATCATTTTAAGGTTTGCTATTATTGAGATATAGATCTTTAAATGAGAGGGCGATGCTGAATATTTGTAATTGTATGATGGTTTGTATATTTTCTATAATTATTTCAGTTAGTGTTAACGGTAACTTTCTTTGTATTTATAGTTTGGGAGGAATTTAAAAGATTAAAATCTAATGTTTAGTTTGTCTTTTAACAACTTTGTAAACTTGTTTAGTTTATTAATTAAAAATTTAAGATCGTTTGCTTATTTAAGAATTCATGCTCTGTGTTTGAGTGGGTCTGTATTTCAATATTTAACATCGTTTAGCATACAACCTTAAAGTGGTATCATTTTAAGGTTTTGCTATTATTGAGATATAGATCTTTTTAAACGAGAGGCGTTACTGGATATTTGTAATTGTATGATGGTTTGTATATTTTCTATAATTATTTCAGTTAGTGTTAACAGTAACTTTCTTTTCATTTATAGTTTGGGAGGAATTTAAAGATTAAAATCTAATGTTTAGTTTGTCTTTAATAACTTTGTAAACTTGTTAGTTTATTAGCAAAAATTTAAGATCGTTTGCTTATTTAAAATTTCATGCTCTGTGTTTGAGTAGGTCTGTATTTCAATATTTAACATCGTTTAGCATACAACCTTAAAGTGGTATCATTTTAAGGTTTGCTATTATTGAGATATAGATCTTTAAACAGAGGGCGTTACTGGATATTTGTAATTGTATGATGGTTTGTATATTTTATATATATATATATATATATATATATATATAGAAATGGGAATCTGATTCATATTTTCATTTCACAGTACATACCACCTAGCCACTTACTAATAGAGTTCAATTGAAACCCACCCATGTATAAATGTAAATATAGAAATGTATATTTTTTAAACATCTTTTTATTTATTTATTATTATTTATAACATTTTAAACCAGAACTACCTTGAATAAGCTACTATAATTTATTTTTGGGTCATATATGCATATAACATTATTTTACATGCATGACCAAATAATTTACTTTACTGGAAAAAAAATTTTAAATTTTGAATTTTACATGTATTTGTTTTTTATATATCTGTTAAATATTTTTTTATTAAAAAATCCAATATGGCCTTTGGAGATATTTTTCACCCTTGATAACGAGTTTTAAAATAACTGTAAAATTAAATTACATAAGAAAAAATCAATTATTTTGGAATTTCTATTAATTCATTTAATGGAAATTCTACATTATTTAGACATATAAAACAAATATAAGATTATACAAGAATCTTTCTCAATCCTTATCATATATAGGTTTAAACTTGCCTAAAATAAAAATAAAGGGTATGATTTTTTTTTGTCTCTGGCAGGATAGGAAGAAAAATCACCTCGGGCAGCTTTTATAGCTCAAATATTTGAACCACCATATAAATAGCATTTGTTTTTCAAAAGGAAAAAGAAAGAAAAGTTTAGAGTTGTCCACTGTCACCACATCCACCATAATGCACATTGAGTAGAAAAAGGAAAGTCACCACCTTTCCTTCCTGGAACCCATTCTCATATTATGCTGCTGTCATAGTCAGTCTTGGAAGAATGCCTTAGCCATTAGGATTTACCAAGTACTAATCATTCCACGAAATGTCCAGGTAAAAGTTTAAAATACACAACAATTCAAACCTTGCTGACTATATTTAAAATCTTTCTAAATTAATTACAACTATAATGCCAATTGTAACTTCTGATATCTTAAAAGTATACAGTTAATATTATCATAAAATTGTACTCGACTCTTTAACCCATTTTAAATTATTGATAAATGTTTTTAAATAATTCAAGCTCACAATATTTTTTAAGATATTTTATTTGAAAATGAAAATATGATACTTATTTATGAAGCAGTCAATCATAGCTTAAGATTGAGCTTCATAGTTCCAACTACTAACCTGAATTCAAACCCTATATCCCGTCCCACTCGTTTTTTTGCCTATATATATATATATATATATATATATATATATATATATATATATATATATATATATATATATATATTAAATGTATATATTTGAGATGGGTGCCTTAGTTATAAAATTTTAATATTTCAATAACATTTTTTAAAAGTATTATTAATTTTTTTATTAATTATTAGTTCTTTCTTTAAAAAAAAGGGTTATTGGTGCAGCTCATATATATATATATATATATATATATATATATATATATATATATATATATATATATATATATATATAGGAGCAAAAGGGTACTAACAATATTGATTTTTAAATATTTTATTATATGTCATTTATACAACTTTTATTTAAAAGTACCTTTTCCCCTATTAAACTATATTTTTCTTTTTTTAAATCCAAAATGAAAGATACAATTGTAAATTGGCTAAAAATAATTAGAGGGTTGGAAACACTATTGGTTTAATCTGTGGAAGATATTTTTAATTAAAGTTTTTACTTAAAATAGGGGATTAAGATTAATGATTTTTTGTTTGTCATAAACATTTTTGTCAAATCTATTTTTAATCTGGAAATAAATTTGAATTTATTTTTTGGACTTTGTCTTACATTCCATCTTTCAAAAACAAAGAACAAGGGAAACATAAGATTTTAGATAAGAGATTAGATTTTAAGTTAAAACTATGTAATTAAAAAATCTTAAATGACCAACAGATAAGCTACTATTGAGAGAACTGTATTGTAAACATATTACACTTGGCATGAAACTTAAAATGATATAGTAGTAAATCCACCACACTTCTCGGCCCTGTTGGGTCATCATATTCCATGGATGTACCATTCTGCTGCCCAAGAGTGAAGTAAAAGCCCAACCTAAGAAGTTTAGTATGCTAATGGAAGCTTGCCATCACATAAGAATGGCCATGCATGAGCTGGACTTTTTAATATGGACTTTTAAAATGGTGCAAGGTAAATTATTTCAAACTGCCACCATTGAAATTAAATTTAGCTTGCCTAATTAATCTCAAATTCTACCACCAAGATTTCTCATGTATTATTTAACTTTGCCTTTTTTATTTATATGTAAAATGTAATTTGCTCTTAAATGATTTCTATATATGTTAATTTTCTCTCATATGCTCTCAATTTCTTTAATTTTTTCGATGGTCATTTTTTATAGTTACTTATCACTTAATTTTATATGTATATTTTAGTTATTATTAATATGCCAATTTCAAACAATCTGACAAGTTGAATTTCTAAAATCTTTTCTTCTTTTTAAGTAAACCTTCATGAATTAAGGTTTTTAACATCCATTTAAAACAATGCATTATTAATTAATATACTCGCCAGATTGTTTTATGAGCCAATATTTTATTTATGTTTTAATATAAAAAATATATATTTCTTTCACTCTGGATTTTCTACCTGAAGTAAATTCAGAGCCAGACTAATTGACGCTTTGAAACTTTATTTATTTTATAAGTGATATTATTCAATTCTGAAAAAGTGATCAATTAGTTGTTTTCTATAACTCCTAATTTTATTTTTACATACTCTTAAAATATCAAATACACTACTTATATATTCCATTTATTGTAAAGTCAATGAAGGTTGGATTGATTTATTTTAAATAGCAGAAAAAAAGATGGGGGTAAATCTTAATGTTTCTTTTACTAGGTAAAATTTTAAAGGACATTTTATTTAGGGAAATCTCTCTCTCTCTCTCTCTCTCTCTCTCTCTCTCTCTCTCTCTCTCTCTATCTATCTATCTATCTATCTATCTATCTATCTATCTATCTATCTATCTATCTATCTATCTATCTATCTATCTATCTATCTATCTATCTATCTATCTATCTATCTATCTATCTATCTATCTATCTATCTATCTATCTATCTATCTATCTATCTATCTATCTATATATATATATATATATATATATATATATATATATATATATATAACTCAATAGTGTATTATCTGTATAAATTATGGTATTCAAACTAGGATCATTCATTTTAAAGCAGTAAAACTTATTCAATGTCATTAGTGACATTCATCATTACTGCATTACTGACATTGGCATATCTTCATATATATATTATGTGCTTCTAAAATTAATCTGGAGATTGCAACAAGTTTGAACCCATATATTTCTTATCATGCATTGTCCTGAGGATAGTTGACCTACCCAGCACCATTTATTTTATATAAAAAGGCCTCTGGTGATGATTTCCATGGCACATGCTATGCCTATCCACTTTCTTCATACAAAAGGCCTGCACTTCAGTGATGACCACAGCATGGCTATCCACTTTCTTCTTTCATCCAGAAGCACAACTTTTCCTGTTATTTTTAGGCTATTATGTAGCTACCCCAAACTTCTTCATATTATTATTTATTTTGCTTTATGACTCAGTTTTAATGTTCTAATATTAAAATTGCACTCTGCTCAAAATATATATAAATGTCAACTACTTCTAGTTTTATTAATTAAATTTATTTCAGTCTTATACAATCCCACTGTCATAACTTATTTCTGAAATTAAGAGTATATATATATATATATATATATATATATATATATATATATATATATATATATATATATATATATATATATATATATTGTACGGTGAAATCACCATGCTTAATCACACACAGTAATCCGAATTCTAACCCAGTCCACGTCTAGGGAATAAATTCCAAAATGCAAACTAAATTCAAACCCAAAACCCTGGCATGACCCACCGATGACAATATTACAACGGTACTGGGGTTTTCCCTTCTAGCTCATCGAAAAACACAGACTAAATTACCTACAATCAGCTATTTCCTAGATACCTTATAGTCGGGATATTGAGTACGGCTAATAATTTAATGTATATATTTAAGTTGCCGATACAGACAGCAGGTGATTGACTAGATGTTCGAGAGTAATAATGCAAGAGAGACAAAATTAGGTTAGATAAATTTTTAATAACTTATTTAAAGCATTGAATAATATTATTTACAGGTGCGGTAAAACCCTCATATGAATTTTATAATAAATTGCTGCTAGTCATCAATAATCGGTTTATACGGATTAACAAACTCATGCCAATATTTATGTGTTTAAATGGTTGTACAGGTTGATATGAGAATCAGAGTAATTGGAGCACTTAAAATATTTAACTACTAGCTTATATTAAGTTGTTTATTTAATAGATTCGAACCATTGCGTATACGGATAAATGGGAGGCGGTTTTATATAAAAATATAATATATAATACTGATGTACTGATGGTTGCAAGGATTAAAGTACACTACAATAATAACTTGCGGTGCATGAATGGAATACTGGGTGGCTTGTACTTTGACAAGTCTTAATGCCCCCAAGTAGATCCAGAGACACTACAACCAGCCGGGATCATTTTCGAACCTGGTGATCCAAGAGATTACCTGGAGAAGAATTTCTTTCTCTCCATATGGTAGTAAAACGAGACGCCAACTTAGGGCGAAGGTAAAGGCATTGCCACCGTAACATCGAGGAAGAGTGATCGGAAGTGGGTTTTAAAACGAAATTATATAAACCCTTTTATCTATCCGTAACATGTTCTATGCAACAGTCTGATATAACTATTCAATAATAACAGGGCGAAATCAAACGATCACAAATGTAACAATTAATTAATTTCACTCTGAAACCCATAACTCCCCAGATTGTTCGGAAGGTAATAATAATAATAAATGATTCACTTATTATTATTACTCCGTAATAATATATAAAAAATATAATAAAATTTTAGACTATTTTAAGGATTTGAGATTTGGAGTATAGATTAAAATATCATGACAAAGTAAAGAAACAATAAAATACTTGAATATTTCTCAACTCAACATAAATGAAACAATTTTTAGTTCGATAAAAGAAAATTACTTTTAAAATGAATATAATAAATATTATGAGATAAACTTTACTGACTTTAATTAGAGTTGAGAAATATTATTATTGGCATCGTTTTGTTTGTAAAATAAGCAATAGTAAAATATAAATGTATTCACAAATGGATTATTAGTAGGCACAAATATTAATAATTATCATCTAAAGACTAGAGCACAGAAATATTAGAGAAGAAATTTACTGACAGGTTTTTGTGTAACATTTTCAAATGGAAACAAGAAATTTACATGCAATTAATTAGGTTAACAGATTAAATTTAAAATTATTACTGAGAGGAAAGTTAACAAGTTCATGTAACAAAAGTTACCATTCTTTCTTCGTCCGGCTTTTCTTCTTGCGGTGATATGTATGAAGAACGTAGGCGCGCATTTTGAATTTCTTAGAACGGCATGGTTAATTTAAATGTTGGAATTTGGAAGACTGGAAGCGCGGAAAACATTACAGATCAGCGGTACGAAAGATTTAAATTGGCAGAGCAGGGATCAGCTTCTTGGACTTAGCCCATCATTATTGCAGTTTACCGGGCAACTTCTTAATAACGGTTGAAGTGATTTCTCTGGAACAACTACTTTGCTGTAGCTTGAGACGATCTAAGCACAGCCAAGTCAAAAGTTAGAGTGAGTCTCCTATATCTAAGATGGCTACAGTTGATCTTTCTGCCTAGTTTTAGTTCATGACTCTGCCTCCTTTGATTTTCCGTCTTCCAGCAATATCTAATTTTTGACTATACAATAGCATTTGCCTTTCTTGATAAGAGTTCTACATTTCTCATTTCCATTGTTCGGTTTTCATTTATTTTTAAATTTAATACATGATTCTAAATTGACAAAACAATTACATCAGAATTCGTGAATACAAAAATATAAATTCATTATCTTAATTTATCGAAGTACAAATTAATTATCTATACCTTTTGTACAAGTAAGATTTTGATTAAAAATACTGATCAAAGGAATGTGACCTTTGATCAGCATTTTTAAATGACTTTGTATAATTTGCAAAATTAAAATTTAAAGAAAATATACACGCAATTGAAACTTTTAAATTGAGCTAATATAAATCCACAAACCACACACACGGATATTATTCATCATGATTTGTGACATTTATACTCATACTCTTTACATTAAATTCTTTTTAAACAAACACAAAATAAATAACTTAAAATTTATGTGGCTTGGAATAGAAAAAGTCTCATTGTGGGTAAATAGTGGTTTAGAATTACCATTCTTAAATGACAACCATGAAACTAAGATCGATTCTTCGATCTGTCTGTTTCAATATATATCCTTTGGGAAATAAGCATTCTTCTTACCAACCCTAATTAACATAGTTTTCATTAAGTATTTTTTGTCATATAATAAAATATGTTTTTCAAATGTATTTTATTTATTTTCATCACTGTAATAGCATGAAAATAATTTGTATTATATCTGTAATGAATCTCAGAATGCTCCCCAAAGTAATATGTTAGTCACCATGTTTCAGAACCGTAAATCAAAGTGTTAATGGCAATATTATGTGATTTGCTTTAATAGTTGATTGGCATCTTAAGACTGGACCCACCAAAGATGTGTGCTTATTTACAATATATTATATAGCTAATAAAGAGCATATGAGAAATATAGTGTAAATGACAAAATATAATTATCTATCAGTTGATAGACTGCTTGCTCATTCACGCACATACTAATGTATGTAATTAATTTATAAATGTATGTATAATAATTTGTCATTATTATAAAGTATATTTTTATTATCCAAATTGTCTGATTAGTTTGAATTTCTCTTTTCTCCACTTCCATAAGTAGAGCCATGCTTATATATATTTTAGTTTAGTCATAGTAATGGTTGTCTCATTGTCTTCTCCACTTTACTAGAGGGCTGGATTAAGAGTTAATTCTCATGTGCCATCATTGTTATGTTATCCATTAGGTGTTTGATCTGTGGCTTAGATAGTGAGTTTGAATTCAGGCTGGTCACTGACCTAAATCTCGGGCTTGACTGGGTTTGAAGTACAGTTTGTAAGTTCCAGCTCATGTTAGATGGATAAACATGTTTTGACTGGTACATGTTTTTTCCCCGACATAAACACCCACATACCCAGAGTACTGAATTTTGTTTATATATTTTTTAAAAAAAAAGTTGTGAGATATATGTATATTCTTTTTCCACATTTGGTAAGTTTAAAATGATGTGTTCAAAGTGTAAAATTCGCTGTTTAAAGTTAAAACCCATGTACTACAACCATAAGTATAGACCACATGTATTTTATTTCTTCAATGTAATCACCTACATACTTGAGTCATATAATAATTTTTTTTGTTTTTGAGACATATAAGAAAAATGTGTAAATAATTCCTAAATCATTGATCACTCTGTGTCAGCTGGCACCCTTATAAAAAGAAATTTTGCCAACCAGTAGTGATTCAAATGCAAAAATGTTGGAAGTGGAGGGTTCGAACTCAGATAAAAATATTGAGAGTGAATTTTTTGGGATTAATGTTATGATGCATAAATTTTAAATATGTAATAACCAGACTATGAGTTTTCTTTTCAGATGCAAGGGTGCAACCAAGAGAAATTAAAAGAAATGGCTAGATTAGTATAAAATCTTAAATAAACATTTTTTTCCAGCAAGCAAAAGATAACATTTTCAGCTAAGCTATAGTTGGGCAGATATATAGAAGGTAGGGGAGCCAAGAGTGGTTAGGCAGGAGATGATTGATTTTAAAAGAAAGGGAATAACAGAGAACACTAACTCAGTTTAAAAAAAAGAAATGTACATAAAAATTAAGGGATTTTTTTTTCATTGTTCTTTTGATTGTCACTTGAAAACTCCTAGTCAGGGCAGTGAAGCAGTCAATCTTAGCTTAAGATTGAGCTACATAGTTTCATCTACTAACCTGTATTCAAACCCTATATCCCATCCCACTCTTTTTGTCATGTATATATTTATGTATATATTTGAGATGTATGCCTAAGTTATAAAATTTTAACATTTCAATAATTTTTTTTTAATTATTATTAATTCTTTTTATTAATTATTAGTTCTTTGTTTAAAAAAAGTATTATAGGGGCAGCTCAAACATATATATATTGTAACGATCCGGAGAATGCGACTTAACATAAACTGCACTACAGGGCGCCATCTAGGCATTTCAACCTAGAAAAATTTATAAAGTAGGCAGATACGTAAGTCAAAAAAAATTTTTTTTTTTTTTTTAATTTTGATTCCGGTCATTAGCCCATGTCACTAGCTCAGTGGAATAGCAGGGATTTAATAAGATAATCTAAGAATGTAGATAAAATTTCTATCTTAAATATAAAAATAAAATAAGCCACTGCCAGAAATTAACACACAAACATTTATTTATTTGACATATATATAAGATTTAAAATTATTTTAGTATTAGTTTTACATTTCAAAATTTAACCTACATTTTTAACTTTGATTCTTGACTTTAATTTACATTTAATTACTATTATATTCTAAATTCACATTTTAATTAAGTTCGCACAGATGGGACTATAAAAGCTTGTTTTAATATGTTGCTATAGATCGGTTACATAGATTACACGGTTAAAAACATTTCAAAGTAAACATAAACGATCAAAATATAAAATCATTGATACTGGCAATTGCAGAGGGAAATTTATAAGTAACCCAGTAGAATTCACCATAAGATACTTGCATTGTCACCAATGACTTAAAAGACATCCGAATAAATACATTTTAGATACTCACCGTAAGGTATCATTATTTATCGAATGTCTATATATTTTGATCAAATATGGAAGCGCAAACCATAGTTAACCAATAAACAATCCATGCAAGCATCTATAAACAACTTAAATTTAATGCAATTTTATTTAGTGTCGATTATGAATAGACCACATATATTTGCATTTGAAAATAAATATTCTATCCCTATTTAACCTTAGGCTAAAATTCGCAGTCAAACTGGCATCAATTCATCTGATACATCGATGTATTTATTGTAATATGGAATACGGCAGCACCAAAAAGATTAAGAGAAGATATTGACTTTCATTAGATAGGAATATTACTTCTATCCAACGAGAAGAACAATAAAAAAAACTCCATAGAAAGGAACTGCGCTCTGCATCTTATAATTCCTTTCATAGGCAAAATGGGAAAGTGCAGCGTATGAAGCGATTCTGCCAGTAGTGAATCTCCGACTACATCTACTAACTACATCAATGTATCCAATCCATTGACCCAATTCAACAACAAAACAAATAACCTAAGATTACCCTCCCCTAATATAACTTTACAAATCTATACAACCATTCATGCCCGACTTAAGTTTAACATTTATATAATTTACCTTAACAGAAAACAGAAATCATAATAATCTTAAAGAACAAAAAATAAATAAATAAATGGAAATGATTTTAAATATATATATAAAAAAGAAATACATCAAATAACACTATTAATAAAAAAATTAGTTTGGTCAGATAGGATCATATTGCAATCATTTAAATATAGAAAATTTAAAATTTAAAGTTCTTAGTGTTTTCAAATTAATATTGTTCGTTATATCTTATAAAGTTCTTACGGTTTTAGAAATGTTCATCTTTTTCTGTCGTTTGTAAGTTTGAACGGGAATTCCTACGCCATCCTGATGATATTGGTATACATTTAGCCGATGTTTTATTTATTCATTCGGAGGTTTTTTAATTTAGTTGGTCCTCAATATAGAAAACAATAGTTCATTTCTCTTTCTTTCTTTGGCAAAACTGAAGTGATTGAATCGTGCGTCTCTTCAATCGCTTCTCCCGCACCTCCGCACTAACACCTATCTGTCACATCGTAATAATCATAATCACTCACTGATTAATAATTTCCAAATTTTCCTTTTATACATATTCGAAGGATTGGCTTAACATTACGTCATCGATGTGATAATCCTTTTCGTTGAGGTCCGATTTCCCAATGGATTTATTTCATTTGCTAAAAGTTTCTATTGTTTTCCTATCTGACCGATGTTTTTACATTTAAATGCCCAAGGCTGGTTTATATTTAACTAATTAACAATCATTTCCAGTTTGATTAATTAACCTGTTTTCCAAATCAAAAATATATTTAAAGATAAATTTAAAGATATAATTTTATCTCCAAATCTTTTTAAAATACTTTTTCTTTAATAAAGTTTTATTTTAATAATTTTTCATTATCTGTGCGATTTAACATATATGAGTTTAAGATGATATTTATTTTCAATTTTTAATTCTTAAAGAAAATTTTTAAATGTGAACTTTTTAATTTACTTTCATGTTTAATAAATAAAAAAAACAATGTAACGAACATCTACGCTTGTTACAATATATATATATATATATGAGCAAAAATTTACTAACAATATTGAATTTAAATATTTTATTATATGTCATTTATAGAACTTTTTCTTTTTAAAGTACTTTTTTCCTATTAAACTATACTTTTCTTTTTAAATCCAAAATGAAAGATGGAATTGTAAATTGTCTAAAAATAATTAAAGGATTGGAAACACTATTGTTTTAATCTGGGAAAGGTATTTTTAATTAAAGTTTTTACTTAAAATGGGGATTAAGATTAAAGATTTTCATTTGTCATAAACATTTTTGTCAAATCTATTTCTAATCTGGAAATAGATTTGAATTTATTTTTGGACATTATCTTATATTGCATCTTTCAAAAACAAGGAACAAAGAAAACTTAAGATTTTAGATCAGAGATTAGATTTTAAGCTAAAACTATGTAATTAAAGAATCTTAAATGACTAACAGATAAGCTACTATTGAAAGAACTGTATTGTAAACATATTACATGTCACTTGAAACTTAAAATGATGTAGTAGTTAGTACACCGCCCTTCTCAGCCCTGCTGTATCATCATCTTCCATGACCGTACCAATCTCTTTCCCAAGAGTGAAGTAAAAGTCTGACCTTAGAACTTTAGTATGCTAATGGAAGCTTGCCATCACATAAGAACTGACATGCATGGGCTGGACTTTTTAATATGGACTCTTAAAATGGTGCAAGGTAAATTATTTCAAACCACCACTATTGAAACTAAATCTAGCTTGCCTAATTAATCTCAAAGTCTACTATCAAGATTTCTCATGTATTATTTAACTTTTCCTTTTTAATCAATATGTAAAACATAATTTGCTCTTAAATGATTTCTATATATTTAATTTTCTCTCAAATGACTTAATTTTCTTTAATTTTGGTGCAGTCATTTATTTATAGTTATTTATCACTTAATTTTATATGTCTATTTTAGTTATTATTATTATGCCAATTTCAAACAATCTGACGAGTTGAATTTTTAAATCTTTTCCTCTGTTGAAGAAAATCTTCAGGAATTAAGGTTTTTAACATCCATTTAAAACAATGCATTATTAATTAATACACTTGCCAGATTGTTTTACAAGCCAACATTTTATTTATGTTTTAATATACAAAAATATATTTGTTTCACTCTGGATTTTCTACTCGGGGTGAATTCAGAGCTTAGGCTAATTAATGCTTTGAAACTTTATTTATTTTATAAATGTTATTATTCAATTCTGAAAAGGTGACCGATTAGTTGTATTCTATAACTGCTAATATTATTTTTACATACTCTTAAAATATCAAATACACTAATTATATATTCCATTTATTGTAAAGTCAACCAAGGTGGAATTGATTTATTTTAAATATCAGAAAAAAAGAATGGGGGTAAGTCTTAATGTTTCTTTTACTAGGTAAAATCTTAAAGTATATTTTATTTAGGGAAATCTCTCTCTCTCTCTCTCTCTCTCTCTCTATATATATATATATATATATATATATATATATATATATATATATTGTAACGGTCAGAATCGTCTATCTCGCTAACACACTGCATAATTCAAACCCCAGACACTAAACTGAACATTCTAGGAGGGGTTGCCTTCTAGATATACTAAGTTCGAATCTAAAGTCCAAATTTCACAGCGCCACCTGCGTGATAACGCATCTGATGCTACAACTAGTATAACCTTTTACCGGTGCCTGGTGGTCAGGGAGAAACAAAAGACTCTATACTAAGATAAGTTTGGGTGGCTAATTAACGTCTATGGATTTACAAAAGAAATGCAGAAAATATATATATATAGACCGAGACAGTGATAGGAATCAAATAAAATAAGAGATAAAATTTAGTTTTAAAATAATTTCACACAATTTATTTAGATAAATATATATATAACGCCACTGTCTGCTTATATGAGACAGGGACGCGTATTAAATAATTGTTGGCATTTATATTTCAGCAATGACAAAAGATTTTAAAACAGAGTGATATATTCTATTCCTCGGGCTAATAGCATTACGATAATGTGCTTGACGAGATAGGAATATGTGCGAGGTGCTTTGAGTAAATAGACAAGTTTAAGAAAAATATTTGAAATTAAATGTTCTAAAATATTTATTGATTTCGAGAATAGTAACGGACTAAAGCTTACTAAGCAAACGTGGGAATGTGATCAAAGCATTTATTTGAGAATAATAATAGATTTGTATTGGGAGGTCAGTATTGCTGACAGTGAATTTATAAAGTTGGAGGGTGTGACTCGTTTAAGTCACGGATGCTTTGTAAAATAAATATAAAATGAAACAATATTGAAAATCCGGAATAATTACGGAGGGCATCTCGCCGCTAACCCGTAGGAAAGTATTTTGACGAAACAGCCGAAACTTAGCGACTGTGTGACGATTGCGTTTAATTCCCAGGGGTGCCATTTGTGAACACCCTCTGCCTGGAAAACTTGCAATGAGCGAAAGAACGGACTTTGCCGTGTAAAGAATCCTTGGAAAATAAAAACAAAGCGGTCTCAACAACCAATTCATGTACCAGCAATACGAGACTAGTGTATATAAAAACATACTAAATGGGTTTTACTTGTATTAAGAGAAATGCCCAATCAAATTCCCTGAAATTCATTTAAAAGGGTCCGCACATTCTCGACATCAATGATGAACTTTATAATTAAAATAGAACACGGTAATTAAAATAAGAAAATGCATGCTTGCGGGTTTGAAAAGTAAGTATAGATTTATATACGCAATCATGCATTTGGGGACACATTTAATCATTGACTTCGCACATACTCTTATATTAGATTAAAATCAATAACATGTAGATTTTAAACTATGTGATTATGTTACATTAAAGAAAAGAATCGCCCTCGAACGAGTGATTTGCAAGACAATAAAATTGGAAAATTATAAATTTAAAATATGCCTTAATAGCGGCGTCTTATTTTCAATAGAGGGAATAGTTCACTCGGTCAAAGACGATTCTGACACATTATCATAATAAAATAAAAGAAAGCTTTATAAATAGAAAATATTAACCCAAGGATAGAGCAAAATGTTGAGTATATTTAACTACATGAAAGAAATACATAATGAAGTTGTGAAATATAAGAAAACAATGTTAAATAGCTATAGCATGTTAGTTAGTGATCACAAGAGCTCTTGGGTTAATTTAGGTTACCTCTGGAGAAGCATTTGCAGGTAGATGTTCGGCAGGTTTTATAATTCAGCAGCAAAATCTGGAATGTTCATATTTGGCAGCGGCAGCAGCAGTTTCGGGATCCGTGTGATAAATTTTTGATGGTATGGAGCAGCGGCTGGCTATTCCGATGGGACATAGCCATCTTAAACGCCTCTACTCGGACATGTCAAGGTTAGCAAATTATTAGAATTTTAGAACAACTCAGAAACTTTTAGACAACTCAGAATTCTTTAAAAGCTTAGACCTTTCAGAGCTTAGAATAGCTTAGAAAGCTTAGAATGGTGAACAAAAGAAAAACATCCTTTTTATAGTAAAATTTAACAATAGATTTGTCCTGGGGCGTACAAAATTATTGGACTTATCTGCTGTAATTAAATCTATCCGAATGTCTAAAGGAATTCAACATTAATTAATTTCTTTTGTTAACTTCCCCGTCGACATTCGAATTACAAACTAGATTTAATTAAAATTACTGCTACTAATTAAAGAAAACTTAAGTGGACAGCTGCTGTTTTTAGATAAACTTATATAATTAAACTATTGTCCCTCATTTATTTTAACAGAAATATTTGGGATGATTTTTATCAAATAAAACGAAAATTATTTTATTTTAAATTGTAATATTTGAATCTATCTACTAAACGAATATTTACTAAATGAATTTTATTTTAAATCAAAATATATTACGACGGTAATATATTTGTAAATAGATCCAAACAAAATAACTAACAATTTATAATTTTGATATGTTTTAAAATGGATATCATAGTGTGTGCGCAATTACGACTTATATAACTTACTTTTTAATAAATGTAAATTATGTGAACAAATACATAATTCATAATATTTTATTTTATTTGGGAATAAGTTATATATATAATACGAGCATTGTGCTCGTGGTTTAAAATTAGGCGGGATTTTCGGTATATAAGTGTATTGCAGACACACTACGATAGATTGGGGTTCAAACTAAGGTATGAGGGTAGGAAGTAGGTGAGAAAAGGTGAAACGAAGATCTGCAAAGCAGACCTTACTGTTTCACATTCCCTTAGTGATGGAACAAAAAAAATTGTTAAAAAAAAAGATCTTACAACAGGTGTCCACCTATGAAGCCTGCATAAAAAAAAATTTACAAGATAACCCATAATGTACAGGATATAAATATAATGAAGAAACGAAACTGAATTATATACCCGGATCATATTAATAACTCTACCATCTAGCGAACATTTTTTTAATATCCCCCCCCCCATTCTTCCAACAAAATTTTATTTAAGAACTAAATTTAACACTGTTTATATCCGATCTCCTGTTTATATTATTCTGTGACGTGTCCATTTCTTTTTTTTTTTGTTGTTGTTGTGTTTTTTTTTTTTAAAAAAAAAAACTACTATAATCCTGGGTCTGGTGGGTAATAACTGCTTTTATAATTTGATGACTGCAGTCTCGGATTATCAGGTCTCTTTACCTTGTCTGGCGGTTCTTTGGCCCAGGGACTGAAATCCAGAGTGGTTAAGAATTCGGCCATTTCCTCCACCTCTTTGATTCTGCTGCCCGCCATCAGCTGTTGTATCGGTAGCGGCATATTCTGTTGAACGGTACGTATAATATGAGTATCAGAAAACGCAAACGTGTTAAGTGATCGAAGGCGATTGACCTGGCGAATGAAAAATTGCGTGTGTGTTTCCTTGATCGCTCCGTACTTTTCCTGGCAAATGGTATTTAGAATTCCGCTCTGCCGATCCTCACTCCAATAATATCTTAGTAACAGGCTACAGTAATTCGTAAAGTTGTTTGGTTTTTTCACCAACATGCCCCACCAATCTTTTGCATAGCCATATAAATGATGGCTAGCGATAGCAGTCTGTTCATGCGGATCCGTTCTATAAAACTGAAAGAAATCCCGCAGGCTATCCAGGTGTGGGTGGGGGTTTTCTCCTATTTCTCCTCGAAATATTTTAACAGTTAATATCTTAGCAAGTTGGGTTTGAACCCCAAAATCTGGAATTAAGGTCCTGTGGATTGTATCTATCCCACTACTATGCGCTTGAGGAGGTGGTAGATCATCGTTAGAGGCCTGACATCTTTGGTTTAGGTCCACTGCCTCGTTGATACTGTTTGTATCGTCAGGTTCTGTTTTTGCTATCAGGACTTCGTTGTCCAGGTATTGTATTATTTTTGGCTCAGTTTGATCTCGGCATTCGCTCATTTTTTTTCCGATTTCCTGAGCAGTATTCTTCCAATTTCCGTTGGAGAGCCCTATATCCTTCTCTCGCTTGTGCCAATTCGTCAAGGAGCATCCTGGTAAACTTTTTACACTCCGTCTCTTTTCTTTGGGCTTCCTCTTTCTGCTTTCTTGCCCTCTCTTCGCTTCTTTTATATAATTCCACCAGATCATCCAGATCGGAATCTTCCTTGGTCATTTGCTGGACAGTTCTCATACTTTTTGGAGGAGATTCAAGAAATCCGGATGGGTCCGGTTCTTGATCAGCGTGGTTGTTGTCCATATTACCCCTGGCTTTGGATGATTATCGTGATCGATGATGATGATTACTTTTTATTTTATCGCTAACTATATTAATATATCTTTAACACAATGTATCGCACTGATAAAGAAAATGTTTAAACTGTTTTACGTGGAGCTTATTAAAACTAATACGGTAAAAAAAATACTCTTATTATTTTTCCTTGTTTAAATCTCTGCGATGATTACGTTTAATTACAATTTTATTAATGGCTAATAGGCTATCTCCCTCTCGGTTCTGTTGGCCTAATTGCTGCTTTTATATTTATCACTTAAAACCCCAACTACTGCCCTCTTACTACTGCTAAAATTTCTCACTTAAATCTGCTGCCAATATATATATTTTTAACTGCCCGTATATATAAAATCTCTTAAATTCTACCTGTCAAAATATTTCGCTAAAATATATATTTTTAAACTCAAGCAAATTTTATTTATATATATTAACATTTGCTAGATCCGGGTATAATTATTTTGTTCCTTCTTATTTAAGATTTGCAAACATATATATTTATTGACATAATTATTGATCCGATTCACGTCTCATTATTTGGTCTAAGAAAAATTTACACACGTTTAGAAAACAAATTTCATACAAAAGAATTGAGCCTGGTGACAAAATTTATTTTAGAAGTAACTCCGTTTAGTGAAATTACCCTTGGGCGCCATGTCACCAGTTAAAAATATCCATAGACTGTTAGCTTCCCAAAATTAATTTTAATAACTATTCCATTTAACTACGGGCACTCGTTAAACATTCACATTTTTTTTTTATGTATATTGATTACAACATTTGTTTTATCATTATGCTATATTGCGCGTTGAGCCGATGAAACTTTATTTTGATAGAAAAATACAATATTTGATATCTTCATAGATTGTCACAATATTCACTTGGGACAATATTTAAGTAATTTACGCTATGCGTACATAGCGTGATTTAAGTGAAACAATAAATACAGATAATACAGATGGCTCGTATCGCACTATAGCATGTTTGGACAAGTTCTGATTATATAGGATAAGTAATTGAATGCCCGAGTCAAACAAAATATATGAAATATACACGCAAATAGATAATATAGAGTTTGAAAAATATTATATATCAAAATATAAAGGATTTGAGTAATTAAATGTGAAAACACAATGCTAAAATTAAACTACAGGGATGTGGGTGTTTAAATAATTAAGATCTACAGAAATGTGGGTGTTTAAATATTCGAGGCTCCATGTTTGGGCAAGCCATGGACCCGAAAAAAAAATTTACTATGTAACGGTCAGAATCGTCTATCTCGCTAACACACTGCATAATTCAAACCCCAGACACTAAACTGAACATTCTAGGAGGGGTTGCCTTCTAGATATACTAAGTTCGAATCTAAAGTCCAAATTTCACAGTGCCACCTGCATGATAACGCATCTGATGCTACAACTAGTATAACCTTTTACCGGTGCCTGGTGGTCAGGGAGAAACAAAAGACTCTATACTAAGATAAGTTTGGGTGGCTAATTAACGTCTATGGATTTACAAAAGAAATGCAGAAAATATATATATATAGACCGAGACAGTGATAGGAATCAAATAAAATAAGAGATAAAATTTAGTTTAAAATAATTTCACACAATTTATTTAGATAAATATATATATATATAATGCCACTGTCTGCTTATATGAGACAGGGACGCGTATTAAATAATTGTTGGCATTTATATTTCAGCAATGACAAAAGATTTTAAAACAGAGTGATATATTCTATTCCTCGGGCTAATAGCATTACGATAATGTGCTTGACGAGATAGGAATATGTGCGAGGTGCTTTGAGTAAATAGACAAGTTTAAGAAAAATATTTGAAATTAAATGTTCTAAAATATTTATTGATTTCGAGAATAGTAACGGACTAAAGCTTACTAAGCAAACGTGGGAATGTGATCAAAGCATTTATTTGAGAATAATAATAGATTTGTATTGGGAGGTCAGTATTGCTGACAGTGAATTTATAAAGTTGGAGGGTGTGACTCGTTTAAGTCACGGATGCTTTGTAAAATAAATATAAAATGAAACAATATTGAAAATCCGGAATAATTACGGAGGGCATCTCGCCGCTAACCCGTAGGAAAGTATTTTGACGAAACAGCCGAAACTTAGCGACTGTGTGACGATTGCGTTTAATTCCCAGGGGTGCCATTTGTGAACACCCTCTGCCTGGAAAACTTGCAATGAGCGAAAGAACGGACTTTGCCGTGTAAAGAATCCTTGGAAAATAAAAACAAAGCGGTCTCAACAACCAATTCATGTACCAGCAATACGAGACTAGTGTATATAAAAACATACTAAATGGGTTTTACTTGTATTAAGAGAAATGCCCAATCAAATTCCCTGAAATTCATTTAAAAGGGTCCGCACATTCTCGACATCAATGATGAACTTTATAATTAAAATAGAACACGGTAATTAAAATAAGAAAATGCATGCTTGCGGGTTTGAAAAGTAAGTATAGATTTATATACGCAATCATGCATTTGGGGACACATTTAATCATTGACTTCGCACATACTCTTATATTAGATTAAAATCAATAACATGTAGATTTTAAACTATGTGATTATGTTACATTAAAGAAAAGAATCGCCCTCGAACGAGTGATTTGCAAGACAATAAAATTGGAAAATTATAAATTTAAAATATGCCTTAATAGCGGCGTCTTATTTTCAATAGAGGGAATAGTTCACTCGGTCAAAGACGATTCTGACACATTATCATAATAAAATAAAAGAAAGCTTTATAAATAGAAAATATTAACCCAAGGATAGAGCAAAATGTTGAGTATATTTAAATACATGAAAGAAATACATAATGAAGTTGTGAAATATAAGAAAACAATGTTAAATAGCTATAGCATGTTAGTTAGTGATCACAAGAGCTCTTGGGTTAATTTAGGTTACCTCTGGAGAAGCATTTGCAGGTAGATGTTTGGCAGGTTTTATAATTCAGCAGCAAAATCTGGAATGTTCATATTTGGCAGCGGCAGCAGCAGTTTCGGGATCCATGTGATAAAATTTTGATGGTATGGAGCAGCGGCTGGCTATTCCGATGGGACATAGCCATCTTAAACGCCTCTACTCGGACATGTCAAGGTTAGCAAATTATTAGAATTTTAGAACAACTCAGAAACTTTTAGACAACTCAGAATTCTTTAAAAGCTTAGACCTTTCAGAGCTTAGAATAGCTTAGAAATGCTTAGAATGGAGAACAAAAGAAAAACATCCTTTTTATAGTAAAATTTAACAATAGATTTGTCCTGGGGCGTACAAAATTATTGGACTTATCTGCTGTAATTAAATCTATCCGAATGTCTAAAGGAATTCAACATTAATTAATTTCTTTTGTTAACTTCCCCGTCGACATTCGAATTACAAACTAGATTTAATTAAAATTGCTGCTACTAATTAAAGAAAACTTAAGTGGACAGCTGCTGTTTTTAGATAACTTATATAATTAAACTATTGTCCCTCATTTATTTTAACAGAAATATTTGGGATGATTTTTATCAAATAAAACGAAAATTATTTTATTTTAAATTGTAATATTTGAATCTATCTACTAAACTAATATTTACTAAATGACTTTTATTTTAAATCAAAATATATTACGACGGTAATATATTTGTAAATAGATCCAAACAAAATAACTAACAATTTATAATTTTGATATGTTTTAAAATGGATATCATAGTGTGTGCGCAATTACGACTTATATAACTTACTTTTTAATAAATGTAAATTATGTGAACAAATACATAATTCATAATATTTTATTTTATTTGGGAATAAGTTATATATATAAGACGAGCATTGTGCTCGTGGTTTAAAATTAGGCGGGATTTTCGGTATATAAGTGTATTACAGACACACTACGATAGATTGGGGTTCAAACTAAGGTATGAGGGTAGGAAGTAGGTGAGAAAAGGTGAAACGAAGATCTGCAAAGCAGACCTTACTGTTTGAATATATATATATATATATATATATATATATATATATATATATATAACTGCACAGTGTATTATCTGTATAAATTATGGCATTTAAACTAGGGTCATTTATTTTAAAGCAGTAAAACTTATTCAATGTCATTAGTGACATTCATTATTACTGTGTTACTGACATTTGGCATATCTTTGAATATATATTACATGCTTCTAATTTTAATCTGGAGGTTGCAACAAGTTTGAACCCATAGATTTTTTCTCACACCTTGTCCTGAGGATAGTTGACCAACCCAGCACCATTTATTTTATATAAAAATGCCTCTGGAGGTGATTCCCATAAGTCTGACACATGCTATGCCTATCCACTTTCTTTGTACAAATGGCTTCCACATCAGCAATGATCATGGCATGCCTATCCACTTTGTCTTTCAGTCAGAAGCATGACTTTTCCTGTTATTTTTAGGCTGTTATGTCTGCACTGCAAACTTTTTCATATTATTATTTCTTTTGCTTTATGACACAGTTTTAATGCTCTAATATTAAAATTGTGCTCTGCTCAAAATATATATAAATGCCAACTACTTCTAGTTTTATTAATTAAATTTATTTGTCTTATACAATCTCACTGTCATAACTTATTTCTGTAGTTAAGAGATATATATATATATATATATATATATATATATATATATATATATATATATATATATATATATATATATATATATATATATATATATATATATATATGCCTTGGGGGAAATAAGCATTCTTCTTACCAGTGCTAATTAACAGAATTTTCATTAAATATTTTTTGTCATATAATCAAATATGTTTTTCAAATGTATTTTATTTATTATCACAATCGTAAAGGCATAAAAATAATTTATGTTAAATCTGTAATGATTCTCAGAATGCTCCCCAAAGTAATATGTTAGTCACCATGTTTCAGAACCGTAAATCAAAGTGTTAATGGCAATATTATGTAATTCCCTTTAATAGTTGATTGGCATCTTAAGATTGGACCCACCAAAGATGTGTACTTATTTACAATATATTATTTAGCAAATAAAAGGCATAAGAGAAATATAGCATGAATGACAATATATAATTATCTATCGTTTGGTAGACCACTTGCTCATTCACGCACATACTAATGTATGCAATTAATTTATACATGTATGTATAATAATTTGTCATTATATTAAACTATATATTTTTCTTATCCAACTTGTCTATGTAGTTCTAATTCTTCTTTTCTCCACTTCTAAAAGTACAGCGATGCTTATATATATATTTTAGTTTAGTCATAGCAATAGATGCCTCATTGTTTTCTCTACTTTGCTAGTGGGATGGATTAAGAATTAATTTTCATGAGTGGGTTCGAATTCAGGCTGGTTCTTGACCTAAATCTTTGGTTTGACTGGGTTTGAAGTACAGTTTGTGAGTTCCAGCCCATGTTAGATGGATAAACATGTTTTGACCGGTACATTTATTTATACTAATTTCAATAGTATACATTTCATACTTTGTTTTTTTTTTAAACTTTACTTGCAAGGGTTTCTAAGAAGATAATTTGCTAAAGAGCAAACTATGTTCAAAATGGGGGAGGGAGATCAGCAAAGAAAGAATTTGTTTTAAAATAAAATAAATTGTTTTGTATTTTTCGCAAGTCAAGTTATGCCAACTATATGTATATTAAAATATACTTATGTTAATAGTTAAAACATTTTAGCTTATGATTTCCCAGCGTGGGATTTTATAACCTTAGATTGTGTTAAATTGAAATATAATAAAATGTATTATATTTTGACCTGAAAACAGTGCTTCTGGATTAGCTCAATTAATTATCTTGCCTTTTTTACAAAAAAGTTAAAAAGTAGGAATGTGGGAAGGGGGGATCTATTTGAAAAATATTTTTCCTTATTTCTTATATATGTTGTTTTGATTAATTAAATATTTTACATGAAGTAATTGGTTGTGCAGGTTGATCTTTATGTGGTATTAGATCCTTTAAGTTTACTAATTATAATTATTCACATTTGGTGATTAATAAATGTTGGGGTAATAAGGAATGTTAATCATGGTGGGTCAGACCTTAAATGGTCACTTATTTGTGTGGAATCTGATTCCCAGTTGTACATACTTCTGGGGGCTGGAGAGTAGTCGAGTTAAAGTTGGGTAGTCTACATGATATTTGTATAGGTGGACATGGGGTACCTATAATTCCTATCTCCATTTGGTATCATGTCACAACATGGCAAATATATTGAACCCCTTTCTTCATTGGAGTAGGCATTTGAGTGTCTGTAAAGTGGCTCATATGAACCTACCTTTCACTTTTTTTTTTTTGCATTTATATTTTATTAACTCAACATTGTTTCATTTTTGTTTTATTGCCTTTCTAATCCATAAGCCATAGTGAAATTGATTCTACTCAATAATATTCAGCTTTAGTAACCAATTCTTTTGCTTTAATCTGTGATTAGTTAAATCTTTTAATTTAACTAAGGCACGTTTAGACATATAAATAAAGAATGACTGTGAAGGTCAAATTAAGGTTGTTTGTGCACTTGATAATTAATTATATATTTTTTTCATAATAGCTTACAGTTCTAAATACTGTAAGGTTATTTTCAATAACTTAACGCTGTTCCAGTGAGGTTCTCTCATAAAATAAATAAAATGTTATTTTAATCTGAATTAGTTCTTTTTATAAAGAAAAGTAAAATAAATGATTTTCTTTTTTGTGTCATTTTAAGTAAGATGTCAAATCAGGATGTTATAATCGTTTTGTTTTGTTTTTCTTTGTCATCAGTTTATTATATAATGTCTTAGAATATTTAAATCAGAAAGAAAATGTTTATGTTTTTTATACAATCAGATTTTTCATTTTTTTAAATAATCTGATTGACCAAAATAATCCCATTTACTTGTAATAAATGTGAATGGAGAATTTATATGTATTAAAATCCTGGTCATTTAATTTTGCTTTCTTTTTATTGTTTAACTAACAAAACAAATAATTTTGTGCAATTTATACTGAATTAATAAAGATAACCGCTATATGTAAATATATATATTACATGATGCAGTTTCATATAGATCAATTTGTGTAAATATAAAAACTTATGTAAAGAATTTTGTTTTAGTGAGCTTGAGTAAAATGTAAATTTAAATCCTTAATGAGTTAAAATATATGTATAAAACTAAATTTCCAGTGTGTTCAAATTGTTTTATTTACTTTTTATTTTAATTAATATTTTTAGTTTAAGTTATATATATATATATAAGTGCAATCGTGTCACCCAAGGTCTCATTAAATAGAATTATTATGAATTTCATGCTCAAAGGCTCGGATCTGGGACAGTGAAAGTGAAGAAGTTCGATGGGATCATTGAGAAATGTTATTGATTAGATCTTTGACCTGGGGATATAGGTAATAGGTGAAAAATTTATGATGTACCTGATTTATATATCTTTTACATAGTTGGACTAGAGATACTTTACCTGTATTCCGGATCTTGTTGGATAGATATATGTTTTTCGACAGGTACAATATATATATATATATATATATATTCATTTTCAACCATGATTAATCTACTGCACATCAATATGTCTCCAAATTTAATCCATTTTTTTAATCCACAGTTTATTTTTTTCATGTCAACCAACAAACTTTTTTATTTTATTCATCTTATATATTGTCTATTTTAGGTCTTTTACCATTTTTGGAATGGAATTTAAGATTCCAAATGACCATCTATTATTATATGCATTAAAACTATGTCCAACACAAAATTATTTCACTTTTATAATTCTTTTAATAATGTTAATAACACATAATTGTTCTTTAAGTTTTGTATTTAATTTTTAATCCCTTTTTTATTCTAAATCTACTTATACTTTATTAGGTGATACAAATTCTCTGTGTTGCTTTTTTGTTAACTATGCAAGGATCAAATCCACATGTAAAAAGTGGTAAAACACATTTAATAATTTTTTTCTTTCAAATTCATAAACACTTTTTTTTTCATATTATTTCTAGTAATAGCATTTCATTCAAGTATAATATTATGATTAGTATCAACCTTTATGATTACATTCCCATTAATAAACTGAGAAAGGAATTTGTAGTGAAACTAAATACTTCTCATTTATGCATATCACTATTTATTTATTTATTTTTTTATAAAAATCCTTCAAACTTTACGTTAGTCATTTTAGCAATTATCACTGGTCCTACTTTCTTATTTTCATCTAACAAATTTGTTATATTTCATGAAGCTTTGAAGCATTATTTGCAAAAACAATCACACCATTTGAAAAATCAGCATAATTAAAATCATATTTATGGGGTTTGTTATTTTTTATCATACTATTTAATCTGCAAAATATTTTTTATGTATATGCAAATACAATAAAATGTTATGGAGATATGCATTTATCCTATCTAAATCTCTTATAAACTTATAAATGTTAATCTCTCTCTCTCTCTCTCTCTCTCTCTCTCTCTCTCTCTCTCTCTCTCTCTCTCTCTCTCTCTCTCTCTCTCTCTTTATATATATATATATATATATATATATATATATATATATATATATATATATATATATATATATATATATATATATATATATATATATATATATATAACCATTAAACATTAAATGTCTGTATTTTAAATCATATAATAATAATTCAAACAAATTTATTTAACACAGTATTCAAAATTAAATAATATATTCTTTACCAGAAGTACTTTCAATTGTTTCACTGACAATCTTTATCAACTGTTAATACAAGTGTACAGAAAATAAAAACTTGCATTGCCCATCATTCAATCCATTCAAATTACCCACAATTCTGTTGTTTTTATATTAGCTGATTGTCTATTCATTAAACCACCTCTATTCCTAGATATCATTATTGCCTCCTTAATTTTACATTTTTATTACATCTTTCAATTTGAATAATTTTTACATCTCTATTATTAAATTTAAAACCATAATTACATGCTTTATTATGATCAAAAATAATTGATGGAGTATTCATATTTACTGAAGATATATTTTCTTTCTGTACATGTTTATATAATGTCTTATGATCATTATATTGTTTTTGTAATGTACATTTTGATTCCCCTATATATTTTATTCCACAACCACATTCCAACATATATATAACAGAACTTAATTCAAATTTAGAACTCTTGGTTTTAGAGTTATTTATCATATCATTTATATTATTTGAAGAAAAAAAAGAAATCCTACACAAACCACTATAAAGTTTATTAATTAATTTAGCTTGTTAATTAGATATAAAAGGAATAGAAATCCATTTATCACTTTTTAAATTATTTAATATTTTCTTATTATTACTTCTATTTTGATTATATTTTGTAATTGTATTATAAATAATATTCCTTCCATAACCAACATTCAACATATCAGTAATATATACATTAATATTTTCAATTTTATCACTAATAAATTTTTGTTTAGAAATAATTATTTGTGAAAATTTATTAGTGATAAAATTGAAAATATTAATGTATATATTACTGATATGTTGAATGTTGATTATGGAAGGAATATTATTTATAATACAATTACAAAATATAATCAAAATAGAAGTAATAATAAGAAAATATTAAATAAATTAAAAAGTGATAAATGGATTTCTATTCCTTTTATATCTAATCAATAAGCTAAATTAATTAATAAACGTTATAGTGGTTTGTGTAGGATTTCTTTTTTTTCTTCAAATAATATAAATGATATGATAAATAACTCTAAAACCAAGAGTTCTAAATTTGAATTAAGTTCTGTTATATATATATATATATATATAACATAATATAATTATATATATATATATATATATATATATATATATATATATATATGTTGGAATGTGGTTGTGGAATAAAATATATAGGGGAATCAAAATGTACATTACAAAAACGATATAATGATCATAAGACATTATATAAACATGTACAGAAAAAAAATATATCTTCAGTAAATATGAATACTCCATCAATTATTTTTGATCATAATAAAACATGGAATTATGGATTTAAATTTAATAATAGAGATGTAAAAATTATTCAAATTGAAAGAAGTAATGAAAGACATAAAATTAAGGAGGCAATGATGATATCTAGGAATAGAAGTGGTTTAATGAATAGACAATCAGCTAATATAAAAACAACAGAATTGTGGAAAATTTGAATGGATTGAATGATGGGCAATGCAAGTTTTTATTTTCTGTACACTTGTATTAACAGTTGATAAAGATTGTCAATGAAACAATTGAAAGTACTTCTGGTAAAGAATATATTATTTAATTTTGAAAACTGTGTTAAATAAATTTGTTTGAATTATATATATATATATATGCATATGCATGAATGTATATATATGCATATGCATGAATGTGTGCGTACGTTTATGCATATATTTTTTTTTTTTTTTAAAATCCGTTGAAAATATTTATAATATGTGAGAAATATATTTTAGAATTCTTTCAAATTTAAACTTTAATATCGTTAATTTAATTCTTATTAAAACCATATATTATAAGTTGTTAATAGAATTGCAAAAAATAATGTTTTTTATTAACTTAATAAATCAATACCTATTCTTATTTGAATAAAATATAACTTTTAGACAGACTGCTGGGATTACAATTAAATTAACCGGGTACCAAGTAATATTAAAAGCTGGTTGACTTTTAAGCAAGTTAATGTTTATTCAATTTATGGACTCCGCTTTAATGTTTAATGTATTTTATTTTGTATAAATAATGGTTTGACGTTAATTAGAATCAGAGGTATCAGAATAAACTTTGAAAAATAATGATGTGTTCATACAATAGCGTTGATTATTGAGATTATAGATCTTACAGCGTCTTGTAATTTATTTGAAAGTATATATTCTGTTAAGATATAGAAGTGATTTATATTTTATTTTTTGAATATAATAATAATACAAATACTAACGGTTTAATATATAAAAAAGCTAACACTTGTGAAAAAGTGACATAAAGAAAAATTAAAAATTATATAATGAAATCGCAATACTACTATATTGTAAAATAAAATAATAATATACATAAGAAAGACAATTTTTTCTATGTGCATTGCTGACACCTATGAAAGCTAAATCCTCATTGATAAGCGCTATATAAAAAAACTGGCATTTGATGGAGATTAAATTGCATCATCATCCTGTAATTACTGGTTGAATGTAGAAAGCTGATACACTCAAATAACGTTCTGTTGAACAATGTAAGACTGAATACCTATTTTATTAACATTATGATTCTGATATTATTGTAATGGTCAGACTTGTACATTCACATAACAAAATCCATAGTCCAGGAAAAATACATCAAAGCTGACCAAAATGAGAAGGTGAGATACCAAATCTGAGCATGCTTCATCTCATTTACCAGTACTCCAGGGTTTAACTCCTTATGAATGACATTTCTGAGTTGACCCTTGGTATCAGTTTCTTCTATGAGCCCATTCCGAACAGGAGAAACATGAAACTCATGGAAGGACCAACAATGTAATTGAAAGAGTTAAATAGACCACTAACAGGGTTAATAAGCTAACTTAATTAACTAAGGTTAATATCAATAATTAAATATGAGGCATATTCACAGATATCAACTAATAATGAATTGGAATTAAATAATATGAATTAGATTGAAATAGGACTATGAGCAAGAAAGATATGAAAACAAGTTTATATTTTAAACAGGTTTATTAAAACAATAACATAAAATCAAGTAAAAGAAAATGACAAGAACATTTAGTTAAGTATATGTGATCATTGCATGCAGGCATTACATAGTGGACAATGCTAAATTATTATTACAGTGGTCTTCTCCTAACACATTAAAATAGGTTTGTGTGCTGTTAATAAATCATGCCTATAATCACTTAATCTGCCAAACCTATTCCTACATCATGGTTTGATAATTTTATAATGAAATACACCAGCCCAAATGAGATTTCTAATTACAATGTTCATATAACTACTATTTATATACATTAAAATGTGAGCCCTTACATAAGCTCAAAGATTATGCTGATTTAGCCTGGTAACCAAAAATTGGGTTTCAGACCAATGCTGAACAGTTATTTAATAAGAGGAAATCACTAGTTACTGTAGATTTTCACACATAGACTAACATGCTGACTAAACTTTAAGAATTAAGTTTGCAAATAAGTACTTTTCATGGACTTCAGCATCAAAGTGCACAGTGCCATCAAACCCAATGACTTGCTACAGTTAACATATGAGCAAATAAGTTCAGGAACTTGGATAGGCTTTATAAGTATGGTCTGAACACTCGTGTTCCAGTTCTAACAAAGATAGCCATATCTGAACTAAGGAATGGGATGGCCAGCCACCGTGAGCCCATTTAAAAGGTGCAGCAAAATGTAAATGTTCAAATACATACTTCATAAAGACATACATTTATATTATAATTGTGCATTGTGGGTGTATCTAAATTAACTGTGCCTAAATAGATATCTACTATTTGTAGATCCAACAGAACCCAGTCCTTCAATAGCATCATAATTATGCTAACTAAAGAGCTAAAACTAAATTTTAATTTCATTCAAAATATTAAATCTGCATTTAGTAGCAATTGATAAGACATTGATAAATATACTTTACCACTATCTTCAAGGCTAGTGTAATACTTTGTCAAAGCAAATATTTAAAATCATGGTTCACAACTTTAAAAGTGAACCACACTATGCATTTATATAGTATAAAACTAAGCAGTTAATAACAATGAGTAAAGAGTGATCTGTTATTATTCAATATAACATGATTTTGAAAGGGCATTATTAAAATATATATTTAAAATGAAGCTATTAATTATATAGTCACTGAAATTTTAATAAAATTGAATGTGCTTACTGTTTAAAAATTCTTGGCACACAATGGCATAAATAAATTTTAGAAATTTAAAGCAGAATGATTGGGTATATAGGCATAACCACAGTAATACAGAAATTTTATGAAATAACTAGTGACAGTCATTATAATTTAGAAAAATGAAAGTTGACATATTTTGTATTTTACTTTACACAAGGTTATACAAGATTTAGATCACTTCCAATGAATTTTAAAGAGTTAAGTTTGAACATTATTTCTACATTTAAGCTGGCTTTTAGGATTAAAGTTTAAAGGTTAAGAAGAAATTTAAAAGCTCTGTGGTGTTGTGAAAGAATATTACAGATATTCTTGGTTGCAGCTTGTGATTCAGCACATCAGGTGGCAGGTGTAGTGGCAATCTGTATCTCTATATAGGTCACATTTTTTAAACTATGATTTACTTGTGTCAGGTTGTTGCTGAAACTTTCCCAGCTTTACAATGATGATAACCAGCTGATAGGCATGCAGAACCGGACTAAAGATCCCCATCTTACCTCAGGAAAATGGTAAATATAATGTCATTTTACTCCAGCATTTCAAAGATTAAACTGGCATGAAAACCAGTAACAATGTGTCTTTAACATCTAACATATTTTTACAGCAAAAAATATGGCCTATTTATATGATTCAAGGATTAAAACACCTTGCTACAATAAGATTATTTACTTAACATGATCACCATCTCTTATACCAGCACATAGTTGTTATCAAACAAGGCAAAACTCTCCATACAGTAGTGCCACCAGAGTAATTAATGGATGCCAGAAGGCTTGTGCATAAAGTCCCTATCCAATGACTACACATCTAATATTCCCAGACTATTTTCTGGTTTGTGGCCTTCATCAGTGTGGCAGCTGGAGGGGTGCATTTGATTCTAAGATCTAGATGCAGTGCTCTCATGATCCAAGGCTCCTCACTGACAAAGACCACAAGCCAAAAACTAGTCTGGGGATATTGGATGAGTAGGCATTGGATAGGGATTTTATGCACAAGTCTTCTGTCATCCATTGATTACTCTGGTTGGCACAGTGTGGCACTACTCTATGGAGAGTTTTGCCTTGTTTGATAAAGGTTATTTACTGTGTGAAAATCAATTAACCTCCTCTGAAATTTTATATCTTAATTCATTTAAATCTCTCTGTTAATTTTTAACAGGATATTTTTTTAATTAATCAGACCTCCCAATAGTTTCAGTTCAGTAAACTTTGTTTACAAAAATCATATATTTTGGAAAAATATTACTACTTAGAAAAAATGTAAATTGCCTCAGCCAGCTATGCTAAAATAGGTACCCAAGCATGATTTTTGTTTACAATTTATTTAAAACTAAATTTAAGAATCATAACAAGTTCTAAATAACATTACTCTCTCTCTCTCTCTCTCTCTCTCTCTCTCTCTCTCTAGAGCGTATACAGACCTCCGTCTCCTATATATATATATATATATATATATATATATATACCATATATATATATATATATATATATATATCATGGTCATATGTAGACCACATACACGTGATTTGAAAGGTAAAAATAATAAATTGACTCTTTTCAATAACAAATAAAATCTATAATACAAAATATAGTTTTAAAATAAAATATGCACACTGTAATATATCTGCAAACCAATGATATTAATCATATATATATATATATATATACATATAGGTGTGTGTGTGTGATGATGCATATTTAACTGGGTTGACGCTTATATACATGTACTCCGAGAAGGTTTAAATCTGGCACAGATGGGGCTCTAAGGAAAAATTGGTGAAACATATATTTGGTCAGGAATATACCATTTCATTATGTAGCATGGAAATAAAATCTACCTTAACATAACTGTTTTTTTAATATGACATTAATAGATGCTAAACATTTTCTGATGACAATTGAAAACAGAGTTATAATTCCTTGAGTAGAGATGTTCAACCAGCCACAGTTTAAATTAAAGTAAATTATTAGTACATATTATAAAATTTCAGTATCTCAGTGACTAAACTGTTGAAACTATTTCAAGATCAGAAGCTTTAAATGTAATGATTGTATGCATATGCAAATTGAGGATTTTTTTTTTTTTTGCGAAACTCACTAATATTAAAAATTAATAAATACTAATAAAAATCATAATATACTCACATGGTTATATGCTTGAAAGTTTAAAAGTAAGATTTAAATACTCAAATAATAGATTTTTTAGTATACTTTTATTCACTCTGACAAACTGGGATATTTCCTTTCCCTCCAAATAATAACCATCCTAAATAACTTTAGCTGCTCTAAAATCTAGCACTTTAACAAGATTTCCTTTGAAGATTTGTCATGTTTTACATTTTATTTATGATTAAATGGTGGACTATGCTCATTATCTATATTATTTATTAAAGGTTTTTTTTAGAATAATTCCAAAATTTGTTCATATTTGTCCATCATATATTCAACTGATCTTATATATAAACCTATATTTTCAGTAGTATTATCAACTTCTTTTCTTCAGTAGTTTCAGGCCTGGCTGTAACAATAATGTTATATGGATCAATCTAATAAAACTTATTTTCAAGAATACTGAAACTAAGTTGAGCTCTAACCACTTAAGGTATTATTCCAAAGGCAACAATCAGAAGAAATTTGATATATTTATCTCAAATTTTTTTTATTGAAAACAAGGTTAATGTTTACAATTATTCATTTATCTTACCTATAAGAAAAAGTCAAGAATTGAATAAATTATCGCAAAAAATAAAGGTTATATTGCAACTGAAAAAACAAGTTAATAGGTTCACACACTACTTTAAATTCAGTATTAATGACACTATAAATAATTATTTTAAATTCTCATGCTATTATTGTCATTAATCAAGTCATCAACATCTGATAAAAAAAGAAAAATAACACTGTGTTCAACACTAATATGGATGTTTTTACCAACACATGAACATATTTCAAAAAGTATAAATGAAGTTGTAATTGTTTTAATAACATTTCACAACTAAACTATATAATGAAATTATCCCAGCATTTAATTACAAATTAATAAAATGTGCAGCCAGGACAAAAAATCATAATGTAGCAAAAATATATCATCCAAACACAACTTTACACTTTATAAAAAAAATAACTTCATAAACTTCACAAGTTAAATATTATTTATCTTTTTACATCACAAGTATTAGATATCTCAAGCATAAAAACTATTTTGAGAGAAGAATCCTATAAACTATATTACTTTGTTCCAAATATAAAGACAAATCACATAACAACTTAAAAATAAAGTAAATATTTTTTGGTATCACCTTTTTTGTATGTCAGAATATTATTTTCCAACAAGTCTGCTATTTTAATTCATTATTCTATATTATAAAAAATCTATTTAATTAATATGAAATAATGTTACATATCTCCCACAATGTCCTTAATTAAATTATTTTAATATTATTTTGATTCTATGAGACTTCAAATTTTCTATTGATATTACTCAAACAGGATGATGATTTGCTTTATGATTAATAATTTAATATTTTACTAGACATAGTTCAAATAATATATAATTCTTTTTTAAGAAAAATACAAAAGGCCATCATAGTATTTTTATTATTTAGTTCAATACAGTTAATATTAACACTAGGCATAATAAAAATAATAATCTATAAACGATATTGAAATTTGACTTAGCTTCAAAAATAATTATCACAATTGTTCAAAGTATGGTATATTCCATCACTCCTGAATAATGTTAAAGTCAGATTCATGTAATTTGTTTTTTAAATTGTGTGTTCTCAAAACACTATGAGATTCCAATACTGAGCAAGAAAAATGAGAACTTAGTACTTATACAGATTACATTCTAAACATTCATATATTGTCAGTGACAGGTTGATCGTTTTATGAGAAATACATAATACTAAAAAAATATTGCTGATATAAAACTAACAGCAGTATCAATAATTTGAAGTTTAAAAGGCAAATTCTACAATTTTTGAAATTAATATAGTTTATGGATTTGTTTCGTGATCGCCCAAAACTTTGTCGTTTTGCATCGAGGCTGTAATCACCCTGTGTGTGTATGCATGAAGCTGTAAATATTTGGTATTACTGAGGTAGAGTTATCGTGCCATAGGTAGAATATATATATATATTGTACCGGTTGAAAATATATGTCCATTCAATGAGATTTAGAATCTGAGCAAAAGTACCCCGAATCCAATCATGCCTGAGATACACAAGTCAGAAGCAATCATGAATTCTAACCTAGTTGCCCCTTTCCTAAATCTATAACACTACAGACAACACCTATGGTGATACTACATAAATTAATTATTTCCGAGCCTGGTGCTACATCGTTTTGCATGAGAACTCAGCTGATGATGATGATGAGAGATTGAGTGAATCTGAGATATAAGTAAAAAAAACACATAAAATAAATATGTTAAGGAGATTTGAACAACTGGATTAAAGTTTAAAATATAAATATTTATTTGGGCAAATTCAAGATGAGTTTTATATATATATATAATGAACATCACGCCTTTAAAACTTTATTTTCATTATAAACATATATTTAAAAATAGTATTTTATTTAATGTTACAAAACAGATTTATGTGAGTGGTTTGGTGGGTGTCTTATACATTTTAATAAAAAAATGCAAAAATTAACCATAGAGTTTCACTGATTATACGATTATAGTAGGATACTCTTAGCATTTAATACATAAGTTTATTTTCATTTATAGACTTTATTTACAACAATTAAAATAAGGATACATTTTGATCAGTAAGTAGACTAAAACAGTATTTATTTTACATTTTTGACATTTAACGATAGAATCTAGATAAACACTATAAATACGGGAATGGCTTATTTCAATAAAGGGGAGAGCAGCTTCATGAGAGGTTGGATCTAAACTCCAATGAAAAATTATAAAGAAAAAAAAAACATTTCATTATCACATATTATTACGATTTATTTTGTCAAACAGGCTACAAAATGAAACATAGGAAATTGCATTGCTAGCATTATGTCAGCGAAAGAGAGAAAATGGCAGCTTAGGTCAAGAAAAGGTTATTCTCTGATTATTAAGGTGATATGCCAGCTTCATGCTGAGAGTACCAAAGGAAATGTCAGTAGGAAGTTGCTATGTGTCCAGATCATGGCAAAGCCATACAGAGCTTCAACTACATTAAACTGCATGTTCCAAAAGTAGACTTAGACTTCTATTATGTACAAGAATACTAAAAGATGGGATGATCTGAATCCTCAGCATGAGATATGAGTGACTCAAAGCAGTATATAAATATATATTTGGAGAAGAATGACGAATGAAGACAATCGTGACTCCCTGGAATGAGACACAGTGAATCAGATCAAAGCCTTATGTGGCTTATTAATAATTTGACATAATCCAACAATGCTATCATAAGAATATAAAATCACTGCATTTAAATATTAAAATAAAGCCTTAAATGGTTTAAAAAATACGTAATGATATACTAAAATAATGACCCATGTAAGATAAAGTCATTTATCATACATTAAATTATAACTAATGAAGTGTGCATTGTTCTCCCTTCTTTAATCAATATTTGGTTTAACATATTAAAAAAATTAAAATTCATGCACTTAAAAGTGCGAATAACAAAAGGGTTTTAAGTTGCCAGCCTTTTTGATGATGATGATCAATAAAGAAATTAATAAATTTAATGGACACCAATATCCACCCCAGATTGCAAAGTAGTTATACATTTTGGTCAAGAGATCAGCCTTACAAGCAGTTGTCCTGGGTTAGTGGGTTTGCTTCCTGGCCGATGCTATGACACATGAAAAAAAATTTTTTTTTTTTTTAAAAAAAAGCATATATTTGTTTAAAATACAAACTCAATCTTACAAGCTATTTAGAAATAATTAACAAGAACTCATTAACCCCCACTATCTTCTATTCGACAGTGGAATATAGAAGTTTGTAATACTAAGTTTGATTGAGATTTACAAATATAAATCAAGTGAAAATACAAAAATAACATTAAAATTAAATTATAACCGCACTAAATTATAAGAAAAATAAGAAGCATGAGTTGGATGAAATATTTTATAATAAGATTAGTTTAAGTTATAGAAAATCGATACTAAGGAAATAATTATTAGTTTAACATGCTCGCCAATTAGTGAGTTAAAAAGAGGTTTAACATAAAGAAAACATTAATGTTAAAGAGTTAGGATTCATGTAAGACAAATGTAATGGCTTTCAACTTGGTACCTCATGACTCTATGAGATCAAGTAGGTACTAGTCTTCTGTGGCAGGTGGCATTCTTTAATTTAACATGTCTCTTGGCCTCGGCAGTTTTTTGATAGCATGGGCACACTTGAGCTGTAGGAGCTATATCTCTGCACAGTGAAAAGTCAGGCTGAAGATGGAGGTGAAGGTGGCTTATGTCCCTCAAAATTAAACAGATGCAAAGTCAGTTAGTGACTATTGACTGAACTCTGACACAATAGACTTCTGGCCCTAATTATATAAACTTTCAGTTATTCAAAGAATGTTTTTAATTAAACTTCTTAACTCTTAATTAATCTTTAATTTAAAAGAAATATTTTCTCTATTGTTAGTAGAGATGTAGTCATGAGATAATTGTCCAAAATAAATTCAAATCAATTTCCAGATTGGAAATAGATTTGATAAAAATGGTAACAGCTAACTAAGTCAATTAGCTTTGTTTTAAATTTTACTTTAATTTAAAAATTCATTTTTTTTAATCATGAAACAAAGTAATGTACCTCTTTAATTATTCTTGGACAGTCGGCGATTGCATCTTCTATCTTGAATTTTTATGTAGTTTTATAATGAAAAATAATTATAAAAGAAATAAGATATAATCAAAAAAAAATACAAAATTATTTACAATATTTGTTTATGCTTTCATATATATATATATATATATATATATAAGCTCCATTAATATATGTATATATATATATATATATATATATATATAAAAGCTCCATTAATATATGTATATATCTAAGTCATATCTAGTGACATTAATATCAAAATAATTAAAGAATTTTTATTTAAAATTTATATTTGTAATTTTTATAGTTGCTTCTCAGAACCATACATATAGTTTATATACATATGACAAAAAAGAGCAGGATGAAATGTGGGTTATGGTAGAACAGTGAAACTCTATCCTGAACTAAGATTGACTGTTTCAATATATGTATGTATAGTAATTAACAAATATATTTACATATATCTATTGTACATATAAGATTTTATATTATCGATTGCTCTATTTATGTGAACATAGAAGACCATCTTTCTCATATCACATATTTATTTTAGCTAAATAATTTCATCAAGAATTTACAGGTTTCAACAACTATCAAACAGTTTGTTAGTATGATCATATTACAAACATTGTAATATTTATTATTTTATTTATCTATTTAACATATGACTTTTTAGACAGTTTTAACTAATAAAAAATATTACAAAAGAAATTGTAGCGATATCAATCAGGAGATAAATTCACTAACAGATAATAAAGTTATTCCATTTTGACACTGAAGCCATAGATTTATCTCACATTTACTATATGATTCATACTTTGTGTTTATTCATGTAATAGATCAATGGTTGTTAAATGCTATATATAAAGCAAATTAGTTTAGTTATCACGAGTTGTCCTGTCTCTGTTGATGAGGCATCGGTTGCATTTAAAAACATTAAACCCAGCTTATTTTCTTGTTATATTTGGAAAAAGATATCTGTTTACAATCTCAAAAGAATTTCAAGTTTTACACCATAATTATTCAAATAAAGATTTTTGGATGAATACCTAAAAAAGAAGAATGATTTGTAATGAATTTTGGATGGCAAAACTATATATTGAGTTAATGACAAATCAATCTACTTAATAAATTTCTAACTGAAATCATGCTTATTATATGCCTGTGTCTATATATGTAATATATAGGGTATATGAGCACAGACTTTCACATGACCCACTACTCTCCACTCTATCTAATAACACTGTCCATTAAAGTATGAAGATTGTCTATCTTAATATATATCTGAGCACTTATAGTATATATGTATGGGAGATGATAATCTAGCCCAACTGATGATTGCTGGTTTAGCATGAAATACATATATTGGTGATTATTTATCTTTTCAGCATATATGTACTTGAGTGTATCAGTGTTATTAGATAGAGTGGAGAGTGGTGTGTCATGTGAAAGTCTGTGCTCATATACCCTATATATTAATAAATTTCTATACATTTTCTGTTAATCAATTTTTTTCTTGTGATATTTAATAGAAAAATGTCTGAAAAAATCTCAGTCACTAGGCTTTAGATAACTTTTTTTTTTTTGCAAACAGTGCAATGATCTTTATAGTTAAATACACTAATACTAAGAAAGCTGTCTGTAAAATATTTGCATCCCATGACACTATTTAATTGAATATCCAGAAATTTACAACATTTTCCAAACAGAAGCACAATATTTACAGATTAATATACTAATGCTAAGGAAGGTATCATTAAAGTATTTTTATCACCATCTCTGTCAGTAAACATTTCAAGTTGATTATTCATAGAAATTAATTTAGATCTGAATTTAGTTAAGAAAAAAAATAACAAAGGCTCTTAAGTAACATGATATATGATTATTATTGTAAAATTTTATATTCAGATTGCAAGGAGTTTTAATAGTATTCAGATAAAAAATTGTGCAAACTATTTTTGTTGGATTATGAATAAAGGCATCTTTAAAACATATTTTTATTTTTTTATATTCTTATTGTAACTTTTGAGAAAGCCAAAACAATAGCATCAGCATAAGTGACATCTTTGCATTTTGTTTCTAGAAGATTATTGATGAATATGTTGAATATATAGGTGAGTGAAATGAATAGTATATTAAATATATAGGTGAGTAAAATGAATACTGAGGTATTCCATTTTATAGAATTATATATCTACTGCAATTAACAATTAATATTATTTAAATGTTTCTTTTGGAAAGCATTTTGTCTAGAAAATTTATACTTTTCTTTCATACTGATTTTAGAAACTTAAAAAAAAAACGATTAACATGAAGATAGGTCAATAATAGTAGAACATTTTTTTAATTTTTTTTAATGCCTTCTTTAGTGTGAGTAGTTAAAATAATAGAAAATATGTCTTAATAGTTCTTTCAAAAACATATATAAAGCATGTAATAATATTTTTGGACTATAGCATGATTTAATTGATTAAAAAATTGGAATAATTTTGCTCTAATTCCAACTGTTTTGGCATATGATTTGTTTGAATAATATTACAATCTAGTTTCCCCAATCTTATTTTTGGCTTTAGAACTTTTATTTACAAATTATTCAAAGTATATTATCTGTTCCCAGGGGCTTTCTTGTATAATATAATCCAAAGCATATTTAAGTACACTAACATCTTGTTTTATCAGATTGTACATTGTGAAAGAGAAGGTTTCAATTCTGCACTAAAATCACTAATTCTTGTAATCTTGAGTTAAATGTTTGATCTATAATAGTGACAAGCTGATTAACAATGACAGAAATAATTCTTTTAGATGTTATTTAACATGCATTAAACTGTAATAAAAGTAATTAGGTATTACAACTAGACCTTGTAAAGTTTAGCCCTTTTACGGTATCAGTATTTTTTTCCATGATATCATTCAGTGCATTAACAAGTTATTCAGAAATTTCCAAATCTTTGGTAGTCAAAAATTGACCATTAGTACAACTGCTCATTAGGATTTAGGGTTTTAGATGGAAAATAATTGCCTTCCTTACTCACAAAAAATATAGCCCATGGCATGTTTTATTATCAATTTACACAATTTATTATAGTAAAAAAAAATTACAGAGTTTATAATAATATTATGTTCAAGATATCCAAAATATGACATCTAGTCAACTTTCAACCATAGTAATTTGGATTCCAGGTGATAGATAAAGATGCCGTTCGGTGGCACCGTTTTCACACTAAAACTATAACATATGAACATCCACGGGCCATTGATTTTAATCATTTTTATGTGTTTTTTTGTAATGTGAAAATAAAAACAAAACAAAATAATAAATGTAAAATAAAATAAACAAAGTACAATTTGATTCTTGTTTTTTATTTTGCTTTATTAAAAAAATCAATTTTCTATCGTATATTTTTTTAGTGGAGTTACAGCTTTACTGCTATTTTTACTTCAAATAGAATGACAACAAAAAGTAAAAGTTGTTACAGTTAGGTTTAAGGTTAGCTTTAGGGTTAGGTTTAGGGTTAGTTTTAGGGTTAGGTTTAGTGTTCTGTTGTTTGTAATGCTAAAATAAAAAATATCAAAATCATATTTTTGTAAATATTTTTTTTTAGTAACATCTATAAAATAAATGATAACAATAAATGTAAACTATATTCAACAAAGTATAACCATAGTCGGAGAAAAGAAAGAAAGTAAAACTTTTTTAAACAACAACAAAAATGTCTTCTTTACTTATTAATCATGTTTATAATATATGCTTTTTATGAAAATTACAAAAAAACATGCATAATTGTACTTTTCTTACAGGATATTTTTGTGTTACCGCTCTTTTTTACTTCAAAAATATACAAATGGTATAATCTTGTTTGTCTCATGGAATGTTATGAACAGTACGCTACTTGATGCGTTACCTAATTCCAACTCACTTTACAAATATATCTTGTCAACATTTCCCAATTAAAACTTCAATACAGTACGGTGTAAAAAGTCTGATAATTATTACTTTACAAAATCTGAACATTTCAGTACTTTAAAAAAAATCCAATGAAAACAACATTTCCATCCAATGCAAAAAAACACACCCTCTCACGAAGCCATAACCATTTTATAAACTGTGTGAATTTAGAAAATGTATTTGCTGTGATGTGACATACATGCTGTATTGTGACATGACATAGTGGCCTGCAATCTGTAGCACAACAGAAAAGTTGTATTATAGAAAATGCGTGTTCGAATGTTTTGGCCACGGAAACGGCATTTTTATGTGTTTTAGTGTGAAAATGGTGCCATCAAGCGGTGTCTTTAGCTATAAGATGGGAACCGGATTCCATATGTAATTGTATTTGGTTTATGTTGATGATGCAGGCAAATATTCAATATAAAGGTAATGACAAATCATTTATTGAAACATAACATAAGTGGGCAATTGTTTCTGTTCCATACCTATCTAAATGGAATGCTTTCTTATTAGGCATCATAAAGTAAATGTATGTTGAATAAGGCCATCATTATAAAGGATCTGCTTAACCTTTATTCACATTTTCCAAAGGTTACTTTAAAATTACAATTTCTTATAAATACAGTAGATATAGACAGATCTTTTAGAATATGATAGGGCTAATTCATATTTAAAGAGTTACTTTTGTTGCATATATAAAAGTTATCTATCAGAATAATGATTGCAAAATCATTTGAACTATCACCATCAGGAATTATTTAAATTGCAAAATGATTTGAAATAAAAGTTGTTATATTATTTTTAGAATATATATTTTAAATAGAATAAGATATATCCAAGAATTTTAAGAATCACATTAGTAGGACATTAGAAGGTATTTTAACAAAGATTTTCAAGCTTTTTTCAGATACTCCATCTTATATTACTGATATACATGACGACATGCATGTGAAATGGATAAATGATCTCCAATATATATATATATATATATATATATATATATATATAGATATATAGATATATATATATTGTGCTGAATCACCACTTATCTGTTGGTCTAGCATGGAATACGTATATTGGAGGTCAGTTACTTTTTTCACATGTGTGTAGTGATATGTATCAATTATATAAAATAGAGTGAATAGCTGAAGAAAGTTTTAAAGTCTGTGTTCAAATTTCCTTTAATTATATGCTAAAGTTTGGTATTTACAATATAATAATATTGATTTAATTTTAGGAGAATAATATGTCTTCAGAAAAGCAATTATATAAAATTTGTACTAATGAAATTATTTATAGAACATCTCTATTTTTGATTTAAATATAATGTTACTGAGTAGTTAAATGAAAATACTTTTATTGTGCTTTTAGATGAAGACATCATTCTGTAAAGATGACAATTGATGTGTTTTATACTTTCTAATATCATCAAATTATTTTTATATTGTGGTTAACAGACACAAACACCCCTGGTCAAGGGGAAAAAGAAAATTCTCCTTACAAAACCAAACACCAGCCATGAGCTCATCAATTGACAATGAATCCTTCCTCATTGACAATGAATCTCATTTTGAAGTCTCTGGAGGAGAATGTGATGGCAGCACAAACAAGATACTTACAGGAAATAAAACGTCCAATTATAAAAATAATAGCAAAGAACTAGCCTGCTACTCTGCAGATGGTGAAAAGGATACACCCCATAACCAAGACACTTTGATGGCCAATCCAAAAACATCTGACATTATAAAAAATAGACATAGAAATCAGAACCCTGCCAAAGAAAATTAGCTACAAAATGAAAGTATTTCCAGAAGTCCCCCTGCAATTCTTAGAAATGGTGTTCCATCCATAAGCAACACCAAAGATGATGTATATAGCAATTATCCAACTCCTAATTCAAAATCATTCAAACATATGCTCTCTAAGCAAAACAAAATAAAATCCCAGTCAAACCATAAGTACGGTCTTGAAGATGTGAATACTCAGGGCCAACAGATGCCAAAAGATAACCAAATTGCTGACAGTGGCAAGGAGTGAGAGCCTCAATCCATAGGAACAGATAAAGTTAAAAACATTGGATATGCAAAATGTTCAACACTTTGAGGAGACGAGCTACCATAATAACTTGACAGATTGGTTGACTCATCATGAAGACAAATACACATGGACATTCATATGGCTTCTGGTGGTCCAAATGACCTCCACATAGAGATCCTGGACCAGCCTTTGGGACCAGGAGAATAGGACCACTCCCATTGACAGTGATTAGTGTGATCATGGAGGAATGAGGTTGTGCAAAACCCCACAGACCATCACTTAAATGATCTGAAAAATCATTGGACTAAACATCTGGGGGATTAATTCCATTGCTCATGTCTTTGCTATCAGGCAATGGTTCTTACAAAACCAATCACAACTTTTGCTTCTGTGTGAAACTAAATATCACACCCATTCTGATGGCAGGCTAAGAGAGATATTGAGCATGCTGGAATATGTTGAATTCTCTATCAGTCTCTCTGCATCTGGTGGGACTGAAATCCTTATAAACAGAAAATTCTCACCACATGCCATTCAAACTCTTTACAAAGATAGAAACACCATAATAATTATTTTAAACTACAAGAGAAATAACTTCAAGGTAATAAGTTTACACCAACAATTCCAATTTCAATTATCTAAAATTAACACATACTATAAACATGATGCTAGAAAACAATTCTTGGCCAAAAAAATACTATTGGGTAACTTCAATATACCTTATGGAGACTTCTGTAGAAAATACCTTTACCTATTTAGCAGAAGATTTATGAGCAGAAAAGGCTTCTTCTCACTATCGTCATTCTCATTTTATACTAAAAGCTACAGTACTTTGATAGACCTGGTGTTTTATTCAATAGAGATCCTCTTCCAATTGCAGGCTGCACTCAAGCTGGTCACTTTTACCAACAACTGAGCTCTCATTTTGGTCTTTGAGGTGGGTGGTATTTCTCTGTAAAACTCTGTGGTAAGACCATGAGAATGATGACAAAGGTCAACATGTCTGAAGCTATATGCTCTGAAACCTGTAGTCTCTTTCAGAAAATAAACATTATATCCATCTTCACTGAGGAGGCTTGGTTCTCCTTCATTGATATTCTGAAAATCCTGCTCAACTACCACTCATGGAAGCAAAAAGATCCTACTAGACTGCTCAAAGATTTAGACACAATAAGTACACACCTAAAGTTACTTTATCTCCATCAAGAGAACAGAGATATTTCTTATGGCTCAGCATTGCTGGACCTGAGAATATCTTAGTTGGTCCCTGGGGGTGTGAGAAACACAATCCACATCTGCTTCCCATTTCTGTTAATAACAAGTCACTTCTAAGACCACTTATGCTTAAGCCATAGCTAATCACATTAAAGAGAACTTGCAAAAGGGCAGAATCAGTGAGGAATGGGTCTGGTGCACTGGGAGATTTGGCTGGACCATGGTGTTACCATGAAGATGTTGAAGTCCAAGGTGGCCTTCCTACCAGACCAGGTTCTTCTGGGCCTTAATTAAATAACAAAATTTGTCCTTAAGCATCTAGAAGTCTTTGTTCATTCCCACCATGCTCAACATGCTAAACTGCCTTGCTGATGGAACCAGGATAATCCCTAATCTGTGCCCCAGTGCTCTAGTCCATTTTATAAAGTGACACAAACCAGCATGAGACCTATCTAATATGTGGGCTATATCAATGACCCCTCTTCTTATTAAGATCATGGAGTCAGTTCTGAAGGAGCAAATTCAGCAGAAGATTTTATCATCCATCTCGCTTTCCCAATTTTGTCATAATGGGTCCTCAGCCATTGATGTAGTTGGTCAGGTCAGAGTGTTGGTGAACTACATCAGATACCACAGAAAATCAAGACCTATCATGGTCCAGATAGATATAACCACTGCCATTGGCTTGGTCCAGATGGACAAATTTCTGGACATTTCTGGCCGAGTATGACTTTTAAAACTCTATCCTTCAGGCATCGAGAGATCTTTGTCACATTAAATAGGAGATTGTGTCCTGGCTTCCTACCTTCATCTCCATTCCCCAAGTCCCCCCCTTAATGTCATGTGCTTCATAGTATATACAAATCCCCTCTTGGTGTAAATTAAAAAGCATCTGCTGGGCAAGTTTTTCCCCAGACTCACAAATAATTTAAAGTGCTTTCATTTATGGATGATGTACTAGTCATCCTCCCTTCCCCAAGATACCTGACCCTGTTTTATCAAATCTTGGATGAATACTCTGCCACTTATGGCTTGAAATTCAACACACAAAAGTCAGTGATCTGGAAGTGGATCTCTGGGCAAAAGGTTACCTCTATATTCGCTGCAGAGCTCCTGACGTTTCTGGGATTTTCCATCTATAAACTCTTATCAAACATAACCATACAAATACAGAATGACATTGTTGCCTGCATAGAAAAATAGCCAAATCACTCTGCAAGGTCTATCTCTGTCTGCAGAAAGAGGTGGACCTCCTAAATATGAAAGTCTTATCCAAGTTAATTATTGCCTACTCATTATAAAAATAAACAATACCTTCATCAAAAAAATCAATGCATTATGCTGTAGACTATTCTGTAGTGCAGGAGTAGTTTCCATTAGACTAGTGAGGATACAATGTTTCCAAAATTACAGTGGCCTCTCCCTCTACTCTATCTATTCCCTATTTCTTCAAAGAGCATTTAACTTAGTTTGTTACATGATTGCCACTTTCAGATATGAAGTGGTGATAGTGGATGTTCCTGCCATGGTCACTTACATTCTCAAAATGATTGGATAAATAGCCTCACAAAGTTTGGCAAGTGTTCCGACTACTTAATCCTGACATCTTGTTGTCTTATGGTTACTTAGGACTGACAAATAAGAAGATAATCACCAAATTTAAATTTTTGATGATGGGGTCATTTGACATCAAGGTGCATATCCAACAAACCATTTCTTGAATTTCAAATGCAAACCATAATATATCAGAGGAGTCAATGTATCACTTAATTCAATTGTGTCTCAGGCTATTCGAATTAAGGGAGGTGACTAATGTGCATGCTATGATAAAGTATGATCTAATTATGTCAGTCGTGAAGTGCATGGCCACAGGAACATTTGGCCTGATAAGGTTATCCCTCTTGGTCTTCCATACAATATGGGTCATCTGTTGTATAATTGTCTTCCCTTCTGGAGAACAAAAAACTGATTCAATATTCATATTTAAGTTGATCAAGATTAAAAAACAGGAGAAGTTGTACACATCCAAAAGAATCCTGGAGGGAAATTTGGTCCCTTTTTAAATTTCAGCATATGAATAATTCCTGGAGAACTTCAGGCCTTCTTGGAACCAATAGAATCTACTCTGGACTATGGTTCTTTTCTTTTAATTGTAATGTGTACACCATGTAACCCTACCTCCAGCCATATTCTGGCTCATGTCCCAAAATCTTACCACTCTCAAAATTAAACTTTAAAATAGCCAAGGTTTATCCTTGTTCTCCACACATCACACTGACATCAACAACTATCCCAGTGAATGTCTTTGGAATAATAACATAAGAGATACTACTTCAAACTCTTCTTTGGTCCAGGAATAGCAATCCCATAAACTCTCACTTAACTTGCTGCATCCCTCTTAAAAACCTACCCTCCACCCTGACATCTATATTACTGTTTGCTATTTTATTATTACACGATTGTCATTGCTTAATTTTAGAGAAATCAATCAAAATAGTTATTTAAATTCAACCCTATGTACACCTTGAGTTTTAAATAAAGTGCATTTTAAAAATAAACTATTATTGTAGTTATGTACAATCTTAACCCAGTTTTCTCATTATTACACACTAACTAAAATATAAGTAAAAAAAAATACAGATGAATTTAAACAATTTCTACTGCACATATAATCTCTAAGATTATTAATCTTTACAATAATATAAAGTAATGGATTACTCCTTTTATTTTATTTAAATGTTTTAGCTAAGAATCTCAAAAATAAATTATATTTTATATATATCATCATATATTAAAAACCTTAAAATATTTAAATGTTTTCACATTTCAACAATATTAAACAAAGAAGGTAAATTTATTTTAGTGATGTCAGTTTTTTACTAAGATGAACAATATATGCTGATTCAATAAAATCATATCAATAGGTTTTTCTTTTTATAATATTAAAAATACATCTAAATATAAATAAGCCTCAATAAATATTTAAAATTATGAGTATTTATAAGATAATTTAATTTACTCAGTATTTTTACTCGATTGTGTAAAAGTTTAATTACAAAGCCTTATGGAATATTTGAGGTGTGTCTTTTTCACTTTATAAAGTACAACTAAAGTAAAATAATTAGGAAGAGTTATTTCAGAAGAGAACTCTGTCTCAAAATATATGCAGAAATATTGTAAAGTATATTAAATTTATCAAAATAAACGCAAAGGCGATAAAATTAATGAATTTTTATTTTAATTTTCATTTTTAAGATGATTTTCCAAATACATCATTTTCTACATTTAGTAATGTGGCTAAATTCAAAGTCTCATCGATCTCATATAAAGTTTTCTAAAAACATAATTTGTAAGAATTAGTCTATAATTCTTCCACTACATTTTATTTCTATTAGTAAAAATAAAAATATTTAATGCAATGTAAGCAAATGAAGACTTTATTGCGATGAAAGCAATAATTCCAAAAAAAAAAAAAAAAAATGTTTAAAAGAGACAGTCCTATAAATAATTTTAACAAACATCAAATGGATTTTTTAAAAAATAAGTCGATTAAATTATTTGATTATAATAACTGTGATTGAAAGTTAATATTTAATTTATTTTGAAATCAATAATAAATCATAATGCTGGATTTTCAAGTAATTCGGTGTTGTTAAAGAACTAATGTGTTAAATGGATGAATGTAAAGTGTTGTTTTTAAAATAGCAATTAAGCTAAGTCAGTAGGAATTGAGGCAGTAACTTACAGTATTGAAGACTAGCTCATCAGTAAAGTAAACCATCTAGAAAATATTTCAAATTCTTGTAAAGTATAGAATTCTTATTAGATCAGCAGTAGTCTTACTGTCGATCACAACAGATATCAAATGTAAATATGATATTAAATATTTAATATGCTGAATTTATAAAAATGATACAAAAGTTTTGTTGTCATACACATAACCACCAGATAATAAGAAGAAAGATTACATTTTGGCATTTAGAGAAAAATCCAATTCATGATCCATCTGTTCAGACATTAAATTAATTAACCATGGCATCAATTTTAATAAAACACATATTCTGGAAAAAATGAACAATATAAGTAGAAACTGCTAATGGAAGCTATGGAAATTTTTAAAAGGCCTAAGAGCATAAATAAAAAGTGTTAGTTGAAAAAAGTAACAATATTTGGAAAAAGCTATTGCAGGATAAAATAATTTATAAGACTTCTCAAACAATAGAGTTTGAGAATAAGGAGAAAATAAAGAAAAAAATAATGATTTTAAATCTCAGCAAACACATTCTTATGGTTTGAGAAAGAAAGTATTTGTTATAGTAGCAAAACATTGAACTGAAATGTCAGCTAATTTAGTTGTTATATTTTTACTACAAAGCAGCTCCCTGAAATAATACTATGAATTCATATATTAATACACTTAATTGTACAATTTGATGGATCTTGTTTACAGTGTAAATATCACAAAAATTTGGCAGAGATAACTTTTACTTAATGTAAAATAGCAATAATACATTTGTTCAATTTAATAAATGGTATGTTTGTTTTTCTGTTCTATTAACATAGATTTTGTTAAATTTGTTACTAAATATGATTTTGAATATATTCCAATGATGGATTGGGATAGACTATGAAAATTTAAAAAAACTGATGTATAGAAGCCTTTATCCTATAATGGAACAAAAATAGCCAAAAATATCGAGTGAGCTAAGATAAACGACATATGCTTTTATTAGTCAAGTGTTCATAAGATGTTTGAGTGTCAGAATTGATCCTGGGACTTCCTAATCACATATATGATACTCTACCAACTGTATAAAACCATGCAGAGTGGATGAGTTAAAATATATATAATCCACCATATTTATAACTGATAACAGATTTATTTTGTTAAAATAAATATTTAGTATACTTGAGTTTAAATTAGAATATATTTTAAAAGGTAATAATTAGCACAGGATGTCATTAGTATGACAGAAATATGTCTCAAATTATCCTTTCTTAAACCATTTTTAAAGTGTACATCAAAAATTAAATTATATAATGAAAATAAACTTTGAGAAAAAGGTGATATCAATGGGCAATGTAATGCTGAAAATATTAACCTGTCTAACTGCTGTGATCCAAAAAATAGGTTGAATATTTATTTTGAGAAGAGATTTGCATTACTGATTTCTACTACTATCTGGCATATGACCTGGAAATAATAAAAAAATAAAGAATTTAGAATGATTCTAAACAGTGATTCTATGAGTTTGGTCTTATATAAAGTTTACTATGAAGATTATTTTATGTTTTTGTCTTGTCCTGAAATGAAAATGGTTTTCATAATTCAGAAAAAAGTTCATTGAAGCATTTATTGTTAAATGAACATACTTTTCCAAAAGTATAAAATAATCTAAATAGTAAAAGCCAGACATGAGCATGTGCTTATACTAGGCATCCAAAGTATTGATTTTATTTAGCGCTAATACTTTGATATGTGGAATAAAGAGAAAGTGTGAATTCTGATTTAAATATAATTAATGATAAATGAAGTTTTAAACTCTTTGTACCTATATTGCTTTAATACTTTTTGGTATAACTACCATTATAAATAATATTATTGTAACTCTATGTTATTGTATTTGTTGTAAGTAGTAGGCTTCACAAGATAAATTTTTAGACCACTTTCCTTAAAACCTTTAACATTTGTATGACAATGGATTTTTAAATAGTACTTCTCAAATATAGACTCATTAATAACAAAATATTTTATTTCAAATTAATATTGGCTTTTACCATGTCACAATTACTTTTCAATTCTGCAGCTCTCATTTATAAATAAATAAATAAATTTCATCTGCATTACAGTGAGCATAATTAACATTAAAAATATGGTTGCACAAATAAACAATTGCATTATCACAACTAATGCAGAGAAATAACAGATAACCTAAGAAATTCATAATAAGCAGGATTTATAGTAACATAAGTCATGAAAAATAATAATTCAAAAAAGAGAGAATATGAGAGAGAAAGTAAAGAGAGAACTAGAAAAGTAAGTTTGTTTAAAGTCAACATGAGCTTTGGAAATTATCACTCTATTAAGCAATTGGAAATATTTAGTCAGTTATTAGTTATTATTCATTCATATTATTATTTATATCTCATATTATTTGCAAACAATTTTACTCTAATAATAAAATATTATAGTATTACAATTTAATCTACAACTGTCAAATATTTTGCCTTATCATCTTCAACGCCTTCTATTTAGATAACCATATTTTCAGATCATTTGTTAGGTTAGAGATTATCACATAATTCCAAACCTGATATAAACTTAAAAACCAAATAAGATTAATATGCGTGTTTGTTATTAAATGTAATATTCAAGATCATTTCTCCTTTTCTCCACACGTGTCTCTATATGTGTGGGCGTTTTAGATATATTTTTAAAACTTCAATCACGTTCTTCAGCATCTAAATGTGTTTTGGTAGTTATCAGTCTTTATTGATATCTTTATTCATATGTTTTTAAAATGTGCAGCGAAATATCACTAAGACTGTATAAGAATCCATTTGAACACTACTTTTATTTCTAATAAATTCAAAAAATATTTTTATTATGTACATACTTTATTAAGTCATAAAATTTTAGTATTCACCTTGTCACTAAATTTAGCAATTATGAATAATTTATTTTTTTTACTTTCAAATTATGATTAAACTTTAACATTAAATGAATTTTAGTTATTGAATGTACTGTTTTGAAAACATTTTTTTTTTTAATGTTAAAAGATTGACATTTATATTTTCCATTACAATTAAACACTTTAATTTTTGTAGTAAATTATTAAATATTTTTAAATAATTAGAAAGCTTCGTAAAGGTTAATTTAAAATTATTCATTCAAAAAGGTTTTAAAAGAACTTTGACGTTTTAATTTAAATGAATTGCGTAACTCTTCTATTTACATATACAAATAATTATTAGATAACAAATCTGTCGTCAGTAATTAATAAGTTAAAAGTTGCTGTCAGCGTATTTTAATACTTTGCAATTAATTTCATAATTATATTTTCTGTAAAAATATTGAACTGCTGAATTAGAATGTATGCTTATTAATCAATATTCCTCAATCATTTTAATAGCTATACGTTTCAAACATTTTCAATAAAACATTGATTTTTTTACCTTCTTATTAAAATAAACATTGCTTAAAAAGTGTGCACATAATCTTAATTAATCTTATAAAAACATTGGCCAATAAAGACACCGATATTTTTTTCATTTTTGTAAAAATGTAAATATTTATAATTCATTGTATCTTAATATAAATATTTTAAAATATTATATAAAAATGTGTAATTAAGTGATGGTGACAATATATATATATATCCTTTGTTTGTATTTGTAATTCAAATTTGCAAACATTTTATTTTTGATCATATTTATATGGTTAAAAAAAAATTTTTTTTATAACCAAATATATGTAAATTAATAATTTTTCACAGATGTTATTGTTGAGATATTTTTTAATAACATGGAAATATATTTTCTATTTTATTTTAGAAAAATCATAGTAAGATGATATAAACATTAACTAATAAAAATAGTAAACTCACCTTCTGCAATAAAAAGGGACCAGTTTAAAGGGGTAATGTCTTGATATTTATAGCTTGCTACAGTAAACATGTACATGCTTACTTAAGGAAATAATATCTAACAGCTTTCCCTATTTTTCTGGTTATAATAGACACTTCTACCAAGAATTATGTGTTATAAATTAATAATTTTTAAAAGTTGTTATTGTTGAAATATTTATAAGAACAAGACCATATCTATTCTATTTTATTTTAGCAAAATCACAGTCAGATTATATAGGCTGTGATAAATGATAAATAGTCAACTGTAAACATATTTTGCCTCTAAAAGATCACTGTCCATATCATCTGGCTGATTTTTAAAAATAAAGCATATCTTGGCACTTTAAAAATATTTCAGCAATAACATCTGTTAAATATGTTAATTTATAACATACAATAAAAAGTCCAATAAAATAAAATAAAAACGTTGTGAGAGTTTGTTTTCTTAAAGATAAATATGTTTACTGTAGCATTTTATTTTTGTAATTAACTATATATTGCATTTAAAACCGGTTTCGTTTTTATAAGCAAAAAGTGTTTACAATTTACTATTTCATTTCTCTGACTCTGATTTTTCTAAAACAAAATAAAACAGATATTTACATTTTCTTAAAAATATTTCAACAATAAAATCTGTTATAATATTAATTTATAATATTTTGCACTTGATAAAGGTGTCTACTTTTGAAGAAAAATAAGGACAAATGTGAGTCTTTGTTTTCTTAAACAGTTATATGCCTACTGTGGCATTTTATCACTATTAATATCAAGAGTTACCATTTTAAGCACAAAATATGTTCACAGTTTACTATTTTATTGCTCATTTTCTATATCATCTGAATGTAATTTTTTAAAAATAAAATAAAACAGACATGTCCACATTCTATATATCAATGGGAAAAAAAGGAATCATAATAACGTTATGAAACCCTAAGTATTTCTTCATTTAAATTACCTATGCATGTTAAATTTGTCAGCTATTACTACAATTATATATATATATATTGTGCAGACTACATACGTTTTTTGTTACACCTGTATGTACATCTTTACCCCGCTTAGTGATGGCAATTGGTCCTCCAAAACTCATCGTTAAGCAAGAATATCATATATATATAATACATATTTATAATGGAGGTCTATGGGAAAAAAATGGTCAGTTCCAGTCAACAGAAAATATCCACATTGGTTTCCAAGCCCAAAGAATATCTTGATTTTTTTATGACAATGATTACTAAATACGGTATCTAAAAAGAAAAGTTTTATATCTCTAGGAAAAAAATGCATATTTTCACTGTTTAAAAAGTACTGTACAGCCAAAAGAAAGAGAAAGTGAAACTAAATTTGAATTTAAGAGTTTTTATATTCTTCCGCAGAAGTTTTTCATTGTAATGAAAAAAAATCCATACTGATATGCATTTTTTTTAAATTTGTATTACAGTACATATTACTGTACATTTATGTTTATTACTTATGTGAAATTATTCAAATTAAAAAACAATGTTTAATTATAAATTATTTAATTGAACATAAAGACTTATTACTGTACAAGAAAATCGGTCAACTTTAGAAAAAAAATTCAACTTATTTTAAAAGAAAAAAAAAAACCCAATGGTACTAATTTTCTAAAAAACATATGCTAAGTTCCCTTTTCTTTTATTTTACATTTGCCATAAGTCGACTGTTGGAATCTTAATAAATACTGTACAGTATTTTTAGTAATCTAATAGTCCCCCCCCCCCTTTCGTGTAGAAGGACATTCATTAACATTTATTTTAAATACAGTACAATCTGTTTTTTTTCTTTTTAAACTTTTCTAATTCGATATTTGCGTTTTAAAATGTTGTTTGTTTTTTTTTGTTTTTTGTTTTTTAAACAACTTGAGTGTAAACAATATGTTTATTAATGAAGTTACAAAATCAATAACTATTTTTACATAATTATCCAGGTGTTCTAAAAATAATATATCATAATTAAACACGCAGTTTAATATTCATATTTAGTGTTTTTCTGAAAGTTTGTGATGATGATATTTTAGTTGTCCTGTACTGTATTTATATATTGGAGTATTTCATCATCTAATATAAGTGTTGAATGTTTTTAGAAAAATTAAACTTTATTTAAATAATCCAAGTTTAATTTTTCTAAAGACATTCAACACTTATATGTATACAGTATTATCAACAAATTAAAAATCCTTCTTTTTTTCTTTTCAAAAACTCTATTTTCTTATCTCAATACTGAATATATATATATATATATACTGTATATACAGTATTTATATAATACAAAACTCCAACATTTCAACTGTTTATCTTCATACAGTCATTTTCAAGGATATCTCTCACCCACTACTATATTTTATTACTCTTTCTTTTACAATATTTAATTACAAATCAATGTTGAAACATTGGAGTTTTGTATTATATATATATATATATTGTATATGTTCAGTATTGAGATAAGAAAATAAAGTTTTCAAAAAGAAAAAGGAGGAGGATTTTTAATTTGTTGATATTATTGTAGAACATATATATTTTAAAAGAAAAAGTGGATGATCATTGGCTGTGTTATTATATATGATGTATACAGTATTATAGATTCAGTAATTATAGATATTTTAAGTTTATACATTCTATATTCAAAATACTGAATGCAGCCCTAACATTGTGTTTTATGAATAAAATATTGTATGTGTATACAATTACAGCAAAGTCATTACCTGTATACATATTACAATAAGACACTTTTGCTTTTGGGTAAAATGAATTTAATATACATGTTCTCTGATGTCATCAGTGATGCAAAATTCAAGATGGCTGCCAAAAAAAATTTTTTTTATATTTTTTCCCAATCGTTATAGTGAAAAATCAATTGTAAATCTAAGTAGTGGGTACAAATTGATGATGATTGCTATTGTGAAATATTGCTAAATAGACAATCGCTAAGTGGGGTATAGGTGTATTTATTATTAATAATAAATAAAGTGAAATTAGTTGAAGGGTAAAAGTGAAACAAACAAAGAAATTAAAAGAATTAGGTAATTGATATTTTTCAAAAATAGAAAAAAAATATATACATAAAACTAGTGAAAGGGTTAATAATTAGTTGAAAATTAGTTAAAAGGCTGTGAAGACTTTTATTTCTAAAAAAAAGAAAAAAGGAAAAAAGAAGGGGTGTATAACAAAATATGTCTATTTTTCTTTTTAAAATTACTTATTGGGGGGGGGGGTAAATAAAAATATTAGAAACGTATAGACAAATAAAAGGTTTTAGAGAGTTATGATAATTAAAACATTGTAAAAAAGTAACTTTAAATATAAATTTTATTAAAATGTGAAACTTGTCCAAAATTTTTATCATAGATCTGTATAAGATAAAAATAAATGTGTGAAAGGACATATTGTTAATTAGTGGCATTCCAGTAAACAATAGCCGGCAAATCTGTAAATAAGGCAGATCTGGATTATTAATTAGTTGATTTTTGGATTTTTGTTTATCAGATTTGTCAAAAAAACTAAAATGTGAAACTAGTTTTTCTGAACAATATTAGTGGGCATATGTCTGTTAATATGCATGGCTAGTGGCCCAACATGAGTGTTTGCTCACTCTTTGCCCATCTGAATTATCACTCATCCATGAAATAACATCTGCTGTTTTCTCTGCTAAATAGATTGCCATTATTAACCATGCTATGCCTGAAGAAAGGAATGAATGTCACTGATAAAAATAAATCAAGAAAGAAGGAAACCAAACCAACTGCATGGACCACACCAAGAATAACCCAGACAGCTGGAATGTCTAGTGAAGACTCAACCGTCTCTGCAAAAAAAATGAGTGCTTCCACAGGTGGTCTATAGAGTGCCAGATATCTAATAACCTAAGTAAACATTTTTCTATCAAACATGCATGTATTGATTTATTTTATATCTAGTTTAAAATTGTGCAATATTTAGTTTAAAAGTTAAAAAAGAGAAACAACAAAAAAAGGAAGAACTATTACTAGAGAAGTTATTTTGTTAGATAAAGGAACAATTACTTTATGCAGGACTTGTGCTAATTAGCTATTCTGCAGTATAATTATATTAATTCAATGCTTATAGATTTGTTTGTTATTTTAGATATTTAAATTCATTATGCCATTTAATTTGATAATTTTTTTTATTAAACATTATTACTGCTAAAAATAATTATCTTGCTTAATTCTTTTTTCACCAAGGAACGAATAACAGTAGCAAATTAAATCTGAGTTATTAAAACTTATGTGGTTAATTTTAGATTTAAATAAAATAAGAGACAAATAAATGATTTTTTCTTTTATTCTAAAGAGTATAAAAGTGGAATAAACAAAAAAGAAGGACAGGGTCTATGTACTCATATATTCCTCTGTTACCATGATAATCTCCAAGAAAAAATTATAAATATTTAAAGTGCTGGGTGCCTAATAAAGCATTCCTTATAAATACTTTTGTCCAGTAGCCAAGGGGTGTCTGACCAGGAAATATAACATTGGAATAATATGTGCATATTTTTTCAGTGTTCGGTCAGGAATATAGACTTAAGAGTTAATTAGGTTTGTATTTGCTTTTTGCTTGAGGTTACAGTAAAAATTAAATATTAAATATAACAAAAACTGTTACAATATATATTCTAACCTCAACTTTAGTGCAAGTAGCTAGTCGATGGAAAATAACTCTAGAACCAAACAAGGACTGCTGGTGTGTTTGTCTAATGATAATAATAATAAGATTATGTATACCCAGGTGCCAAATTGGAACTATAAAATTGTAATGCCCATCAGAGATCATCATCCTTGCTTTTAACTATAGGATCTAATGAAAAAAGGAATTCAAACTCAGTTTATTATGGTCTTAATTTTAAACTTAATAACCATTATATAATACTCTCATGATAGGTTATTACTGCTAACTAAATAAACTAGACAACTTTCTTCCACAACCTTATCTAGATATAATCTCAAGTGGTAGTTACAAGAATGCCACCTATATACTTCTAATATATAAATGGCTAGAAATAAATTAGTAATAGATGCAGAGAACTCATAACTTATGTCTATAATATATATAACATAATATTATTATTTAATTTAAAGTAGGATAAAGAAATGTTGTAAATCCTTCCCATTTAATCCCACTACTTTATTTTTCATTCTCAGCATCCATCACTTTTAATAGTCACAGTTATATAACACTAACTGTCTGCATTATTTTCTTCTGTATATCTTCTCAACTGATGTTTCTTATTTCATTACCACACATATATGTCTTCCAACTAACCATAGATTCATTATCCTTATTATAATATTACTTCTTTATTTTCATATTTACTCTACTTAACTTGCGAGCTAGTCCTTAGATTTAATAATCAAAGTAGTCTTTCTCAAGGTCTTGATCTGCAAATGAGGTGCAATTATTAACAATTGCAATGTGATGGATATGATCCCAAAACTTGCTAAATTAAATTTTAAGGTGAGTTTACCAGTGGGAATCATATTAAATACCAAAAGCAAGAAGGGATTTTATATCTTCTCCTAATATTTATAACATTGCAATGAACCAAATAACTAAATTTAATATCTCTAAATTGACTATTTTCTCTCATTTTATTCTCTTTCATATCAACTGTTTGCCAAATTTAATTAGTACTTTTAAATCTATTACATTTTAAGAGTCAGGTATATTATTTGTCCACACAAAATGATCCCCCCCCCAATATAAGAAATAAATCTTTCTAGGTTAATATTTTAAAAAGGTGAATTATGGAAATCATTCGGCGAAGTAAACTATGGAAGTAAACCATGGAAATCAATCATGGAAATAAATTATGTAAGTCAACTATGGAAATCAACTATGAAAATCAATCAATGTAAGACAATTCATATATTTAAAAGTGATCTGGTATTAGTTCTAGATATAGGTGCTGAATATAGATTCTGTAGATATTTGAAATATTAAAACACAAGACACGCATGTAAATTAATAACAATAACAGATATTTATTATACATTAATAAGAAAGAAACACACATATAATATCACTACAATCTCATATGTTATACTCATTATAAAATAAATATTTGCTGTCTTTTGTATGAAATACACTTTAACTAATAATAATAATAATAATAATAATAATAATAATAATAATAATAATAATAATAATAATAATAATAATAATAATAATAATAATAATAATAATAATAATAATAATAATAATAATAATAATAATAATAATAATAATAATAATAATGATGATGATGATGATGATGATGATGATGATGATAATAATAATATATACTTTCAGATTATTTAAATTTCCTTAAAACTTAAATCACTGTTTATATTGAAGTGCTTATGCTTGATATCAGTATTCCGCATTTAAAGATAAACACGAAATTATCTTATAACTTTACACAAAGCCTATAAATGTATTGCCCCCCCCCCTTTATTACAACAATTATAAATTGAGCTGCTCCAACAAGCAATAATATTTTGTATTCCCTATGTAAAGACAATGTTATACCCAAACCTGTAACCAATTCTAAATAATTGGTTGGAATATGAACCATAGTTTTATTTCCATGCATACTAAATATTTATTGTTATCCCTCTGTAATTTTGATCATCATGTTACCACTTTAGTGACTGTATACATTTTGACGTGCTAGTATATTGCCACAGTTTGACAATGTCTAATTTTATTACTTTCCATATACTCTGACTACAGATTGGCCAGCCTATAAATTAAAGTAACTTTTTCCCATCCCCACATCAACACACATATCTGAACTATAACCTTCAACCTATCATAGCAACTTTTATCATATCTTGAAGAACCCTCCAGATATTTTATAGCACCATGCAGCACTTCTCAATTCACACATTAGTGTCTCAGTAAGGGAGATTAAACAATTCATAACTTCAAATGTCATCATTGGCCAAAGAACTGCCTTTTTCCTGAAGCTAAGAATTATGTAAAAAATTAGTTTCTGCACATTTACTTTAAATGTGCATGCAAAACATTTTACCACAACTGCATCAATAATTCCCTATTTAATTAATAAGTACAAATGGAGCTGGGATCACGTCCTCAATCTCCTAATACTGCATACATAGTAGCTAAACTATAAAATAATTATTTCTATCTATCCATTCAAGGTGGTATGATAACTCTATCTCAGTAATACTCAGCATTTATACCTTTATATATATACACACAGGGTAATTATAGTCTTGATACAAATGACAAAGTCTAACAGATCATGAACCAAACCCATGTACTATATTAATTTCAAAAGTCAAGCAGACAACAACATCCATCTACTCTTTATACTCATAACAGATCGCATCAAAACATTAAGGCATAGCCATGACCATTCAAATACTTTTTCACACAACTAATAATATGCATATAATTTTGGTAATAACAAAATCTTTCCTTTTTTTTTATTTCATATGACAAATATACAAGCATTTATGCATGCTCACTATTATACATTAACTTTTTTTTTTCAATTGTTTCTTATGAGTCAAAATCATTTCTCTCTCTCTCTCTTTTTTTACAAAAAAAATTCCTAGAACTGTTAAACATCTATCACACATACTATGAACATATAAATAAAAGCAAACTAAATAATAATAAAACATTATGGATTGTCTTTTTGAATTGAATTCCTTCAAAGCTAAGTCTGAAGATTTTGATACTTTACCGAAAACACGTATGTATTGTCCACAAACACCAATTACCAGTTTTAGTTCACTGCCTTGGGAAAACACATTACATCTGTCTTTAATGATTATAGATGCACATAAAATTCTTTTATGCAAGGTGTAGCTACATTGATACTTGATCTCTTCATATTTAATCACAATAATTAAACTTCTTGAAAATTAGTTCTGCAGATGACTTTCCTTTTTTAAAATACTTTTCTTCCTGGGTTCGAATTCAGATGCTTGTTGTCACATTTTAGTCCATAACTTTAGTTTCTTTAATTTTCATCATCATTTTTTTTCTTAGTTTCTTTCAGGAGAAAAAAAATTTCAAACAAAATAATGCTCTAGATGCTTTTTTTTATATTCTTAGGTTGGAGTCTCGATCAAAAAAAATTACTAATAAGACTGATAAGTAGTTAACTAACTTTATATTAAAGTCTGATCATTTCCTTAATTTTATTAATTAAATAAGCCATGGTAAAACTTTGTTCCTGAGATGTCTTTCTTTAAATGAAATTTTAAACACCAAATATGAAGATTGAGATATTGAGTACAAATTTTTTTGTTACGAGCTAATTTTGACATAATTGATTTTGGAGAGAAAGAAATATACACCATTTATAATTTAATTAGCACTTCATCTTTAAGTAATATACACACACTTTTTAACAAGTTGAGTCAATTGCTGTCTCTGAGAGAGAAAATGATCAGAGAATATGGACAGATATTGAATTAGCAATTCCTTCCCCCTTCATTTTCCTAAGCTTTTATAAGAAAAAAACACCTGCAAGTTTTTCTTTTCCATGCTTTGTTTCTTCTAATTTATGATTATCTCTTTGAGATCAACCTTTGACCCCATATGTTAAATGTTGGTTTTGGTTTATTGCTTTCAGCTCCAAATTTGTTTTAATTTTTTTCTTTCTTAACACATTTTACACTGCTTTGATTTATGAGAACTATTCAAAAAATATATGGAATTACTGGTATTTTATAAAATGGATATTATATAAATAAATCTCTGAATTAAAACTTAAATCAAAATTAGAACTGAAAAACAATAACCAATTCCTGTAAAATCCATACAAAATAAATTTATTTAACATTATACATCAAATAATCTAGAGTACAATGTATAAATTTCCACAAAGAAAAAATTCTATATATGCATCATACACACACATACGCATGCACAGATTCACAATGCTAATTATTTAGTGCTTGTTCATATTCATTTCAGTACAAAATATCCTTTATTCATATTAGTACAAAATATCGTTCCTAATTTCCTAAAATTTTAAACCTATTTTCATACAAATACTGTCAAACTAATGCTATCTATAACAAGTTCCATTTCAATTTGTACCAACATTTTTATTCATAAATATTGTGATTCATAAAGGCATTTCTGTTTAGATATATAAATAAACATTTTTTCAGATATTACAGCATGCAATAGTCAATCTCCTTTCCTTATATATAATGCTAAATATAATTTTAAATAAATACAAACAGATTCTTCTCTATATTTTAAATTTAAGCCACACAGCTATTAATCTCTCTAAATAAAGCTTTTAACTTTTCTTAAATTTCAAAAAAATAGTTTACTTGAAAATAGTTAAGAAACTAATCCTACTATTAATTACTTATTCTTCATGAAAGAAAGTAAGGGTTACATTTATTATATATATATATATATATATATATATATATATATATATATTATATATATATATATATATATATATATATATATATATATATACCTGGGTCTCATTTTATGCTGTAGATAGGTTCCTCAGAAAACGTGCACAAAATAAATTACACAAAAATAGACTTAATGTACCTTGAAAAATGGGACATATGTTCCAGTAATTTTCAGAAATTGTACACAAGCAAAGCAACAAGGAAAAATTACTTTAAAATCCACATTAAAAAAATAAAGAAATAAAGTATGACTAATAAAAAATTTCAAATATTTGAAAAAAATAATATAAGACAAACTTTTTTTATTAACTACAGTATTTAATTTTACATTTTTTCAATATGCATTCGTTTGTGAACTGATAAGAAATCAGATTTGTGATGTGATGTACAACTAGTACCACCTTCAGTCTTGTGCTGTGTTAATGGTTTCGGTTTTTATATTAAAAAATTAGATCACAATCAAAACAAAAAGATCATACATTATCATTAGAAAGATTATTTTCAGTTTTAAAAAAATCAATAAAATCTTTATTTATTTTAACAATCTATAAAATTATTTGTTATATCTAACAAAATACATTTTAAAAGTTTAAAATTTTTGACTATTTATTATGATATTTTTATACATAAGTATAATCTATTATTATTATTTACTCATTAGTATAAGTAGGTTATTTACATAAAAGCTAACATTCTAAATACAGCTTCAGGCCATATTCATGTTAGCTGCTAATGTAACATTATAATATTGAAAAAAAAGGTATTTCAAGTCAAAATAAGTTATTAATAATTTAAATTTCTTGATATCTAATAAATATAGTGAAATATTAATGATATTAAGAAGAAATATGAATTGCATAACTTCAAAATTGCATTAAAATAATCCACATAAAATGAGACCCAGGTGTATATTGATACTTCAGAAATTAAGACAGTTATTTTATATATAACTGGAGTAACTCATAAAATTGGTAATGGTTTAAAAAATAATATACACACAGTTTACACTAGATTAAAAAAAATTAATAAAGTATTTTTACATTCAGTAGATAAAATTTCTTTGCAATGTCATGTTGCACATAAAATTACGTGTGGAATTTGTTCACATTCATACATTGGACAGAGCAATCATAGAATAAATGTAACAAAGAAAAAACATGTTTTGGCAATTAGTAAAAAATTCAATCATCAACTATTTATTCACATAAAATTAATTAACCTTGGCTTCAATTTAAATAAAATGTGAAGTCTAGTGAAAATTGAATAAATTGATAAAAGACCACTAAAGGAAACTGTAGGGATTTTTAAAAGGCCCAAGAGCAAGAGAAGTGTGAATTAAAATAATAAACAATAATTGTAAAAATCAATTGGAAGATAAAATATTTTTTTAAAACTATTCAACCAACAGAATTTGCGTATGAAGATGAATTAACAAAAAAAATAATGGTTTTAAATGTCACCACTATTTTTTTACGATTTGAAAAAAAAAACAGTAGCTGTGAGGGAAAAGTACTTGTTATTGTAATACGATGTCAGCTATTTAGCTATTATATTTTTACTACATGGAAGCTGCCAGAAATAATACTATGCATTCATCATGTATTCATGATAAATATTAAAATATATATTGTAATTACATAAAATATATGGATGAATGTGTGGTGATGAGAAAATATCATTCCCACATTTATAGGTATAAAATAAATATAGAAGAGAAGCAGAGAATCAGCATGGATTATGAATTAAATAGTTATTCTAATACTAAGTTATAACCCACAGATTACCCACAATTACTAAAGAATAATCATTAACTCATCAGCAATCACTCAATCAATAATCAACAGTTCACATTGTGACTGGATTTTAAAAAGATACACTATAACAAAGGTTACTTATTTAGTCATTGCCAAATCAGGGCAGACTGTAATAATACTTTATTTGGATGCACATATTTAGGTGTTAAAATATCTATCACAATTTAATAATAAAAAATAAAGTTGGATTCTGATACATGTTCATCATCATAAAGTATAATTGGTATGAATGTCAACTATAAACTTAATTCTTAATACATTTGTGACAACCAGCATTATCATTTGGATGCCCAAACACCAATTTAAATCTCTACATCCCTAAAAAAACATTATGTTCTAAACTTGCTCAAGAAGCAAAAACTTTAGGAACTATAACTGTGAACAAAAGGTAAATATATACATTAGCTTACTCTAAATTGTTTTAAATTAATTTAAATGGAATAATTTAAAAATTCTAATAACACTAAACTGTAATAAAATGAAGTTATGCAGACTGACAATTCATGTAACAGATAGCTGTAAAAATAAACACATTGACCCTAAAATATATTTTAAACAATTATTAAATAAATTAACTGATTAATAATTAAAAACGACATAATAATATAAATAAATTAAATTTATACATTCCTATCAAAAGTATAACTTCCTATTAAAAATATCTAACTATTTAATTATTTATTAATTAAAATAACTTTTGTTATTATTGAATTATTTTATTTTCAATAAGTAAAATTGAAATAAAACTTTTTAATCAGAGGTAAGAAATAAAATTAGTTTTATCCTTTGTATAATTGTGGGGAGAAAATGAAAGAATAGTAAAATACATTTCAAAAGTTATGTTAAATTTAATAAAAATTAAATTGGCTAAAACCTCTATTTATAATTTTAAAAGAAAAAATCAAATGAATTAATATATATATATATATATATATATATATATATATATATATATATATATATATATATATATATATATATATATATATATATATATATATATACATGATATAAGAAACTTGCTTTACGAAAATTATTTTTTCTATATTTTTTTTTAATTGAAATTATAATGTGCATATATTAAAAAATATACTTTATACCTTTACTCAATTTTCATTGTAGTCCTTCTTTGTAGTTGTAATTTACAGTTTTTACTTATGTGTTCTTTTTGAAAGTTTCTCCATTCCAAATTAATTTACAAAGTCATTTTTTATTTTGCAATAGAATATTTTAGGTTACCACACAGAAAAAAAATTATCCAGTTTCATTCTAATAAATTTTCCAAGTCAAACTAACACATCGAATCATTCATGCTCTTTATTAGGGCCATTTTGTGCAGTTTTTCTTCAGGGTATCATCACTCTGGCATTTTTCCAATGGAGCAATTTACATGGAAATATATGATGCTTAATTTCTGGATAACATTTAGCACATGATGTTCTTTAAATACATTAAATAAAACATTTTACTAAACCAGTGATGTGTTCTCTACAGCAGGACTTATATTTCTTTTTACTTCAGCAGCCAATTCAAAAATGACTGGTCTCCTCAACAGCCTGTTTAAGGCTATTACTGTCCATTTTACAAGCTTCATTTTAACCTTTACTCTTTTTTCAACAGCTTAGTTATGACTGTTATTATACTGTTCAACAGCTTGGTTAAAACCATGAAAATCTATGACAAAAGAATTTCAAGAACATATTTACAACAATCTAATGCAGTTTCATACAGAATAGTACTTTTACAATTTTAAATTTATCAAAATTAAAAAAGTTGTAAATGAAATGACTGAATTAAATATCCTTGACTTATGATCTTAGGTGAACAAGTACATTTGACCAGTAAGAAATTATTGCAAGAAATTTTCTTCTTGAATTAAATATTTATTTTATCAGTCTTATCAAAAAAAAATACTTTCTGCCTTTCATGTAATAGACTTTACTAAGTTACTAACAAGTTAATGGTACAAAGTTTATATCTTTCAGCATGAAATTAATGTTCTAAACAATTCTGTAATTTTGTAATCTATAGTTTTACCAATTATGCATTATTTATTAATTCTGGAGTGTTTAGTTAATGAAGTTATACTAAATTTTTAAATTGTTCTCATAGGTTACACTTAAAAATTCCCACACTCTGTACTATTTATCCCAACAATTAATAAAACTAAATGTTCTTTTAATCTTAATAATATAGTGATCACTTGCTTTTGGTGATGATGATAGTGCATATTGCCTATAGGTTAAAGAATATAATTTATAATGTTGAGTGTATCATTATTAATTTTATCTCATGTAACACTTGCAAAGCACAGCAAATATATTTATACATCAAAACTATCAACCTACATTTAGGGAGTTAAAGTGTGCCTGAAATAAAGATGATACATTTCAAAATAACAAAATGTATCAATGACCACATACTAAAATGTCAGCAGCACCATGCATGGTGCTTAATGCATAATTTAGAAGATATTCCAAGAGTAAATGCTAATAAAGCAATTAACCTTGTGATTGCATGAACCCAGAATATGCATCAATGTTCATAGGTCATTAAAATGTTAGGATTCTTGTCAGTAGACATATATAATAAACAAGAATGAACTACTACACTACAACCATGAAACATAAAAAAATATATCACTCAGGGAAAATAACAACAATATCAGAGAAAGAAATCCTCTATTTCCAAATAAAATATCTAAATTGTTTCAATAACAACATTCAGATAACTAAACTCCATCTCCAAACCATGAAGGCAGAAATAATATTTACATACCTTGGAAATGTACAATTGTCAGATACATATGTCACATATACTAGGAAGAATTCAAATCTAAATTCTTGATAAATATAATAGTAAATTGTTGCATAAAACTAATAAAGTAATAATATAATTGTCAAATATGACTGTATAAATTTAGCCTTAAGCCATTCAATTAAAAGAAACAAGAAATACACATTATTTTTCATAATCATATAAGCATTCATTGCAATATACTTCTCATAATAAAGGACAAAGCAATACTCTTTAAAATAACAATACTAAATCATTATATAGCATATAGTGTCTTTAATACTAATAATATGTGAACCTGTGTCAGGCACACTAGCCCAAAACTAATTAATATTTAAAATAGAATATTATTATTATTATTATTATTATTATTATTATTATTATTATTATTATTATTATTATTATTATTATTATTATTATTATTATTATTATTATTATTATAATAATAATAATTATTATAATAATAATAATAATAATAATAATAATAATAATAATAATAATAATAATAATAATAATAATAATAATAATAATAATAATAATAATAATAATAATAATAGTTCAGCAGCAAATGGTTCACCTGTTCAGAGTCAAGATAATAAGCTCTAGAGTTTTACATTTATAAAGACAAAAAACCTAAAGCTGAAAAGGTAAAAAACTTTCCTGTATATACTTTGTTCAATTCCAAATTAATTTACACATTTTTTCAATGTTCTGTGATAATTGTCATTCAAAAGTTTAACAAAAATCAAATTATTAAATGATAATTTTAAAAACAATATGAAAACAAAGATATCACATGAACATATCTCTCCATAGTAGTCCTGCACAAGCAATTCACTTGTTCACAGTCAAGGTAACAAAGTTTAATGTTTTACTGTAAAAATAGTAAAAACCTAAATGACAAGATGCAATTCATGCTGAATAGTATTTTTATTTTATTTTACCAAAATGTTATTCATGTTAACTATTATTTTTTCATTTCCCAAATTACAATTCATGGTAAACTAGAATTTTCCATTTTTCCAAGATACATTTCATGCGCCCCTAGTATTTTTCAATTTTCTCAAAAAGCAATTCATACTGAACATTTTTTTTCCATTTTCATAAGATCCAATTTCTGCTTATTAATATTTTTCTCAAGGTGCAATTCATGTTGACTAGTTTTTTTCCATATTTCCAAGATGCTATTCATATCCATTTAGTATTATTTTCATTTTCCCCCAAGATCCAATTTATGCTGACTAGTATTTTTTTTTAGTTTTGTAAGATTCAATTCATGCTGCCTAGTACTTTTCCATTTTCCCAAAATAAATTTATTCTGAATTACTATTCTTTATTGATTTTTACAATATGCAATTATGCTGAAATGGTATTTTTTCATTTTCCCAAGATGCAATTCATAACTAATGTATTTCCACTTTCCCAAGATGCAATTTATGCAGACTAGTACTTTTTCATTTTCCCAGGATGCAATTTATGTTAAACTAGTATTTTTCCATTTTCCAAAGATGCAATTCTTGTTAAATGGTATTTTTCCATTTTTCCAAGATGCAATTCGTATTTAGATTCAATTTGGCTAATTTCTATTTTTTCATTTTTCCAAGATGCAATCCATGCTGAACTAGAATTGTTTCATTTTCCCAAGATGCAATTCATGTTAACTAGTATTTTTCCATTTTCCCAAGATGCAATCCATGCTGACCAATATTTTTCCAAGATGCACGTCATGCTAACTATTATTTTTCTATCTCTCCAATATTCAATTCTTGCTAATTTCTATTTTTCCATTTCTCCAAGATGAAATTCATACTGACTAACATTTTTCCAAGATGCATTTCATGCTAATTAGTGTTTTTCCATTTTTCCATGATTTAATTCTGGCTGATTTCTATTATTCCATTTTTCCAAGATGCAATTTATTCTGAACTAGTATTTTTTTCATTTTCCCAAGATGTAATTCATGCTCACTAGTATTTTTTGATTTTCCAAAGATGCAATTCATATTGACTAACATTTTTTCAAGATGCATTTTATGCTAACTAATATTTTTCTAATTTTCCAAGATGCAATTCATGCTGACAACTATTTTTCCATTTTCCCAAGATGCAATTCATACTGTCTAGTATTCTTCCATTTTTTCAAAATACAGTACTGGATGATTACTATTATTCCAAGATACAATTCATGCTGAATTAGTATTTTTTGACTTTTCCATTTTCTTGAGATTCAGTTCTGGATTATTACTATTTTTTCATTTTTTAAATATGGAATTCATGCTGAACTAGTATTTTTCCATTTTTACAAGATGCAATTCTTGATAATTTGTATTTTTCCATTTTTCAAAGATGCAATCCATGCTTATTAGTATTTTTCCATTATCCCAAGATGCAATCCATGCTAAATGAGCATTTTTCCATTTCCCAATTCATACTGACTACTATTTTTCAATTTCTTTTCACATGGAAATTATGTAACAAATGAACAATAAGATTTAGCTATGAAAACTATAATATTCTCATGAGCAAATTACCTCAATTTTTATAAAACAATGTGTCAATCTAATACCAACTTCAACCTCTCCATATTTTTTCATTCATACTATCATGTTTTCCATGTATTTTTCTCAACATCCCTTTTTAAAAAAATGCTATGTAAATCTAACTTGATATGTGTTTTGTTATGTAATTTTTTTTTCAATTACTGTAAATCATGTTTTCTTTCCTATCATGATTGTAAACATTTATTACATATGTAGAACCATGGATAAATTTGAATTTAAGACCTCACGTTTTCAAATGTAAATTATGTAGCCCTTTTTGAGTCTCAGTAAATTTAATGATGATGATGATGATAATAATAATAATAATAATAATAATAATAATAATAATAATAATAATAATAATAATTAATTAATTAATTAATTAATTAATTAAAATGTAATTTGCAAAAAAAAGGTGCTTCTACTGATTTGACTGCAATTTTTTTAAGTCTGTAGTGGAGACTGTTAGAAAAGAAAGAAATATAGCCCTATTGCCATTCAATTCGATATAAAAAAGCATTTGATTCAATTTCAATAGACCAACTTATAAACCTCTTAATAATATTGTCTGTTCCCAAACCATTAGTCTATATACTCACTAATCTATTGATAAATATAGAAATCCATGTGCCAATGAATGGAAAATACTCACCAGGGTTTAAACTCATTGCTCTATCCCTCAGGATTCCCTGCTTAGTGCCTTACTGTTTATAGTGTACATAAATCCCCTCCTCAAAATTGTTGAAGAATGGATATCTGATATTTTTGTACTACAATTTAAAAGTAACATTTTATATATTGCTTATATGGATGACATTATAATTTTTTTGTCATCACAAAAACATGTTTATTACAAATTTTAGACCAATATTCACAGTAATACAAACTTGAATTCAATTTAGAAAATACATTTATTTAGTTGGCAGATATATATAGGCAAATTAATACACTATATCTTTAAAGGAAACCCTGCCTCATTCCTTGGGTTTCCCTTTCATCTTAGTAGTAGTGGAATGAGAACAAAAATATAGAATTCTCTTAAAGAAAAAAACAGAAACAATTATTTGTTCTGTTTTTAAAGCATATTGTTTAGTTTATTTTAAAATAACATTGTTTAATATTCCTATTATGACAAGGATTACTTATTTTAGCCCTATAATCATTTTCACTAAAGTCTTTACTTCACACGTTTACTCCATGCTTAAAAAAACCTTTGTGGGACAGACACATTGTCACCATCTCCATTAAAAAAATTAAAAAATATATTACTTCAAAATGGGCTAGGACTACACTCAATAAACATAATTAAAATACAGAAAACATTTAATCTGATTACACCCTTGTCAAATTTATTTAAACGGGTTGCTACATCATTAAAAATTACCCCAACTGATAGAAGGCCATCTTGTACTGTTTATTAGGCTGATCTAATAAAGCCACAATTAAGCTTGGATAAATTTACCTTCTGTTCCCTTAAACATATCTATTAATAAAACAACCAAAACTTAATAGTCAAAACAAGCTGATTTTGGGCCTAAACATTCAGCAACTTGTTAAAAGATTTAGATTCTGGAAGCTTGAGCCAAAATATTTTGATGTTCTTATAAAGCTTAACTTAGAATCATTACTAACACTTTATTTTTATAAATATAGAAAAAAATTGTATTAACATAGATGCTTTTTGATCCCTTTGTAAAAATGATTTTAAAAATCAAGAGCATACATTCTATGATTGTCAGTGTTATGATCGTATATGCATTGCTCTTCCAAACCTATTTAACAATTCTTTATTTAATATTGCATAATTTTTAAAACCTTCTCAATAGGAATTTTTGCTATAATTAGAGCTAGTACATTCATATTGTATACATTATGGTGTACTAGATGCATTTTTATATATAACAATAATCCTAGAAGACACCCTAATACATTTGGTATTAAACTGGAAATTATTAGGAAAGAGACAGAAAGCTTGCCACCTTTAACATTTTTATAATACCTGAACCTGAATGCATCAACAACTAAAACAGTGCTAAGGTGATGTGAGCTAATTGCTACAAAAGCCTTATCATTTATGTATGTAGATAATATTAAATGCCTATTGGAAAAAGAATTAAAAATTAGATACTGAAGAACTATATAACATATGTAACTTGTATTAATTTATGTAACCTTTTTTCCCCTTAATATATGTAATCATGATTAATTTTTATGTAACATTGTATATACTTCTTAATCAGTTATATATAACCATATGGATGTAAATGTTATCTTGTAACCTATGATCATTGTAAATGTGTAACCATGTAATTTTTTAATATATGTAATCATAATTATGTTTTACCTTGTATATACTTCCTAATCAATTATATGTAACCATATTAATCCAAACTTATGATGTAACATATGAGCTTTGTAAATATGTAACTTTTGAAATTCAATTAAAGTTCCTTTATTGAACTTGACTTTCTAATAGAGGTCAACCTTGAAGCTATGCACATGAACTATTTCCTACATTTCAAGAGATACTTGAACAATCTAAACCCTATATGTCCAAACTGCTTGAAACATGATGAAACCTTCATTCACGTCATTAACACATGTACTGGGCTGGCAAGATTAAAACCATCATTTATGAAAACTCAAAAGTGGATTAATACAAAATATTATCCCTCAAAGATTGTATTCAGAGCAGAGACTTTTCCACAATAAGATTATCTATCTACAAAACTTACAATATGGATAGTGAGATGTGAGAGACAATTCACACTCCCTCAACCAGATCCAGATACATTATTTATTAAATTATTGATCAAAATTCAAAAAAAGACAGGATACTCTCATCCAAAATGCTATTCAAAGAGATATGGAATCTCTTTCAAATTCCCAGACAATTGCCAGCTTTCAGAGTCCTGGTTGCATAATTAAATATAATGTATATGACTGACATGCTGTCAGTTCTAAATACCCAAAGATCAAAAATATATCCTTTGTTAAAACAAGTATATAATTATGTACACCAATTATAAACCTTAATAAAATTGATTTTAAAATAAAGTTTCTGTTTCTTTGAATAATAATAATAATAATAATAATAATAATAATAATAATAATAATAATAATAATAATAATAATAATAATAATAATAATAATAATAATAATAATAATAATAATAATAATAATAATAATAATAATAATGATAATTGTGATGATGATGATAATGATAATGATGATGATGATGATGCTACATTATACATGTATAACTTAAACATAAGCATAATTTTTGCCAATACCTTTTTAGATATATTAAAGTTCTTAATCATGCACAGTTCATGGTTTATAAGCAAATAAATTGAACAAATAAGTATCTTCCTCCATGTGCTGATATCATAATTCAAAGGACAGATTTGCATTGACAGTTCTTTTCTTCTAGAAAAACTTTGTACATGCACATGAAAATGAGCATTAATAAATACATGGCCATTATTTTGTGAATCGTTAAACATATATTTGACAAGATGGTTTCAACACTTCTTATCATATCACACTGGTTTCCATTTTATTTAAAACAGGTAATTATTTTTTTTAATTTTAATAATTAGTGCACATTCTTCTTTCCAATTCAAGCACGATTTTCCACACCCAATATTTAATACAGTTGATTGCATCTAAATATTTCCTATTCAACTTAAGTAGACTTTTAAGTAATAATTAATACAGCAGTTTGTCATACATATATATTTTATAATTAAGCAAATTTTCTGAATGAAACATTTAAATATAATATGTATTTTTTCAAATAATTTCATATAGTAGATTGGTCATATCTTCCTTTTCTAAATTTAAGCATGTTATTAAATATAGCCATTTCTTAGAAAAATAACAATCGTTTGTTAATTATTTAGCACCTAATAGAGGAAATAAATTCATACCAATATTTTTTGCCAAATTAGGAACATTAGTTCATAAGTGAAAGCATAAATGACTTTAGCAAGCAAATTGTTACTTTTAGTGATTACGATAAATAACTATGTAATAATTATGATAATAAAAAGGTTATTAGTGTTCACCACAATTGGTTTCTTTTACTGAATAATTAATTTTTTTAAAGAAATTTATCTGAGACAAGAGACAAAAACAATTTTAAAAGTTTTTAAGAAATTACATTATCTTAAGTTATAAAATAATGTTAAAACTGTTATAGTTAATATTAAAATAAACTTCCAATAAATCTGCTTTAAAATAAGGAATTTAAACTATTCACAATGAATAAAATAAGTTATGCTGGATACTTCATTATCAGTAGACAATTATCCAAGATCTTGTTTTCTAAATTAAGCCTTCAATATTTAACCTAGATTGTTTGATTAACTTCGGATAAAACTTAGTAAACTGATAAAGTTTTTATGTATTCATTTTATTTTGGAAGTAAAAAAAATAATTAAAAAAATTTATACTTTATTTTTTACTTATCACAGCTTTAAAATATTATCTATCAATTTTATTGACAGCAGGAAAATAAACTATTCTTCTTCGGAATTTGCTCTTTTCTCTTTTAATATGTTGCTTTTCTTCTTCTCTTAATCTGCTGCTTCTGTTGCTGTTCCCCTAACATGTGTTTGTGGAAACATTTATAGCTTGCTAACGTGAATCATTCGGATTGACAGAATCATTTCCACTTGATTTTTCCGCCTTTCAGCTAACAGTTGATAAGTCCCTATTGACTGAATTCAAAACCATGTGTTAGTCTAAGAATGTTACAGTGATGAATTTATATTATCAAAATAAAAATAATAAAAATATATAAAATAAATATTTAATTTTATTAACATTTTAAACTATTTTCATTATATGAATAAAGAATTTTAGAGGATCACTAGAATAATATTAAATATTACTAATAAAGTACTATCCCCATTAACAAAATCAAAATTACCATTGCAAATATATATACTCATACAGTTAGAAATGATCCCCTATATTTTAAGCAAATTAATTTAAATTTTCCATTAATTAGCATCGAAGTAATTATCTATTGTTAAATTAAACCCATTTAGTTTGTGCTCTAAACCCAATTTGAATGACATTATTATTTAAACAAACTCAGTCATTATTATTATGAATTAGTCTAAATAAAATACTTTATTTTAATTATGAAAACTACCCATTAACTTTTAAGATTAAATTAAATTCAATTAGTGTTATAGTTAATTCAAGCACTAATCTAGTTATTCTAAATTGTATTACAACAATCTAAAGTTCTCTAACATTATTAGCTACATTTCAAAATTTAATTAATTAAAACTCTACTTTAATGATAAGCACAAAATATTTTAGCAAAGCAATCAAGTAAAATATAATATTATTTATTCATGACAGAAATACTTTAAATACTTTATTCTTCAGATTTCTTATACTCATTTAATTTTAATAAAATGATTTACAAAGTTAGTTGAATTTAATAAAATTCTTCTTATATATATTTTTAAATATCCATAATAAAAAGTGCCAACTTTTTTGGCAAAGTCAAAGGTTACAATATATATATATATATATATATATATTGTAACCTTATATATATATATATATATATATATATATATATATATAACCAAACCTGCCTAACACTATACTAGCAAAATAAAAATGCAAAACCATAAAACAATACAATACTAGATAAAATCAAAAATTTTACCAAAATCTTTTCACAACCATGGTTTCATCTACTACAAATAGACCTTCTCAAGTAAAAATCAAACTATAAGAATCAACAAATATATACACACAAACAAACCTTCCCATAATTCATTTCAAACTCCACCTTCCCTTAATATCAAAAGAAGTCTTCATAAGATTGATAGCCTCAGAATCAAGAAGATTTATCATCAAAGTCTCCTTTATCTTTTTTAACTCATCCTTTTCATAAAAAATAACCAAAGCATTGTCAAATAATATTGTATGACCTGTATTCAATTCATGAATATATAAAGCTGAGTTAAGATACTTATGTTTAACTCTACTTATATGAACCTTAATCCTTTCATTAAGACTAAACTTACTCTGGCCTACATAAAACTTACCACAACTACATGGAAACTTATAAACAATACCAGGAATAGACCTACTATCAATAGACTGTTTACAACCATTACATAATAAATTCAAATCAGAACCTTTCTTCCATGCAACCTTCCTTCCACCCAACAAATTACTATTCTTATAACCCATATTATAAATTAAAGTCTTAAATGGTAATGACATATAATCATTATCTTTACCAACAACATTCTTACCATCACAATCATGACTATAAACATTATTATAAAATACAATTTTTTTAATAAAATCATGACTATAACCCAATTCTACATATTGAGCTGCAAATTGACTTCTTTGAATATCAGCATTATTATTAGAATTATTAAGCCTTCTATTCCTGCAACAAAAATTCAACAAAGACATTTTTTATGTATAAAAGGCTGATAACTATCAGGCCTAATCATATTCCTCAATTTTTTAGGTTTTATAAAATGACTACAAAATAAAACATCATTAACCTTCTCAACATTTAAATCTAAAAACTTTAATTTTACAAAATCAAAACTACCCCCCTCAATTGTAAAATTAATACTAGAATCAAAAGCATTAAATCCACATAAAAGCTCTTCTAATTTATCTTTCTGAATAACAAACAAACAATCATCAACATACCTAACAAATAATTTAATAGAACATGAAAACAGATTAATAACATTACACTCCAAATAATCAATATAGACAGCACACATCAATGGAGAAAGAACATAACCAATAACCCAACCCTCTCTAATCTTATAAAATATATCATTAGACATAAAATACATTGAATTCTATAACAGCAAAAGCAAATCATGAAAAACCTTAATCTTATATGCAGAAAAACATTCCATTTTTTTTTTTTAAATTGACACAAAACCATTGGTTAATAGATTAAAAAGTATTGATGTTTTTGTGTCGATTTTAAAAAAAAAATTGGAATGTCTTTCTGCAGATAAGATTAAGGTTTTTCATGATTTGCTTTTGCTGTTAGAGGATTCAATGTATTTTATGTCTAATGATATATTTTATAAGATTAGAGAAGGTTGGATTATTGGTTATGTTATTTCTCCATTGATATGTGCTATCTATATTGATTATTTTGAGTGTAGTTTTATTAATCTGTTTTCATGTTCTATTAAATTATTTGTTAGGTATGTTGATGATTGTTTGTTTGTTATTCAAAAAGAGAAATTAGAAGAGTTTTTATGTGGATTGAATGCTTTTGATTCTAGTATTAATTTTATAATTGATGGGGTAGTTTTGATTTTGTAAAATTAAAGTTTTTAGATTTAAATGTTGAGAAGATTCATGATGTTTTATTTTGTAGTCATTTTATAAAACCTAAAAAATTTGAGGAATATGATTAGGCCTGATAGTTACCAGCCTTTTATACATAAAAAATGTCTTTGTTGAATTTTTGTTGTCAGAATAGAAGGCTTAATAATTTTAATAATGATGCTGATATTCAAAGAAGTCAATTTGAAGCTGAATATGTAGAATTGGGTTATAGTCATGATTTTATTTAAAAAGTGGTATTTAATAATAATGTTTATAGTCATGATTGTGATGGTAAAAATGATGTTGGTAAAGATAATGATTATATGTCGTTACCATTTAAGGCTTCAATTTATAATACGGTTTATAAGAATAGTAATTTGTTGGGTGGAAGGAATGTTGCATGGAAGAAAGGTTCTGCTTTGAATTCATTACATAATGGTTGTAAACAGTCTATTGATAGTAAGTCTATTCCTGGTACTGTTTATAAGATTACATGAAGTTGTGGTAAGTTTTATGTAGGCCAGAGTAAGTTTAGTCTTAATGAAAGGATTAAGGTTCATATAAGTAGAGTTAAACATAGGTATCTTAACTCAGCTTTATATATTCATGAATTGAATACAGGTCATACAATATTATTTGACAATGCTTCGGTTATTTTTTATGAAAAGAATGAGTTAAAAAGAAGAATAAAGGAGACTTTGATGATAAATCTTCTTGATTCTGAGGCTATCAGTCTTATGAAGACTTCTTTTGATATTAAGTGAAGGTGGAGTTTGAAATGAATTATGGAAAGGTTTGATTGTGTGTATATATTTGTTATTTTTTATAGTTTGATTTTCACTTGAGAATGTCTATTTGTAGTAGATGAAATCATGGTTGTGAAAGAATTTTGGTAAATTTTTGAATTTATCTAGTATTGTATTGTTTTATGGTTTCGCATATATATATATATATATGCGTGTGTGTGGCTGCAGAAAACAGTTTGCTATTAACTGAAAGGAGACCCTTTGATTTCTCTTGGAGGCCTTAACGGAATCGAGCAGGCAAATTCCTAATGTCACTCCATACGTTCTTGTCGGTGCAGCTGTTATTACTATGTGATTATTCATGTAGTATACGAACATGTATGGGCTGCTCACCAACTCACATTAGCCAGCATGGTGAGTTTATTGGCTTTTTACCTCTGAGTTTAAGATCAAGAAACACCATGGTCTCTCTTCTCAGTGCCTGATAAGGCAGAATGAATGTTTGTGTAAATGATAAATATTTTTTCAATACATGTATACAATTATGACAGACAAAAATAAAGCATGGCCCTTATTCCCAGGAGGCTGTAAAGTCACCAACCAATGCAGCAGTTGATGGCCGAAGGTGGAGGGTGCTAAGAATCCCCTGATTGTGGACCCATGATGCCATTTGATGACGACTTTTTATTTAGGTATTTACAACTGCAGATCACTTTCAAGTGAAGGAATTTTGCAAGAAGAACTCTATTATATTAAATGGGACATTATTGGACTTTGTGAAGTTAGAAGAAAAGGTGAAGAGACAATTGATTTAAAAAGTGGACATATACACTATTATAAAGGCAAAAATATTGGAAATACAAGTGGAGTAGGATTCATTATGAATAAAAAGTGGAAGAACAATATTGGGGAGATTGATGGTGTATCAGACAGAGTGGCAAGATTAGTTATACAACTTAATAGCAGATATCAAATGCAGATAATTCAGGTTTATGTCCCAACAAGTTCTCACAGTGATGAAGTAGTAGAACATTTTTATATGGATGTATAAAAGGCTTTTGATCAGAGTAAACAACATTTTAAAATCGTTATGGGAAAATTTAATGCTAGAATTGGTAAACAAATGAAAGAGGAAAGTGCTGTAGGTAATTTTGGTTATGGTAATAGAAATGAGAGAGAACATAGACTTATGGAGTTTACAGAAAAAGAAAAACTTTATATTATGAATTCTATTTTTGCAAAAAATGTTAAAAGAAAATGGACATGGAAGCATCCAAATGAAGATACAGCAGAATTGGATTATATTTTGACTAATAGGAAATACATATTTCAAGATTGTAATGTTCTTAATAAATTTAACACAGGAAGTGACCATCGATTAGTAAGGTGTGAGATATGTGTTAATGTGAAACTAGAGAGACAAAAATCGGTTTCAAGTATTAGTAGATTTTGAGCATGATTCAGATTTGAATGAAATTAATATGAAAATAACTGATACACTTTTAAAAACTGCAACAAAGATAGCTGGTAGAAAAAAACAGCAATTGACCAATAAAATTTCTACTGAGACTAGAGAATTTATGAAGAAAAGAAGGAATATGAACATATACAAAAATGATGCATTAAAAAGAATTGAATATCTCAAATTTTGTAAAATGGTGTGGAAAAGAGTTGAAAATGATATAAGAAAGTATAATTGTGAACTAGCAAGGAAAGCTGTAGAAGAAAATAAAAGTCTTAAGAATGTAAAACAACATTTTGGTATTGGTAGAAAATTTATATCTGCAATAAGAAAAAAAGATGGAATTGTTACTAAAAAGAGAGATGACATCATGAAATTGGTAGAAGATTTTTATCAAGAATTATATAGTAATAAAGAACAAGTACCTCCTATATCTATTACATCTTTTGAATTGTCCAGAATTTTAAATGAAGAAGTGAGACATGCAATTAAACATATGTAGAAGGGAAAGGCTTTAGGTAATGATGGAATTATAATTGATATATTAAAAGAAGCAGGTGAAGAAATAGAAAAAAATTTAGCAAAGTTATATACCAAATGTCTAAATGATAAAGATGTATCAGATGATTAGAAGAATGCAGTAATAATATTAATATTTAAAAAAGGTGATTAAGAAGATATTAGAAAATACAGACCTATCAGCCTTTTATCAGTTTTATATAAAATTTTTACCAAGATAATTACAACTTGTCTACAGAGACATTGGATTTCCACCAACCAAGAGAACAAGCTGGATTTAAAAGTGGTTTTAGTACAGTAAATCATATCCAGGTGTTGAGAGAAGTTATAGAAAGTACAAATGAATATGAGTTGTCATTATGTTTTGGATTTTTAGATTATGAAAAGGCATTTGATTCTATAAACATTTCTTCAGTGACTAAAGCATTGGATCATCAAGGTATAGATCCAGGATATTGTCATATTTTGAAGAATATTTATAAAAATGCAACAGCAACAATTAGATTACATAATGAGACTTGGAAAGTCAACATTGAGAAAGGTGTAAGACAAGGTGACTCCATATCTCCAAAACTTTTTACAGCAGTGCTGCAAGAAGTATTTTGTGGATTAAAATGGGAAACTAAAGGAGTGAAAGTAAATGGAGATTATTTAAGTCGTTTAGATTTCACAGATGATGTAGTTGTTTTTGCAAATAATGCTTCAGAGCTGCAGGATATGTTGCAGGAATTATCAGATGAAGTAGAAAAGTAGGACTATAGATAAATGTTCAAAAACCTAAAGTAATGTTTAATCAATTTGCTCAAAATATGAAAATGAAGATTGATTATGATAAATTAGAAGAAGTTAACAGTTACAAATACCTTGGTCAGATTATTAATACACATGGAAACATAATGGAAGAAATTAATCATAGAATTAAACTTGGTTGGAGTGCTTTTGGTAGAAATAACTTGATACTAAAAGGAAATATGCCTATGTGTTTGAAAAGGAAGGTTTTTAATAAATGTGTTTTACCAGTTCTTACTTATGGATCTGAGACTTGGACACTTAATAGAAGAGTAATGCAGAGACTTCAGACCACTCAAAGAAGTATGGAGAGATGTATGTTGGGAGTAACATGAAGAGATCGAAAATGCAATGTATTGGTAAGAGAACAAACAGGTGTTACTGACCTCATTGAAAAAATTAAAAGATTGAAGTGGAGTTGGGCTGGTCTCATTGCTAGAAGAGATGATAATAGATAGACAATTGAAATTTTAAACTGGATTCCAAGAGATTGTAAAAAACCCAGAAAGAGACCACATGTGAGATGGATGGATGAAATAAGAAAGTGTGCAGGGGTGATGTGGAGAAGAGAAGCTGAAGATCAGAGAAGATGGATTAAACTTGGAGAGACCTTTATCCTGCAGTGGATTGATAATGGTTGATAATGATGATGATGATATATGTGTGTGTGTTAGTGTGTATTATATATATATATATATATATATATAATGGTTGATAATGATGATGATGATATATGTGTGTGTGTTAGTGTGTATAATGTCTAGTTGATTTTTATTTATAAAGGTCTATTTGTTAGTAGACAAAACATGATTATATGAGAATTTTAATATAATTTTATGATTTTGTTAATATTTAATGTTATCTATTATGTATATAAATCAAGAAATTAAATGAATATGAGCAATAATCATTCTGTATTTTCAAGGCAATTTAACAAAAACGTTAGTAAATTTATATTAACAGCACCTTTAAAAATTTGTAAGTACCACCATTTATGCACATGTGCATATATACAGAAAGAGATTACATGCAAGATGGATGGATGAAATAAGAAAGTGTGCAGGAGTGATGTGGAGAACAGAAGCTAAAGATCAGTATATGTATTGAGCTTGAAGATGCTTTCATCCTGCAGTGGATTGATAATGATTGATAATGATGATGATACACGCATGTGTCATGGGTGTGTAAAATCATTGCTAAAACCTTTAAGCTTAAAATGAAACTGGTTGTAACCACTTAAGACATTATTATTTTTAGGATATTTAAATGATTTAACTCTTCAGACCTGTTTACGTGCATTGGCCTGTTATGTGAAATAAATATATAATGAGCTTGATTTATTTTTTGCAAAATTATGATGCAGAATTTATAGCAAGCTTTAAAATACTCCAAGCAAAATATGCAAGAATTGATTGATTGCAGACATTTTTAGTGTACTATCTATTCATAACTGATTGATCTTTACAAAGCTCATTGCAAGGTTCAATTACTTATGTTCTAGTTATATATATATATATATATATATATATATATATATATATATATATATATATATATATATATATATATATATATATATATATATAATGTATCATTATTTACATATATAAGAAATTATATATATATATATATAATAAATTCTACCAGATATTGTGTATATTACATATAAATTATTATCATAATAAAAATTTTAAAACAAAACATTTTTCACATTGCAGAACCTGATTGCACTGTATCCAAAGCCTATCTCAATCAATACCATAATGAAATTGCTTCGAACCTAAGATTTATGGCTATTGTAGTTCATAATTGTTTTCATATTCTTGTAGAATTATATATATATATATATATATATATATATATATATATATATATATATATATATATATATATATATATATATTGTACCAACATTGTGTTGGCACATAATAATTTTGTCTAAAATTATTGAAATAAAAATTATTTGTAAAAAAAAAAAATAGTATGTAAAAGTTTAGGAGTTTTTTTTATTGCAGTTTGTTGTCAAAAATGTAAATTTAAAAGTCAAAGAGTTTTTGAAAGAAAAGTTACAATTACTTAATTAAGAGGGGGGGTTTGCTTTAGAAATGTCAAACTAAAAGTTTTAAGTTTGGAGAGTTTTGCTAGAAATAATTAATTCATAGTTACGTAAAATTAAAAGAAGTTAAAGAGGTTTTTTATCATTATTTGTTGAAATATAATATAAAGTTTAAAATATAAATCTATTTTTTATTCAAGTTAAAGAAAAAAAAGTCATCTTAAAAATTAAATAGTAAATTGATCTTAAATTATATATGTGCATAAATGACAAATTAATGTGAACTTGTTAATGAAAATATATATCTGTCATTATAAATATTATATAAATACGAGGGTGTTAAAATGAAATAAAGAAAAATAATATTTAAAAACACAGTGATGGCTACTAATCAAAAATGTAAGAACAACATGTTTGCATGGCTGCTAATTAATATCTCCAACAACAGGATTAAAATCTTGTCTCAAAGGAATGCAAATAAAACAAGGAAAGAACTTCAACAACAGATATAGCTGGAGGATATCAAAATGAAAACACATCTTATGTATAAAGAGTCAATTTTTATCGGACAGTGCAGTTTAGAAAACAGTGTAGAGTGAACAGTTGAGAAAACAGTTGAGCTGAATTCTTTCATCAGTTATCAATCAGTGTATCCAGAACCAAGCATGCAGTGTTAAATCATTGGAAACATATGACTATCTCCAGTCTGAGTTCCAGTAAAACTGCGACCTGCCCAGAAAAGAAAAATGTCTGCATAACAACTTGAAGAATCACCACCAATATTTAACTGTCTCCAAGAATAATACCAATGAATAAGCATTAAACCTCCAAAAGAAACTTCAAATCTAACTGGTTAGAAATATTTCATCAGAAGCAGCAAACAGCAAGAAGTATCCACGTTCTAAAATCCTAGGTAATAATATTTCCTATACTCATTTCTAAAATAGCCATTGAATTTGTAAAACCTCCAAGAGTCAAATATATGAACTCTATAGCACCTATAGATGAACTATTAATGTGTGTGTTTAAAATGGTGTGTGTGTTTATGCATTAGTATATATTGATTTCATTGTATTTTTAATGTCAAATATTATTTACTCCTTTATTATATTATACTGCTATTATAATGTGTGAGCTTAAAATGATGATAAGCCCTTGTTCATTTAAATAAGATTTATAAAAGTATTTAAAATTAGTAGATTAAATGTTAATTAAAAGAAATTCTCTTTTAAACTTAAAGCTTTATTTTGTTGGTCAATTCTTTTGCCACTAGGTAAGAAATAAGTTGTTATTGAATTAAAACAGACTGAGCTAGTTAAGGGATTTTTTGAGTGCTGGATTATGGGTCTACTATCCAAAAATGTTAGTTTCTGAAACTAGCTGGTGCCTGGGGTTTACTCTGAAACAAATGAAATGTTTGGATGGTAGGGGTTTCAATCTAGCAGTCAAGGTGTATCATGATCTGGAAATGTGATAATGTTATGTGTTTCATAGCTCGGACTGACTGTGGGTATTATTGATGGCCCTGCCATCAATAGTATTCTCCACTCTGCTCGAACATGCCAGTTCATTCATGTCTTATTTATTGAATCTGGTACAATATATATATCATGTCTTATTTATTGAATCTGGTTTAATATATCCGGTACAATATATATATATATATTGAAGCAGATAATCTGAAGCTCAGGTTATGCTTAACGAGTATCAATAATCATTGTACCATCTAACAGGGTTTAAAGTCTACCTCTCCATGCTTGTCATTATTTACTCATTTTTTTCTACTTCAATATTAATTCCATTTTCATAGAAATAAATTAATGATTCGAGAAAGAAAATGAATCAATAGAGTCATGGATATGCGATGAGAGATAGATTTAATCATAATATACACACACTTTTAATGTACTAATAATGTATATATGAATTAGTTGGGAAATATGTATGTAAAGTTTTATATATTTTATTCATCATGGTGGCACAAGATAACACAATTGGTTGGGAATTTCTTGAAACATTACTATAAAATTTAAAACAAAGAAAAAGGAGGGAAAATTAATTAGTGTAAGCCAAATAAATCAAAAATGCTAGGAATAAAAGTCACTTTACAGTTAACATAAAATTAATCTATCTAAGAGATCTTTACAAATACTAAAATGTAATGTAAAACAATTGTTCAATAATTTTTCAGACGAATTGCATTATCTTAAATTTCTCATGAAACAAAGGTGGGGTTGCTGCAGAAAATTAGGTATTATAACAAAATTATACATCCCTTCAGGCCACAAGTTTGAAGTACATTGCAATGTTCCAATGTATCATATAAATAGTACAAAATTTTGATTGAATGATTATAATTCTTTTGGATTTTCAACTTCTTTTGAGAAAGGATTTGTTTAACTGATTTCATGCCATCTGGTACTAAATACCTGACTGATGAATAAAACCACTGTGCCAGTCCTTTGGTTGTTTCTGAGCCACTCTCTATGGAAATGTTTCTCAAACTTAAATGAAACCTTGGACTATTTAACTGTGACCTGAACATGATCTGAAAAAGCATGCTACCTGCCATGAATTTCTGATCATGTCAAAATAATGAACTGTTACACCAGCATGGACTCAAGAAAGTATTACAAAGGTAATAGTCATGCCTCATATATATATATATATATATATATATATATATATATATATATATATATATATATATATATATATATATATATATATATATATATATAGTAACTAAAATTTAATGTAAACTGAATGCACATTCTTATAAAAGTAACTTTCCTATGTAGTAATCTTTAATTCACTTTCCACGATTCTTTATAAAACTAATCATATAATTCTCTATTGGCCTTGCAAAATTCTTATTTTAAAATGGTGTGGCATTGATTTTTCTATATAACCATAATATGTCTTTCTTTTTGTTCCATTCAAGTAATATACCATTAATTTATTCCCCAACTCTGCAAATGTGTTTAAATTTAGCTAAGTCTTGTGTCATTAAAAAAAGGAGTGTAATTTAATTAATTAAGTTGTTTATTATAAAGTTGTACATTTGAAGTGTTGGAAAGTTTTAAAATGTGATTTTTTTTAGTATACTATTATTGCGGTTTGATGGAGGGAAAAGGCATTTCCTACATTAGTAAAAAAAACATAAATGATTTAAGATCGCAGATTTTGGGAAATTAAAAAGTAAAGATTATATATGTATTTCATATGCCATTTTATGTTTAGAATTGCCTAAATTCTCATATATCGTATAATGATCCTCCAAATATCCTTAGCCAAGTAAATAAGCAAATTAATGCTATTAAAAATTTTGTTTATCATTTTGTGTTCAATCCCAAAATAATGTTAAAGTTAGATGGCATAGGGTGAGGGAGAATTGAGCTCTATATTTAAAATTTATTAAAAGAAAGAAAACTACTAAATTGAAAAATCTATTTTATATTTCAAAATATGTGTGTTTAATGTTCGTTAAGTGAGCTTAAAAAAATGATTGTATCATCAAGAAAAGGAATAACTAATACCTTAGGTTAACTTTAAGCACCAGAAATTATTGTTACATATATATATATATATTATCCAAGTGTTGTTGCTAATATCGGTCTATTTCCTAATTTGTGCTACTCCTCCAAAATAGGCATCGGGAAAGACCCAAGCCATTTATTTGTTGTTCCAGTGCATGGTAGGGGAATAGACCATGAACCATGGCCTGATTAATAATGGGATTTTTTGCACAATCTGTGCTTTCCCATTCAGGCTGAATATTTCTTTATTCCAGTGACCCATCTCCATAAATTTGTAGTGTGGCAAATAGGTTTCATATGATATGAAACAAAAATCACATTTCCATTCGCTACTCTCGTAAGCACACCATCATGTCTCATAAATGAATTTCTATAATATAAAAACAGCCCACACGTTAGCACCACCATTAACCTATCCTATTGTTTTTTGTTAAACCCTGCCTCTATAATTTAGTAGTTTGATGTTGTGATCACTTGAGGATAAAGTATATGTATTTATAGGCTATTTTTGAATTTGGTATTAAAAGTTATAAATTAATGTGTTAGTATCCAATTTTGGATAACGAAAATTCTCCATATACCCTTCCCTTACATTCCATCTAAAATATCAAATATTTATGTTGTATAGTGTTCTAATGCAATACACTAATTGCATATACAAAATGTTGATAATCTATTCCCAGGTTAAATGATTGTTCATAAAAAAACTTATGACTATTTGCTTGTAACATTAGGCTGATAATAATTAGTGTATTATCCAATTAAATTAATGTAATTCCTTTTTACTCCATTAATGAAATATTAAGAATTATTGGCATATGTATAAAACTGCACTATTAATAAATGGATCTAATAAAATTATATCTGATTAAATACGTGTATAAAGCTACACTATTGGTAAATGTATTAAATTAAGTTATATTTGTTTTTAATATATGTATAAGACTATGAAATATGTAAATGTTGTAATGTGAGGCTAATATTCATATTTACTCAAATGTAATTTATATATCTATTATTGCAGAATATGCATATTAAAAACTATATTTAAAATCCTACTCTGGAGTCATATATCTATTCACATTAGGTTGATATGTACCCATAAAACATTAACAATTTATTATAGATAACTATTATATAGATCTGGCCAGTTGCCTAATTAGAGTCTTTTTGTTTTACTGCTTAAGTGCCAGCTGGAAATAATTGAATATGACTTGTATCATCAGTATTACTGATCAGAAGTAAAGTGACCTAGGTTTGAACCAGTAGGGCAGAGTTAGAGAGTGTCCCTAACTTATGTATCTTGTACATGATCTGACTTGAGGTACTCAGGCTGCAATTCCAGGTCTGGTTGTATGAATTATACAAACTGACACAAAATGGTATATAACAATAGTTGTAATATACTCATATAATCATAACACATAAAAATAACATATTAAAGCCCTTTTCGGCAAATTTTATTTTAAATTTTTTATGTGTTATGATTATATAACTATACTACAGCTATTGTTATATATCATTTTGTTGTTATATAAAGTTATTTTATTATATCTATGATTTATTTTTAATTTGCAAAAGCAACATAAAGGAGGCCTATAGGGTGTAAAATGTATATTAGATATAGGACAAAACATTATGATTAATAGGAACAAAACACCTATTAAGTACTAAAATAAATAAAGAATTAAAATTGGTAAAGTTCTACCATTTAAATTGATAAGTTATAATCTACACCTCATCTCATCACATGCATTGAACAACCTCTACTGTGTGATAAAATTAAATTAATAAAATAAATACGTAATGCTGATTAACTATACTGCATGGTAAGTTAGAGTTAACTATAAAATAAAATATAACATTACTTAACTTTTAATTGCACAGTAATTTAGACTAAGTAACTGAATTAACAACTAATCTAAATTAATAAGTGAATATCTCAGGGAATTAATTTATTGCATGGGTTAATTTTAAATCTATACCTTCCAACAACTACTAATTACTATTATAAAAGTAATGACACAAATTAAGCATTATTCTGATAAAATGGTAGCAGTTAGATAATGAAAGAAATAGGGTGCATTTTGATTTCAATTCATCATCTAAATAAGAAATGAATGATAAAATTTACAGAGAATCATTAAACATTCAAACATTTCATACAGTGTCTGGATCAGGAAAAACAACATCATCAGATCTGGATACATTCAGCCTTAAATTATGGAATAGTGCAATCATATCATATTAGATATGTAAATGTGTGTGCATGTGTGGAAATATAGAACATAAATGCATGTCAAAGAAGAAATTTAAACACCGCTTTAAATAAATAAAACATTTATTTACAAGATAATTTAAACAAACATTTGGTTTTATAGCTTACACATATACATGTTTTGATGTTTCTAACATCATTGGTTAAATGGTCTACATAAGAGCAAATAACATAAAGATAACTTTCTGTATTTTATTTTAACATATGCCAGCTATCAGTGCATTCTGATAGATTTATTAAAGAACATTATAATGCTAGTACTAAAATAATAACAACTAAACTTCTTGATATTTTACTTTCAAAATTTACTCAAGCTATCAGTCGCTTCTGAAAAAAACATATGACACAGAAATATTATAATACTACACTAAGATAATTAAATATAAAATTATTCTTTATTTGTTATTTTATTTTCAGTACACTTAAGCTCTCAATCACTTCTGATATGATCATGAAAAATAAAACTCTGTTAAACACTGGCATTAAAATTTTAAAGTAAAACTAAAGTTCTTGGCATTTTACTTCAAATGCACATTAAATAATATGAGAGGGGTTTAAATCTAAGAGTAAGAGGTCAAACTATACTTTACAAATTAAATAAAAAATGCTATTTATTACCTACCCTTTGTTGTCTCTTTTGCTTGTTCATTCAGATGAGGATGGAACATTATGAGAGCTGATGGTATAAAATCTAAATAATTAATACGATATGATTTGAAACAATAATTAAAAAGTTACAACATTAATGGTGGATTTTTTCATATCTTCCAAATTAATACTATTTTATGCGTGCATCTGAATTATGCTATCTGTTACAAAATAATTAGTATAACTAAATTCGATCGGTTTACTTATGAAATTGGGATAAATATCGTAATACAGATGATATACAATGGCCAACCAAGCTTCAACACTAAATCTATTTCAGCAGTTTTATGAGAAAAACCACTTCTGCCTCTATATTTCTTTTCTTATCAGCAAACTATCTTACACTTGGCTATGAATAAAAAATGGAAAACATTCCATAGGACAAATGATGGATAAAAAATTTTAATAATTCTAATCACTTAAATAACGATACAACAATAGCTCCCAAGTCTAACTTCTGAGTCTTAAAACAAACTGGTGTGGACATGGTCTCATCACCAAAAAAATAAGGAAAATACACTACTTAATCTGGAGGATATAATTTACTCCTAACAAATATTTCAACAAGCTAAGGGAGAGCTTTCTCAAACCTGACAATATTCTACATAATCCACTCATGGCAAATACTCAAATAAATTAAGGGAGAGATTATCTTTATTTCAACAATATACTACATAATCCTCTCATGGCAAACACTCAAATAATTTAAGAGAGAGCTTATCTCTATTCCAACAATATACTATATAATCCACTCATGGAAAACACTCAAATAAATTAAGGGAGAGCTTATCTCTATCCCTGACAATATACTATATAACATAAATAATTTTGTCCTGCATAGCCATTAAATACATTTCAACCTAAGCATAATAAAGAAATAATAAATTCACACTTAAATATATCTCTAAACTTTCTACCTCTCTTGGCACATTTCATTGTCTGAAACCGATGGAAACTAAATTATTTCTACTTTCAATTCAAACATTATTATAGCTAAATTAAATAAATGGCATGTATATAAAAGCATAATAACACACAAACAATTTCAAATCAGAGTTGATAAAGAAATATTGTAATGGCATTAATTAATAAATTGTAAAGATAATAATGAATAATTTCTTATTTCTAATAAATATAATGTTTTAACTTAGAAATATATTAATTATTATTAAAGAAGCAAGGCAAATTAACTTCTAGTAAGGAAAGACAAAATAATTTTTTAGTGCATTCAGCATTAGCACAAAATTGAAATAAAAGTTTTGTTTAGGATAAACAACAAATCTTTAAATTCAGAGTAAAACAATTATTAAGAAATAATTAATTTATAACTTCTTGAAAACACAATGATAAACAATAAATTTTACATAATGAGCTCTTTTTAAAAATGAGCTGTTCACCCCTTAACGGTGAATGGATATTTCTATTGCTAACATATAGAAATATAAGCATACTATAAAAACTATATTAAAATAATACTAGTTACCCAGCATAATTTTTTCCCATATTATACTTTTGGTGAGACATTCTTGAAGAGAAACAAAAAAATAATAAAAATAAAATCATAAGACAATTTTTTAAATCTATCTATCTATCTATCTATTAAATGCTAACAAAATAATAATAATCATTAAAGCGTTTTTTGGTTGAAATGAAAATTTATTTATAGTCTGTATATGGCATATCTTAACCATATACTGAACGATGAAGATAATTGGTATAAGTATAAATATTGATAAACACATAATAAGTTCCTGCAGGAAGATAAATAATATTAATTTGGATCCAATTTTGCCACATTTCAAAGTTTTTAGCAATTGCTAATGAAATCGCTGGCAATATTACTTATGGGAATTATTCATTATGGCAATAAACATTTATTATGGCATAAGTAGAGCAATAATTTATTACTTAATTCATTAGATATGTTCAAGCATTTGTTCTGAGTTTTTAAAAGCCATTCACAAAGCACATCACTAATCAGTTTATAAAATACACTTGAATTCATGTAAGTTTTTTGATAACATATTTTAATAAAAAAAGTCAATTGCAAATGAGGAGAACAATAAAATAAAAGAAATTCACATCCAATTTCATGCTCTTCCACCCATTCTTTTTATCAGCATATTTAGAGATAAGTTAATAAATTGTTCATTAATTATATGTCACTCATTTTTGTCTCATATTTCTAGATACAAAATAGTTAGGTAAATATTTTATCAATAATGACAATAAAGCTGGATAGAATCAATTATCAGCACACACTTTCCATTTATACTTAATTCCTTTGTAGTTAGCAAAACTTATTAATAAAGAGTCCCTGATGTATTTAATGAAAGAGTTCAACAAAAATTTTCCAGTATAATAGAATCCATACATTCCAGTTATATTTTTAGTGCTAGAGAGTAAATAAAGGTAAAGCAAACTTATAACATAAACAAATATTTCAATTACTTCTTTAATATTAGAATTAACATTTAGGTAAAATAGTTTTGAAATACACACACATTTCCATTGTTTCTTTAATATTAGAAATTAAAATTAAATATCTTTATAATATAGGCACACATATGTATTTCAAATGATGATTTTAGAATTTAAACTATTCAACTATAAGCAAGTGATATACTTTATTGACCACTGTTTAAGCCTTCATATTACTTTCTTATTTTTTCCAGTAAGGTTCTGAGCTGTTTTTCATCCAGAAAATCAATAATAACCTTTATTTTAGAATTTGGACCATGGAAGAATTAACTTGTAGAACGAAATTGTGCTAATAAAAACTTTTATTGGGAGAGAATTGATGAAATCAGAAAGCAAAATGAAGTAAAGTAAAGAGAAGTAAAATCAACTTTTTGTAAAAAAGATTTTATCTTTATATCCTAGACTATTACCCAAGCATCTGTTCTTTCATCAATCCATGTTCATTTTAAAGTTCAAAGGTCTCTCGAAACAGAATTGCTCTTCCCATTTCACTGAAATAAATTAACAAAAAAATATGCAAGAAAATGTCTTATCTTGAAAAATAAAGAAAGGGAAAAAAATCATTTTGTCTTTTAAAAAAAATATTGAATTGAACAAAATATTTTGTATTTCTAAAGTAACAGAATAAAAGTAATGATAACTAGTTTAGCAAATAAAATATTTAATAGTATATTTATGATTTAATAATTTACTAGTTCAGTGATACATTGATTCATTTACATTGTGTTTAAGCTGGTTATTCAAGCTATTAGTTATGAAATCAAATATTTTGCTATGAGATATGATATTTAGTGGTTTAATAAAGTATATGAATAAAAATTGAAGCTGAAAGATGGCACACCCATACATGAACCTTTACAAATACTGTACTACAGGAACTAAACTGACCTGATTAAATTGACAGTTTCTATGATGATGAGCCAACCCATATTGTACTATTTACACTATGTATTGAAATATTATAAGCAAACAAACCAGAGAATAATCTAAACAAATATCAATACTGTTCTGCTGACAAATAAAACAAACTTGGATCAACTAAGACTAAACTGACAACTTCTGTGACAAGCCACCCTTTTTTCTATCATTAGTTACTCACTGAAAATATTAAACATCTTAAAAACTTCAAATTATATCTATAAATGATTTCAAACAAATCTATTCCTGGAATAGTTTATAAAATTATTTGCAGTTGTCATAATATTTATATAGGCAGAATAATTTAAGTCTTTAGTAAATAAGTAATGTTCATAAGGTAGAATTAAAAATAAAAAACTCAGCATGTTAAAAATATTATTTGATACTGTTATGGTTATCTTTTATAGAATAAGTGAAATGAAAAGACTAAAAGAATCTTTGGTAGCAAGTATTTTGAATCTGAGGCCATCAATTTTGTAAAGACATTATTTGATGTTAAAGGAAATTGAATTTTGAAGGGAATATTGGACAGGATATTTTGTTTTGTATTTATAGGTGGCATCTTTAATTGAATGTTATTTGAAAAAGTCTATTTATTAGATGAAACCATGGTTGTGGAAGAATTTTGGTAATCTTTTGGGCTAGTATTGTAATGTTGTATTAATTTCTATTTTATTTATTAATACTAATATAATATTAGGCAATATATATATATATTATTTGATGTCCGTATTTTTTTTTTCAAAGCAATATACATAAATATATAATTGAATATTTAAAAATACAGTAATTAGATAATGAAAAATTTTATACACTTAGGAGCACTTCCAATTATACTAGTAATCTCTGTTAAATAACACTTTGAAAGGATAATCAAAAGTTCTCCTAAGTGGGTAAAAGCATTCTTAATTGGATAAAAACTTTAATTATTTAATTACTGATTTAGAAATATTCAATTATATAATTACCTATATATATATAGTAGCCGTTATAAAAATATTATATATAAACAAACAATTTGACAGTAAAAAATATTATATTTTAAATTCTTTAGTAGCACTTTCAATTACGTAGTAATTCTCGTCAGCTTTAAATGAATTTCAAATTTTAATATTATGTAAATTTCCATTAGCTGTGTACGACCATATTTGCAACTTGCCTATTAATAACATTATTTTTATATTTATCTATTAAAATTGCCTTTTTCTCTTTTTATTATTCATTTTTTTCATTAATATTTTTATTTCATTAATATTAAATGTAAACCTATAATTACATTTTTTTTTCATAATCAAAGAAAACTGATGCTCTATTAAATTGATTATTTACATTATTTTTAATCCGATTATATAATGACTGATGCTCCTTTAATCTTTTTTTCACAGAACATCTTGAGTCACTGATATATATATATATATATATATAAAGTTATTTGAGTGTTGGATACTCTGATAAATTTGTTAAAACAATTTTATTTAATAGTAATATTTGTAATCATGTAAAGGATAAAGAAAATTATGATTTTATTTCTTTGTCATTTAAAGTGTCTTCTTATAAAACTGTATGTAAAAATAGTAATTTGTTTGGAAATAAAAAAAAATTGCTTGGAAAAGTCGTATTACTTTGAATAATTTATTAAATAATCAAAGTTGTAATAATCATATTTATAAAGTGCATGCTCGTTACTTAAAGTAATCTTTATTAAGGCTACGGGGTGCATAGTTTTAAAATTGTAGCCTTAATATATATTATTTTAAATAATACAAAGGAAATTTTTGATAGAAGGACTATTCCTGGTTTGCTGTATTTTATCCCTTATTTTTGTAAGATGGTTTACATAGATCATAATAGTTTGAGTTTAAATGAAAGAACAAAGGTCATAAAAGTAGGGTTAAAAATAAATATCTTAGTTCTGCTTTGTATTTCCATGAACAAGATACAGGCCACACTATTAATTATGATGAAGCTAAGGTTGTCTTCTTTGAGAAAAATGAAATCAAAAGAAGAATTAAAGAATCTTTATTGTTGAAAATTTATTATTTGTAGCAGTGGAACCTTTGGTTGTGTTATAATTATTTTTATTGGCTATTCTGGTTGAATTTTGGATTTGGGGTAATTTTATTTTATGTTTCTAATGTTAATTACATGTAATTTATATTCTGTACTTTTTAAGACTATATTTGTAGTGGGTTATATTTTAACATAAACATATGCCATTATAATTTTTTCCTCTTGTTGATTTTTTTTTTTTGTAAAATAAAATAAAATTTAACTCTAAGATGTCATACATATGTTTCAACAAATAGATAATTACTTGACATTTGGAAAAGCTAACAATTCTTGAACTTCTGTTTTAAACTTCTAGAGATTCTTTCATTAATTTCAGTTTGGAAAACAAGTTTTACGTTTATAATCTTTCCTCTTCTTAAATAAATCCTAAACATTATTTCAAACTGATGTGAAATTTTGACTAAATTAAATTAATACTTTGTTATATTTGATTATTCTCTCTGCTACTTATATAATCAACATCAAGAACTGGACAGATATTGTCAATATTGTTAAAAAATATTTGTTAAAGCATAAAAATAGGCAAAACTATATAGCAATTTTTACACCAACTGATTAAAAAGCACATAGGAAGTAAAATATTAAAAGTAATGACAACTCTTTTTGTAGTATTGATGATTGTATCTTATAATAACTGTATTTTATGCTTTTACATTCAGTTCAGTGATACTCATCTGATCAATATTGGTTAATCTTAGTCCATTATCTAATAGCTGAAAATAACTAAGTTCCCAATTACTGAACAATTTTGGATAGCTTTCTCATTTCTATGTACTATTTAAAAATATTCTAAGCTTGTCTGTAGTTTAAGACCTTGTGTAATTTGCCTGTCAATATAAACACCCAAGGCAGTACCAAATAAAAAATCAAATTGTTTTATATATAATAGAATAAGAGCATACTATTTAAATGCAAGTCAAAATAGTCAATAATTTATTAAGTTGAACCAGTACTATAATATTCCAAGCACACACAATGTCAGTAATGGTGCTGATTGTTAAAGATAAAGAATGTGAATTTTCATTCACACAATGTTTTACAGAATTAGCACAATATAATTATTATTACAGATGATATTTTTTGTCTTGGATTTATAGAACCAAGGGGAGAATATGATTCAAGTATTACTTTCAACATTCTTTCCCCATTTTTATAATAATAAAAATAATCAAATAGTTTGTTATCTGAGCTAATGTTAAGAACTTCCAGCATCAGAATGGAGCAGAGTTGTGATCTTTCAGAATTTATATAATAATCTTATATTATCAATATATGCTCTAAATTCCAAAATTTATATTCAGATCATTTGGCTACACATTGTAAATATATAAAATTCTAATGATATTTAATTGAATGAAAAAACACAATTTTTATTCAATGTTGATCACTATATTTTGTAAAGTTCCAAAATCACATTATAACACTTTATGAAGAAATTTTATAATACAAGGATTTTGATTTTTTTTAAAAAAATACACGTCATTAAAACAAAACTTCACTTTGAATTACCTAGATTCAAAGCACAATTACTGTTAGTAACGAATTAAATATTTTTTTATCAATTTATGTCATCTTTCTTAAGAATTTCATTATTGTGAGATTAGAACAAGTTATATTAATGGAAAAATAAACTGATCGTATGTGACTTTACATTATTAAATTATCAGGTTTGAACTCAGATTTTCACACAACCCTCAACTTTCCATAATATCACATACTGCTGACGCACTTGATCACACCCATGTCAAAAAGATAAACAATCACAAATAAACATATTTTGTGCTAAACCAGCACTCATGAGCTGGTCCAGATATGTATATTATTGATTATTTATTTTTTCGACATGTCTGTGATCAAGTGTGTCAGCAGTATTAGATAGCATGGATAGTTGAGGATCGTGTGAAAGACTTTGTTCAAACCCCTATATATTATATAGTGGAGAGCAGGTATGAAAAAGTCTGTACTGCAGAAGGAAATTGACATATTATTATTAAATTAGCAAGATAACTTCTCTATACATAGAATGTGATAAGTATTTTTAATAGTCAAGCGTTGTTAGCCGAGAGGCCACCATAGCCGCTTTGCAAACAAGTAGTTGGTTGCACACGGTTGTGGATTCGTGTCCCGGCCGATGCTATGATATATGAAAAAAAGTATTTTTAATAAAACAAATTGAAGAAATTGTTTGAATTGTTATAAAGCTAATGTAAGGTGTTCAAAAAATGCTTATAAAAAAAAAATAGCAATTAATGTAGTTTAAATATTTAAAAGCTGCATATTATACAAAAATAATATATAAGTGTGTAGACTTATACACATTTTTTTGTCTTATTAATGCATACTACTGATAAAAATCAATAACATTATTAACACCAGAAATAAGTTATATTGTAAAAAGTGTCAGCTATTATATACTACATAAAATATTCAAAATATTTAAAAAATACTTATAATAACCAGATTATTATTTATATGTTTTTAGAATTTTTGCTACTATTTAGCTTTAATAAAACCTTATCAGTTATTTACTTTCTAAAAATAGAATCAATGTTTTATTTTTTAAATTATCTTCATTTAAAACTTCCCTTTTCTTTTAAATAAGACAAAAAAAAAAAAAAATGTTAGAAATTATGTGTTAACAAAATTGCTGTAATTAAATAAAAGATCATCAAGAAAAAATCTGATTTATACCTAGAAACTGGATAGATTACAGAAAAACATTCAACAATTGTTAACCTATATAAATGTTGAACACATGTAGCATAAATCTCATAGACAATGACAATGAATCTATAATCATATGGTAAAATTGAAAGACTGAATATGTGACTAATGATATGTTTCTTAGTTGATATCTCTGTACATTTGTTTATGTTATTTTGTTAATAGTTAAGCAATCTAAAATAACATTCTATAAATAAATAATATTAATTCTACCAACTAACTTGGATTAATTAAAGTTTTACTAGATTGTTTGCTTCAATTTTATAATAATGACTAACATTAAAAAAAAATTCACATAGAAAAATAATTATCTAAATCTCAGTTGGTATCTAAAGTGTGTATCTGTTCAGAATTGCCATAGTCTATACAAAAGTAAAATCTACATCACAAATTCTAAAGTCAATTTTTAAGCCATATGCATTAGTAATAATTCTAGATGTAAATGGATATTTCAAAGAAAATAATATTTTTAAACGAAATAAATAATTGTACCTCCCTTAACATTACATATAAGAATTTCAGTAGATTTAAACTTAGGACAATATTTTCTTCTGTATCTTCAAAAAATAAAACTTTTCAAAGGCTATAGATTCCTCGATGAAATTTTATCTTACTTGAAACATGTTACAAAAAAAAAAAACTACTGAAAAAAATCCATTTCAAACAGCATTTAAATTTTAGGCTGAATTCATTCTGTATATTTTTTTACCAAAATATGAAAGGCTTTTCACTTGTACATATTTTAAAACTATTATTTACCTCCAGAAAAAGGTATTTACAAAATAATATTTATATATATATATTACAATGCTTCGGCTATATAGCACACAATAATATAGTGTGTGTGCATATATATATATATATATATATATATATATAATTAAAATTACCCCAAATCTAAAATACAACCAGACGAGCAAAAAAATATATAGTATTAAACCACAACCAAAGGTTTCACGGCTACAAGCAGACTTCTCAAGTGTAAAGAACTACAGAAACTACACAATATATATAATATTAAACATTACCCACAAATCCATTTACTTCCCATCCACCCTTGATATTAAAACAACTTTTAAATAAGTTAATTGCTTCAGAATAATATATTTTCAATAATAAAGAGTCTTTAATTCATTTTTGATTTTTTTATGCTTGTAATGTTTATATATATATATATATATATATATTGCAACAATCCAGAGAATTTGAGATTAACGTCATCTGCACTACAGGGCACCATCTAGACATTTGAACCTAGAAAAATTTATAAAGTAGGCAGATATGTAAATCAAAAAAATTATTTTATATATTTTGATATCTGGTCATTAGACCACTGTCACTAACTCAGTGGAATGGCAGAGATTTACATTTCATAATAAATTCTTATCTAAGAATAATTTTAAAAAAGAATAAAATAAGCCACTGCCAGTAATTAACATACAAACATTTATTTAAGCACATATATATATATATATATATATATATATATAAATAAATATATATATATATATATATATATATATATATATATATATATATATATAATTTAACATTATTATTTTAGTATGTTTATTTTAGATTTTAATTTGATTTTTGAATTTAAATTTACATTTTAATTATTATAATATTATAAGTTTACATTTTAATTAAGTTCGCACAGATGGATTTATGAAAGTTTGTTTTATAATGTTGAGTATAGATCAGTTACATAATTTACACGGTTCAAAACATTTCAAAATAAACATAAATGACAAAATACAAAATCATTGATATCATCAATTGCATAAGGAATACAAGAAACCCATTGGTATTCATCGTAAGTACCACAGTGACACCAATAACTTAAAAGACATCTGAATAAATACATCTTAGATACTCACCGTAAGGTATCATTATTTATCGAATGTCTATATATTTTGATCCAATATGAAAACCCAAAACATAATTAACCGATAACAAATCCATGCAAGCGTCTATAAACAACTTAAATTTAATGCATTTTTATTTAGTGTTGAGTATGAATAGACTACATAGATTTGCATTTGAAGATAAAACATTCTATCCCCATTTAACCTTAGGCTAAAAGTTCGCAGTCAAACTGGTGTCAATACATCTCATGTATCAATGTATTCAATGTAATATGAATATGGCAACACAAAATAGGTTAAGATAAGACATTGACTCTCATCAGATAGGAACATTACATCTATCTAATGAGAAGAACAATAAAAAAACTCCATAGAAATGGACTGCGGTCAGTTTGCCGACTTACAATCGCATTCCCTAGGCAAGAGGAGGTGTGCAGCATATACAAGTGATTCTGCCCATAGCGAATCTTGCATTACATCTACTAACTACATAAATATATCCAATCCATTGACCCAATTCAACAATGGCACGAATAACCTGAGATTACCCTCCCCTAATATAACTTTACAAATCTATACAGACCATTCACACCCAATTTAAATTTATTATTGATATATTTTAATTTATCGGAAAACAGAAATTATAATAAAACTTAAAGAACAAAAAAAAAAATAAATGGAAATGATTTTACAAAAGAAATACATCAAATAACATTTTAACTACTTTAGTCAGATAGGAAATTCTTATATTTATATATATTGAAAAGTTTAGTATTTACAGTTCTGTTGTTTAGAAATGTTCATAAATTATATATTTCTTACTGTTTTGAAAAATGTCCGTTTTCTCTGATTTTTTGTAGTGGAAGGTATTAATCCCACGAAGTCATAAGGAGATCGGTGTGCAGTTAATTGCTGGTCCTTTATGGTTGATGGTATTCTTCCAGGCCTTGATGTCCTGTGGCCCGCAATATTGGAAAATGATGTTTTATTTTTTTGAACAACTGAAGGAATTGAAAGTGTGTTTTTCAATCCCTTCTCCTTCAACTCCACACTAACACCTATAGTCACATCGTAATAAGTAACTAATAATTTCCAAAGTTTTCCTTTTATATTAATTTTAAGGATCCAATGGACATTACATCATCGTTGATGATGATCCTTTCATTGAGGTCCGATTTCCCGATGGATTTCTCTCATTTGCAATTAGTTTCTATTGTTTTCCTATCTGACCATTGCTTATACATTTAAATGCCCAAAGGCTAGTTCACGTTGACTAATTAAAATAATCATTTCCATTTTTCAATAACATTAATGTGTTTTCCAAACTTAAAGATATATTTTTATCTCCAAATCTTTTTGTTGAAAGATTTAGTTTTTTTTATTTTTAATAAAGTTTTATTTTAATAATTTTTTTTTTATCTGTGCATTTTATATATATACAAGTTTAAGATGATTTTTTAATTTTCAATTTTTAATTCTTAAAAAAAGAAGTTTTTATTTGTGAACTTTTATTCTTTTCACATTTAATAATAAAACAATGTAACGTACGTATGTGCCTGTTACATATCAGTAAACTTGCTTAAAAAAAAAATAAACAAAAAAAATATTTTACTTAAAGTTAGTAATTACAGTACATGATTAACAAAATTTACAAAACATTTGGTTAGTATAAAGACTATATACAAAAAAAAAATGTTGACTATCATTTTCCTAAGGACATTTACGTTCACTTCCTCCCCACGAGAGTTCTAATTTTTTATCCATTTTATTTTTACACACGGCATGACAAGCAAATTTTATAAATTATTTATTTAAAGAAGGTTGCATCGAGATAAATATGTTTTAAGAAATAATGGGTTTAAATGTGTATATTTTCAGCACAATTATAAATATCACCAACTTATTTATGACTGATTGAAATGCATACATAGAGTTACACTGAAGTAATTCCCAAAGGTACTCATCATAAGGCACCAAATTTCGATCATAAACTTACGTGGCTGTTCACACCTATACACGTTAAAACATAATATATATTAACAAACAAAAAAAACATATTAATTGCAACCTTTTGACTTTCTTTTTAATTAAATACAATTTAATATTATTAATACTTTCCCGTGTTTAATATATGTGCTATTTCTTTCTGGCAGTGCTTTTATAAGATTTAAAGTATACGACTTTATGTAAACAGATAAAAATATCTCACTTTGAAAAAAGAAATTTACTCAGGGTATACATGGTTTTTATTAATAGATCAGCCCAAGTTGGGTGGCCAGTTGTAATGATCTGGAGAATTTGAGCTTAACATCATCTGCACTACAGGACACCATCTAGGCATTTGAACCTAGAAAAATTTATAAAGTAGGCAGATACGTAACTCAAAAAAAAATTATTTTATTTTCTATATTTTGATATCCGATCATTAGCCCATTGTCACTAGCTCAGTGGAACAGCAGAGATTTATATTTCATAATAAATTCTTATCTAAGAATAATTTAAAAAAAATAATAAAATAAGCCACTGCCAGTAATTAACATACAAACATTTATTTACGCACATATATATAAAATTTAACATTATTATTTTAGTATGTTTATTTTAGATTTTAATTTGATTTTTGAATTTAAATTTACATTTTAATTTTTATAATATTATAAGTTTACATTTTAATTAAGTTCACACAGATGGATTTATGAAAGTTTGTTTTATAATGTTGAGTATAGATCGGTTACATAAATTACACGGTTAAAAACATTTTAAAATAAACATAAATGACAAAATACAAAATCATTGATACCGCCAATTGCATAGGGAATACAAGAAACCCACTGGTATTCATCGTAAGATACCGCTGTGACACCAATAACTTAAAAGACATCCGAATAAATACAACTTAGATACTCACCGTAAGGCATCATTATTTATCGAATGTCTATATATTTTGATCCAATATGAAAACCCAAAACATAATTAACCAATAACAAATCCATGCAAGCATATATAAACAACATTAATTTAATGCATTTTTATTTAGTGTTGAGTATGAATAGACTACATAGATTTGCATTTGAAGATAAAACATTCTATCCCCATTTAACCTTAGGCTAAAAGTTCACAGTCAAACTGGCGTCAATCCATCTGATATATCGATGTATTCAATGTAATATGAATACGGCAACACAAAATAGGTTAAGATAAGACATTGACTCTCATCAGATAGGAATATTACATCTATCTAATGAGAAGAACAATAAAAAAACTCCATAGACATGGACTGCGGTCAGTTTGCCAACTTACGATCACATTTCCTAGGCAAGAGGAAGTGTGCAGCATATACAAGCGATTCTGCCCGTAGCAAATCTTGCATTACATCTACTAACTACATCAATATATGCAATACATTGACCCAATTCAACAATGACACTAATAACCTGAGATTACCCTCCCCTAATATAACTTTACAAATCTATACAGACCATTCACACCCAGTTTATCATTGATATATTTTAATTTATCAGAAAACAGAAATCATAATAAAACTTAAAGAACAAAAAACTATATATAAATGGAAATGATTTTACAAAAGAAATACATCAAATAACATTTTAACTACTTTAGTCAGATAGGAAATTCTTATATTTATAAATATTGAAAAGTTTAGTATTTAGAGTTCTTTTGTTTAGAAATGTTCATAAATTATATATTTCTTACTGTTTTGAAAAATGTCCATTTTCTCTGATTTCTTGTAATGGAAGGTATTAATCCCATGAAGTCATAAGGAGATCGGTGTGCAGTTAATTGCTGGTCCTTTATGGTTGATGGTATTCTTCTGGGCCTTGATGTCCTGTGGCTCGCAATATTGGAAAACGATGTTTCATTTTTTTTTGAACAATTGAAGGAATTGAAAGTGTGTCTTTCAATCCCTTCTCCTTCAACACCTATAGTCACATCGTAATAACTAACTAATAATCTCCAAAGTTTTCCTTTTATATTAATTTTAAGGATCCAATGGACATTACGTCATCGTTGATGATCCTTCCATTGATGTCCAATTTCCCAATGGATTTCTCTCATTTGCTATTAGTTTCTATTGTTTTCCTATCTGACCATTGCTTATACATTTAAATGCCCAAAGGCAATTTCACTTTGACTAAATAAAATAATCATTTCCATTTTTCAATAACATTAATGTGTTTTCGAAACTTGAAGATATATTTTTATCTCTAAATCGTTTTGTTGAAAGATTTAGTTTTTCTATTTTTAATAAAGTTTTATTTTAATAATTTTTTTTTATCTGTGTGATTTCATATATATACGAGTTTAAGATGATTTTTTAATTTTCAATTTTTAATTCTTAAAAAAAGAAGTTTTTATTTGCGAACTTTTATTCTTTTCACGTTTAATAATAAAAAAACAATGTAACGTATGTATGTGCCCATTACAATATATATATAAACAAAAAGACTTATACATCCAAAAATAATATTATATTTCAACCAGAGTTGAAAAGTAGAAATAAACACAGACAACAATTTTGTAAATGTTTTTCTATATGTCTGGGAATAAAATGATTTTATAAAGGGGTAAATAATTCTGTATTGAAAATAAAAAAAATATTATAAATTAATCACTTAAAAAGGTCTAATAAATATTTTTTTATTTAATTTCGATTTTAAAATTAAAACCAATAATGTTTTATGATAAAATCCCTATTGATGATTGTAAAAATTTCTATTACCTGTTTTGAAACATTTTAAAGATTTTTGAACAAAATGATACTATTTATTTTGGAGTTTTTTGTTTTTAAATATATTGATAACAATAAATTTTCAGTGTTGCTTTTGATCAGATTAGTGACTTTTTAAAAAATATAAGAAAATACACTATTTTAATTAGTGTCTTATTACCTCAGATGACTATATAAAAAGTCTTGATAAAAAAGTTTAGTTTAGGCAAGTAAAATAATAATATTTTAAGAATCCTTAGACAGAGTTGGTTAGTTTTCCAGAATTACACAAATAGTTGATAAGAAATTATAATGGAAAGCAAAAAAAAAAATGGCAAAAAGGATGGCATATTCATCATGTGCTCTATGGTTCACTATAGAGGGGTTTTGATTCACATAAATTCAGACCCACCTTCTGTGTTCACTTGACTGCTATAAATGTGTTTTAGAAGACAGCTTGCTGCCTGAAGTCTAAGTGGAACCAAATAAATGTAAACAGTTAATTGATTATAACTTTTTTTTCTGATGATATACTAGGACTATACATTTTCTTATGAGACAATACTGGTCAGGCCCCATCAACATAAGTATACTGATTCAACTATATGCAAAGAAGCACAGAGGAATATATATATATATATATATGTGTGTGTGTGTGATATATATATATATATATATATATATATATGTGTGTGTGTGTGAAGCATAATAACTGGTGAATTGTTTAGTAGTTACTTATAATGACCTTTATAATATAACTTAAAGTACAAGTAATAATTTTGCTTGAATGAAATGACTGATTCATAGACACGTCTAAAACTCAAAAATCTTTTAAAATAGAAAAAAGGAAACAAAAGAAGTTTGCCAAAGTATGGTTTTATTTTAAATATCATTATAATTAATTAAGATTAACATGATAAAAAAGAACATGTGTAACCTGTCAAGACTGATTTTATTTTTTTAAAAAAGGAAAGAAAAAAAAATATTAAATCAGTGAAATTTATGTATTTTGAATGAAATTAATTATGAGAGGTTAATAATTTTATTATTTAGATAATTTCAAATATAATACAAATGAATTTCATTTATTGAGTTATGACAATATTAAATAATAAATTAAACTGCACAGATGATATGTATATGTATTTGGTGTAAAACTAGTATAATGTATTTATATCATTTAAAAGTAATATCTTAAGATTTTGATCATTTTTTTAAATTTTACTAAATGTCAATTGAAATATATTCATTTTATATTATAAAATGTGTGAACATATGTAGATGCAGTTTTTTAAACCCATTAAAATGTATGTTAAATGAATGTAATAACTTGAATTTTGTATGTTAATCATGCAAACCACAATGTGAATTGTTTATTTCTTTTGTATATTAATGAAAATAAGAAGACTTTCATGTGTATACCCATATTCTAAAAATCTTAATTTTAATTGTTTATTATTAATAAAGTTGTATTCAACTGTTAAAATTATTCCAGTGATTTAATTCAGGGAAGAGTTTAGAATAGTGAATGTTTGCATCATCTCTTGATCACAGTAACAATAATAGAGCTTATGTTCTCTGTGCTAGATTTGAGCATAATAGTCAGATATATAATGAGGATGTACATTAGTATTTATGGGCATCCAGGGATAATGATGATATTCCCATCAACCATCATCATCATGGTTGGAATAAAAAAATATTATTTAAAATACATGTGCTACACTTATTTTAGTTTAGTCTCTAATATAAATTATGTTTATAGTTGGCCAGTGCATTAATGGTAAGAAGTAAACCAGAGCATTGATAGTGATCTGCATGTTTTAATATCCCAGCATTTATTGTTTTGTTATTGTGATGGATAAGCATTTAATTGTTGCAAACAAATTAAGGTTTAAATAATTGTTCCACATGACACAGGCTAAATAGTTAGGCTGGTCTAGAGTAGACCCATTTTAAATACAGTCAGCAGATTGACAGTTGATTTATTTTGATTGGCAATAATTCATAATGATGAATGATTATTTTTAAGTATTACTAGTACTTATATTGGTTGATGTATGATTGATTATACTTATAGTTATTGTAAGGAGTTAACCTGACTGATCTCAGAGAGCTAGCAAGATGATATCAAGCACTCTATAATATATAACATTACTTATATATTCTGTGATATTAATAATTATTTTAATATATCTTCATTTAATATCATCATAATATCTATTACTTTAATATCTATTATATTTTATATATTTTTAATTTATATTAAATCATGTTATTTGGGAAATTTGTTTACTTGTGGGGAGTGATGATGTTAATTTTCCACCATACCAAGGATAACCAGCCTGATTTACTCTTTCCATTATAATATATGTAAACATTGACAAAATCCAGATGTATAAGATAAACACAATTAGCATACAAACTCAGAAACATCTGGTATATATAATTTAATTTCAATGTGAATATATAAATATAGTGTCCTACAACTTTCGAATTATTATAATTTATTTAGAGAATTAAGTTAGAAACTAAAAATTTTTTAACATTATCCTATAAAAGAATTATATTTAAAATAATTAAAAGGTAATTATTAATAATTGGTAAAATTTAATACAAGTATTGAAATAAAATTTATATTAGTTAATTAAATAAACCTAGGTAGAAAACTTTGTAATATATCCATCATATCCCACTGTTTCACTTATCCATGACTAAAAAAATGTATAATAATAATTAGAAATTATTAATGAACATATTTGAATTTTGCACAATATTTTTCATTGTAAATACCAAGTACTGTCTACAAAAAATATTATATCATAATTCATTACATCACAAGTTTATTGTTTCTATTGTCCATAAAAATAAATATATTTCTTAAATTATAGATAATCTCTTTAATATCTCTCAGGTAGTATATGTTTTCCATTTCTTCATTATCAATTTTAATTACATAAATAATTAAAAATCACATTATAAACTTCATTTTTTCTGAATTTCTTAATATGCATATATACTTTCTTTAATAATATAGTCAACATTACTTCATTAACATTTTTTTTTACTTTTTATTTTATTTTTTTTTTAAATTGCATCCAATTTTTGTCTGAGATTAGTGATTAAAGACACTTATTTATATTATCAGCTTTTATTACATAATAAAATTCAGAGATAAGTAATAAAATTATGATTATAAAAATAATATTTATAATATTTTTTAAAAAAATTACTTAAAATCCAATTCATTCCATGCTTATCAGTCACATTTGTTTTTGTTTTATATTAGATCAAAATCTTCCCTATTAATACAAATAATTTAACAAAATACTTTTTTATTTGAATTTCATTTTTAAATGAAAAAAAAAAATAGTTGAGAGATGACAAAAATATGAAAATAATTTAAAATTCAAAATTACACTTAATAATAAAATTTCACAATAATTTTTTTCACCAGTATTTATGAAAGCAATTCTTGTTAATCTATAAAGGTAGCTTTCGTTTTACGGTAAATTTATTTATGACATGTCTTTTTTAAAAACAAGCACTTTCAAATAAAATAAACTTGTAATCATGTATTATTTAGGCTTAAAAATATGTTGCATGGATATTCTTAAATATGTAAATTTGAAATTTTTCTTTTAGAAACACCAAAATAATAAAGCATATCTATAATATATGGGACCAAATAATTTACCAATTAGTACTGTTGTGTATTTGTATTCTATTATAACAATTCAAGACATTGTGGATTTATTTTAATATTAAAATTTGCATATCAAATCTGTGCAATACTGACATATTCAGATTTTTAAAATTAATATTTTACTTCTAATATTTATTATACAAATGCAAGTAACGAACTAACAATATAAATGACAATAGAATAGTGAAAACAAGCACAAAGCAAGCAGTAATATCATAATAATATTTTAATTTCGTGACAAATTCATAAACATTTCTGGAAAGTGTTAAATTAAGAATGGCCTGTATTTAATAAGTGCTTATATGAGTTTATGTTTAAAACTTTATTGTATAGTATGCCTTTTTATTATTTCATTGATATTTTAATATATGAAATAATTCTTAAAATATTTAACATTTAGACAATTCCAATATCATTAACAATCAACAATTTCAATCTGTTGTCAATGCAACTTTCTTTATTGTTGAAAGGAAGTAATGATTGCTTACAAATACATTTAGCCTTGAACATAATATATGACATTCTGATTCGATGTCTGTATTTCTTCAAAATTATATACATATTATATATATGATTTATATAAGTTCTTGGATGCTAGTTAAAAATAAATTTTACAAAATTCAATTATTAGAAAATGTAATTTCAATTTGCAATAATTGTTTTTAGTTGGTATGTTATTCCATTATAGCATTTTTGAAAATTTATTAATAAAAATACATAGAATAATCCTGTTAATTTTCCATAAGACACACACACACACACACACACACACACATATATATATATATATATATATATATATATATATATATATATATATATATATATATATATATATATGGGGCACTCAGGGTGAATATACCTGGGAAATTTGGGGTGACTTGAGGTGATGGAAAAATCATCATCAACTCCATGAAACAACATTTCAATTAATATTAAATATTTAATTATTTAAGTAAGATATTATTAAAAATGTTAAACTATCAAAAGTAAGATATTAAAATATATATATAAGCAATTTTATATATTAAACAAACCATGAGAGATGAGAACTCTCAAAGATCATTGAAAAATCATCCCAGTTAGATCCAAAGAGATAAGTTAGTAGTATAATTATAAATCTGCCAGCATTATAATAAGTAATACAAAGAAATAACCATTCAGCATCATGAATGATCCATCAAAAAAATCAAAAGTCAATCTGGTGACTGGATTGGAATTGAGTCTTCTGTAGACCATGATGACTATTGAACCTTTGCTAGGTTGGCAATTATTTAAACATTAATTTGGATATACCAACTTAGTGCTAATCCATCAGAATATATAATCACAAAAAACAATAATGTTTGGACATCAAAATGTACTGATCATCATCAGTGCTCTGGAGACTTGTACTGGCCAACTATAAACTTAACTTCCCATAAGTCTAGACTAAAATAAAATTAATGCAGGGGTTTGAAAGAATATTCTTTTATGTGGCATCCATGAATATGACTGATTGTGATTGGATGACTGTAATCACAAAATACACATCCCCATTTATATATTCATCTGTTATACTCAAATCTATCTCAAAGAATATGGTTATATATATATATATATATATATATATATATATATATATATATATATATATATATATATACAAAATAAATGTCCGCTAATATATATATATATATATATATATATATATATATATATATATATATATATATATATGCCTTCTAGTTTTGATTAACATATAATAATAATAATATCACATTTGTGATTTACAAAATTACTATTTAAAATTCAAATGACTTAGTATGGTTTACATGTACATTCAATTAGGATTACTTAAAATCCATTCAGCACACAGGTATAAAATGATCATATTTGATAATAAAATTATTAAAATATATTTCATAGTTAATTCCATTTGAAAATTATACATAGCATTCACACATATATGTGCATCCATGAACATATAGATGAAAGGAAGTAATATTAATTAGTTTCTTTTTTTCATTCAATAAAAAGATTTCATTTTATCTTCTTTTTTAAAATATAAAGACAACTATTTAAAAGGTAAGTCAATTTTTTTTTTTATATTATGTCACTCACAATTAATTAATTACATCTTTAAATTAATCTACAATGATTTTTGAAGTCCACTTTATCTTTTTTCAAAATAAATTGTCCATGAATTAATCATTATCTTTCCATTTGAATTCAATTCAAGCAAAATTGTTTACTTGTTATCTTTTAAACTATATAGATTTTTAAATATCATTTTTACCAAATAAATTATTTAAAATTTTATTATCATTATATATAATGATACTCATCATTACATTTACATTTATCTGTACTTCTTATTTGTGATTTTCTCTTGGTGAGACAGGTATGGTCCAGGATTGTCATTATTATGAAGGTATAATTCAGATATAATATTGGAATTTAATGAGCTCTCTTGCATCTAGGTTTTGATGAGCTTCAGGCTAGCAAACTGTTTTGTTCACATTTAAGGCTTTAGAGACAGAGAAATGGATCTGCCTTCTAAATTACAAACTCTAGTATAGTGAATTGACAGCAACTGGCTCTTTTGCTAAGCAACTCTTTCTGACCAACTATTTACTGCTGACTATAGCAAATTATTTTTACTGCCCACTGTTTTTCAATAATTTTAAAGCCAAATTTTGTAGCTGGTCTTCTGGCCACTGCTTCTCAAAATATTAAAATCAGACTGAACTTTTTAAAAACTGCTACCCAGACATTGCTGCTGGCCAATATGGCCATCATCATCTCAAAATATTAAAGCCAGACTGAAATAATATTTTATTCAACCCTTTTATAGACTTGGACTGTGGTGACAACAAAACTAATTTAAAAACTGTGTTTTTTACTTTATCTCTCTTGAATGGAAACAATATTAATTTCTCCAAAAGCACTTTTAATTAAAAAGCTACATTTGGAAATTATGTCAAAAAAGTTTAAAAAATAGATAATATAAATGTAAACAAGCATTAATTACAAGAAGCAAATGTCATCAACTCAAATCCCATGAATTGCAAATTTTAATATTAGCAGCTTGTCTGTTAATTATATTGATTTTATTTTCATTTACTAAAATTACCTCCTTAATTTTTCTTTTATTATGGTTTTTCTCTTCATAAAGAATATTAATTCTTTCAAGATCAAACTTAAATTTATATCTACATGTACTTTCATTGCCAAAAAAACTGAAGCAGTCATTATATACTTATTATTTTTGCTTTCACACACTTGTATAACAATTCATGCACCTTTAATATTTCTTTAATATGGCACCTTGATTCACTTATATATGATAACATACATCCACAAAAAATTGATATACAACATTATGTTTCTGTGTGAAAGTTATGGCATTTTTAGAATTATTCACTAATTTATTAATGTTATTTGTAACATAGAATGAACATTAAACACATCCTTAAATATCCTTAAAAACTTTCACTTTAGTATTAGAAATATATGTAATAGATTGATAATAAAAAGTGGATATCTCTTATCAATCTATTCAATATATTTCAAATGCTCAAGTGAAACTTTTTAAGAATATATATATATATATATATATATATATATATATATATATAAACATTAAACATATCATTATATATATATATATATATATATATATATATATAATGATGTGTTTAATGTTTTATTTTATGTTACAAATAATGATAATAAGTTAATGAATAATTCTAAAAAATGTTATACATTTCAAAAAAATATATAATGTTGTTTATCAATTTTTTGTAGATGTATTATCATATATAGGTCAATTGAAGTGCAAAATCAGAAAAAGACTAAGGAAGCATAAATTGTTATACAAGCCTGTAAAAAATAAAAATAATAATGATTTAATAAATGCTTCAGTTTACTTGGGTCATGAAAAAGATATTACAGGTGTAAAAGATTCTTCATGAAGAGAGAAACCACAATAAAAGAAAATTAAAGAGACAAATTTAATAAAATAAAAATTAACACATTTGAATGTCAGACAGCAGAGAAACATATTTTGGCTTATTCATCCTCTGGTGAATTTCTTCATAAGTATTATACATTAAAATGCATTTAAATGGTATATTTTATTATAATAAATTTTTTGTCTCAAATTTCTCTGAAAAAAGCATGAAATTCAAATTTTCCACTCTATCAATAGACATATGCCATCCCTTGACATGTTCAGAAAATTATCTGTTGCCACGGCTGCAAAACATTTGGCATTTTATGACATTGTAGTTTCCAATAATGCAAAACAGGTTTATTTGTGAATTTATTATGGTTTTACTTTTTTTTTTTAAAATAATTTGCACTATATTTATTAGATATCAAGAAATATAAATTATTAATAACTTATTTTGACTTAAAATACTTTATTTTAAAAATATATTATTATATTAGCAGCAAATATACCCTGAAGCAAAGTAGAAAATTTTAGCTCTGATGTAAAAAATCTACTAGACATTTAAAAGTAAGAAAATCACAATTTTGCAATAAATATTAAAAAAAAATTATACTTTTAAAGCATAATTCATTATATATAAAAGAAATAAATAATTGTCCATTAATGTTTTTAAAAATAACCAGAAATAAAGTAGATTTTGTTGATTTTGGAAACTGAAAATAATCTTTCTAGAAACGATGATATGTAAAGTCTTTGTTTTGTTTGTGATCTCATTTTTTTAATATTTATAGAACCAAAATATAAACATTTAAAATTTATTTCAGTAGTAAACAAAAATATCTATTGAATGAAGTCAATTTTATTATTTTCTGATATGTAATAATCATTTTATCAAATATTTTACATTGATGTGTGAGACAAAAAAATGTCAGAAAATCTACTGATGGAGATGGTTAATAGACAAACTGCTAACATTAAAATTCAAGATTCATGAGATTTGAGATAATAACATTTGCTTCCATTATGTTTTCTTAATTTAGGAATTAACAGAAAGTATTTCTGCTGATTGAAAAACTGTATATTATCGTTAATTACAATATATTTATTATTTTATTGTTATTACATTATTTAATTAATGGATATTTTAATTGTATATTAATTTTAATATTCTCATGGATAAATGATGAATTTATATTTTTATTTCTGGGAGCCTCTGTGTAATAAAAATATAATAACTAACTAGCTTACCTTTCAGTACAATAACAATAACTTTTCTCAGAGTTTTTTCTTTCTCAAACCATAAGAATGTGTGTGGCGAGATTTAAAATCTTTTTTTTCTTTTGTTATTTTCTCCTCATTCTCAAATTTTATTGGTTTAGAAGTTTTAAAAAAATATTTTATACTGTAATAGCTTTTTCCAAATATTGTTTATTTCATTTAATTCACACTTTTTATTTATGCTACTAGGCATTTCAGAAATGTGTATAGCTTCCCTTATCTGTCTCTGGTAAATATTTTTCAGTTATTGCCAGAATATATGTTTTATTAAAATTGATGTCATGGTTAGTTAATTTAATGTATGAATAAATGGCAGATGAATTAGATTTTTTATAACTAATAAAATGTGTTCTTCTTATGTTTATTCTACAATTGCTAAACACTATAAATGTAAAGAAACTCCACGTGGAATTTCATATAAACCATGGCATTCCAAAGGAGTTTTATAGTTAGGGGAGGAAAATATTTCATATTTTTTTTAATTTAGTATAAATTGTGTATATATTATTTTACTTTAAAACATTATCAATTTTATCAGTTATTCATTTTATATATGGCAGAACAGTCTTAATGTTTTAAGTATCAAAATCATTTTTTCTTATTATATAAAAAAATTCTATTAATAATCCTGTGAACAAAACCATTACGAAGAAGCATTTTTAGTAGGATACATATCTCGGTGAAAATGGCTGTCATCAGAAAGTCTCTTTGTTCTATCTAACAATTATTTTACTTTGAAACTAATGGTGATGAGAAGAAAAATGTATACATCTCCCAGTATACTATGGGATAATGAACCACTCTTCCATATTTCAATTGTAACATATACAAATGGAAGTTGGTTTTTTTCTTCTTTTATAATAAATATTTTGTTGTTTTAAAAAGAATTAAAGAAAATTAAAAATTCATCAAGAGCATGCTTATCATGAGACCATATAACAAAGATGTCATCAACCTATCTCAGCAATACATATCGTTTTGTAACTGCCAACAAAATTATCTTTTTCAAGTTCTACATAAAAATAGAAACCAATACTAGAGAAATTGGTGAACATATGATGTTTGTTTATCCATAACACTATTAAAAATAATAAATGTGTTTAATAAACAATGTTCAATTAAATTCATAACAAAATAAGACAATTTAATATTTTTCAAATCTTCACTAGCTTTCTTTAAAGATACACTAGTAAAAAAGTGAAACAATATCAAAACTTATCATAATATCATTTTTACTTAGTTTAATATCCCGGATAATCTTAATAAAATAATTTGCATCTTTAACATAAGATGACATTTTTGTTAAACTTAGCTGTAGAGAAGAAGATAGAAAACGAGCTAGTGTCTGTGTTGGTGAATCACCTGTACTTATATTCGGTCTGGATGGAAAATCTGTTTTATGGATTTTTGGCAAACCATATAACTTTGGCTAAAAAGAAGATTTTTGCTAGGTGCAAGATCTTAATTTTTAAAATCTAAATGAGTAGCATAAATTAATGCTTTCATTTTTTATTCAAGATATGCCATAGGTTCTCTGTAATCCTTTCATAAATATTATCATTTAAAAAAATTATATATTTTTGTTATAAGAAATAGTATGCAAAATTACTGTAGTATATAACCTTATCTGCTGGAAGAATAGTAATCGATTTATCAATTTTTAATTTCAACAAAATTTTTATTTTATCAACAGGCAAATTATTTTAGTTGCTTTTGCTTTGTTTACAATATCATATATTATTCCTCCCATTATGTCTGTCTCTGAACAATATATTTTTAAGAAAGTATTTTTCATAAAAAAATAATATCCTCAAACACTAATTTTGATGTTGAAATAGCAAAATTAAAACCCTTATTAAGAACTTTTAATTCACTATACAATATTTTCTGTTTTGATAATTTTTTGAAAGTTGTATGTTTATTTTTCCAGACAAAAACAATGTTAACGTTTCCTGTTTCTTTTTGTTCTAGCAATTTGTTGAATTTAGTTTTTTCCTTCGACATTTATATTCCTTTTCTTTAGTGGATTCTAAAATCAGAGACCTTATCACAAATTGAGAATATTGGATGAATATTATTATTTAATGAAAGGCAGAGTTATAACAATTTTTTATCTAAGGAATAAAACCTTGTCCTTTTATTTTTTATAAAATTGGTTAAAATATTAAGACATGTTTATTTAGAATTTACAACAGTTAGAAAATAGTCCATATTTTTATAATTAATTAAAAATTGTCACAGACAGACATTTTTCTTCACACACAGCCTTTCAAAATGCCTCCATTCTGTAAAGAAATATTTCCTGTACAGTTTAATAATGTTAATTCTAATATTCTCACAGATAAATGATGAATTCATTGTATCATTTCCAGAAGCTTTTTATAATAAAAATATAATAGCTAAATAGCTGATGTTTCAGCATGATAACAAGCATTTTTCTCAGAGCTTTTCTTTTTCAAATCATAAAAATGAGCATGATGAGCTTTATATATAAAAGTAACTGATAAAATCATAAGAATGTGTTTGGTAAAATTTATATATAAAAGAAATAAGTGATAAAATTGATAAAGTTTTAAATAAAATTAATATCCACTTCATTTATACTGCATTTAAAAAAATAATGATGTTATTTCCATACACCAAATATAAAATACCATTGGAGTGTCATGGTGTACATACAGATCCATGTGTAGTTTGTTCATATTTATACATTGGACAGACTAATCATAGAATAATCATAAGACAGGAAGAAACAGTAAACTCACATGAACACCATTTCTTATGCTTGCTCATAAATGTTATTATAACAGGCAAAAACTCTCCATAGAGTAATGTCACTCAGTGCAAGCTAGACTAATTAATGGATGCCAGGAGGTTGGTGCATAAAATCCCTATCTAGATGTCTACTGATCCAATATCCCCAGGCTAGTTTCTAGCTTGTGGCTTTCATCAGTGAGGAGCCTTGGTTTTGATGAAAGCCTCAAGCTATAAACAAGTTTGGGAATACTAAATGAGTAGGCCCTAGATAGGGGTTTTATTCACATGCCTTCTGGCATCCATTGATTAGTCTGGCTTGAAATGAGTGGCACTACTCTATGGGGTATTTGCCTGTTTCAAGAAAGGAGAAACATATTTTGGCAGTTAGAGAAAAATCCAATTCATCAGCCATTTATTCACACATTAAATTAACAATCATGACATCAATTTTAATAAAACACATATTCTGGCAAAAATTGAACAATATGGCCAGAAGCTGCTAAAGGAAGTGATTAAAAGGCCTAAGAACATAAATGAAAAATGTGAATTAAAGAAAATTTACAATAATTGGAAAAAGCTATTGGAGAATAAAATATTTTTTGAAACTTCTCAACCAACAGAATTTAAAAATGAGGAGAAAATAACAAAGTAAAAAAATAACAACTTTAAATCCCACCACACTCATTATATGATTTGAAAAAAAAAGAAACTTTGAGAAAAGTTTTTGTTATTGTACTGAAATATCAACTATTTAGGTATTATATTTTTCTTTCATAGAAGTCCCTGGAAGTAATGCTATGAAGTCATCATTTATCCATGAGAATATTAGAATTAACATAATTACTGTTTACAGGGGAAAATGTTTATAGAATGGAAATATTTTGAAAGAATGTGTGAGAAGAAATAGAAATATGTTTGTGGTCCTCAATTTTTAATTAATTGAAAAAGAAATGGATTGTTTGGTAACTGTTGTAAAGTATCCTTTCATATGATGATAAAAAAATTGATACAATTTTAAATAAGGCAAGTCTTGATAATTTACTGCTTTTACTAAAAATACAAGGAAAATGTTATAATATGATGTTACAACTCATCTTTTCATTCAGTAATACTATTTATCCAATACTGTGATTAATTAGTGATAAAATCACAGATTTTAGACTCACTAAACAAACAAAAAAACAATTTAAATGTCGAAGGTGACAAAATTAACTTCAACAAATTGTTAAAAAAGAATCAGGAAAAGCAAACATTGTTTTGTCTGGAAAAATAAATGTACAAGCTGTCAAAAATTTATCAGATCGGAAATTATTGGACAGTAAACAGAAAGTTCTTGATAAAGTTTTTAATTTTCCTCTTTTACCATCAAAATTATTATTTGAGGATATTATTTGTTTTGTAGAAAATACTTCATCAAATATACCCTTTATGGAGGTAGATATAATGAGAGATAGAATAGAAAATATTCCAAATAAAGCAACATCACCTAAAAGTGATTAGCCTGTTGATGAAAGAAACACTTTGTTTAAATTTAAAAATGATAAATTGATTACTATTCTTCCAGCAGATAATGATAATACTACAGTAATAGTGAATACTAGAGATTATTACAAAAATACATAACTTATTGCCTGATAAGTTTTATAAAAATATGTAGAGATCCCATGACATATCATGGCAAGGAAACAAAAATATTATTTTATGCTTTTGATTTAGATTTGAAAACTAAGGTCTTCTTTACAGCAAGAAAAACATCTTTTTATCCAAAGTTATAGGGTGGCAAAAATTCACAAACCAGAGATTTCATTGAAACCGATTGTAAGTGCAGTTGGTACACCAACACAGACACTAGCTTATTTCTTTTTTTTTTTGTGTGACCACATTTAACAGAAATGTTATCAGGATGCAAATCATTTTTTTTAGCTTATTTGTGATAGTAAATTAAAAATGACATTTTGGTAAGTTTTAATATTGTTTCAGTTTTACTAGTGTACCTGGGAAGGAAGTTATAGTTTTGAAAAATATTAAATCGCCTGATTTTGTTATGGGTTGAATGAACATTTCTTATTAAATATTTTTATTGTTTTTGATTGTCAGATGTATAAACAAACATCAGGTTTAAGTATGTGTTCGCCAATTTCACCAGCATTGGCTTCTATTTTTATGAAGAATTTGGAAAAGAAAACATTGATATCAGCAGTTAAAAAACATTTGTATGGTTAAAATATGTTGATGATACCTTTGTTATCTAGCCTTATGTTAAGAGTGATCTTGATGAGTTTTTAATTTTATTCATTCCTTTTCACAACAACATCAAATTTACTATGAAAATAGAAATTAATAACCAACTTCAATTATTAGATGGTTTAATTGAAAGGAAGGATTGTTCTTAATCCCATAGTATATATAGAAAGCAAAACAAAATCAGAAAAACGATTTTGATGCTTCAAAATGCAATACTGTTCTGCCATATACAAAGGCAGTAATTGAACAAATTGGTAATGTTTTAAAAAAAATATCAACACAGTTTATAATGCATTTAAAGAATAATGAAATATACTATACCCTTCAGATAAAATTTATTTGGAGGGTCATTGTGTATATAAAATTTCATGTGGACTTTGTTTACATTCATACCTTGGACAGATCAATGATAGAATAAACACAAGAAAGGAATAACACATTTTGGCAGCTAGAAAATATCTAATTCATCAGCCATTTATTCACATATTAAATTAACTTATCAAAACATTAATTTTAATAAACACATTTTTGACAATAATTGAATAATATGACCAGAGACTGGAAAGGGAAGTTATAGGCACTTTTAAAAGGCATAAGAGCCTAAATGAAAAGTGTGAATTAAAGAAAAGTAACAATATTTGAAAAAAGCTATTAAAGGATAAAATATTTTTAAAACTTCTCAAGCAAGAGAATTTGAGAATGAGGAGAAAATAACTAAGAAAAAATAAATATCACCACACACATTCTTATGATTTGAGAAAGAAGCAGTTCTGATGAAAGTACATATTATTTTGCTGAAATGTCAGCTATTTAGCTATTATATTTTTATTATATGGATTCCCGAAAATAATACTATGAATTCATATATATATAAATAATGTTTGTTACATTTAAGCATTCCAATTATTAAAGCAAACATTTATTTTGAATCTAAATGTGAAAACTGAAAATAAGACTGCAAAGGGTTAAAATGATTGCATAAATGGATATACAATTTAAATTACTAACGAAGAAAAGCAACTTTTTATCATCTTCCAATAAAGTTATTAAGTTAATAGATAAATTATTTTTCATTTATGGAAGAAAGATTTAAAATATAAAAAAATCAAAGTACATATTTAATAGCAATCAAAAGAATGTGTTAAAATTAAAGAATCATTAAATCATTTGTATAAGAATTAAAATATTACTTTGTATATTAAGTTGATAAAACGATTCATAATTCAAGATCACTTCAGTTGTACTAAATTGCAGGAAATTATTAACTTAAAATTATTAAAATTATCATAAAATGTCAATTATTTAAAGTAAATAAATTTATTTTGTTACAAAAGAGTATAATACATTAAAATAACAAGATCATTATACGAATAATAAATTTAACAGAAACACTTAAACTGTTTTAAAACAAACAGAGATAACGAATTAATTTCTTTATATCAAGAATAGAGATGTTTTCATACATTTTTCATATGTAAGAGTTAATATATTTCATTCAATAATCTTGTAATGATATTTTTATCATTCAAAGAGATTTCATTAGAAATAGCAAAAGAAATGTTCGACCCTATAAAAAAGCAGAAACATTTAAAGTGTGTAAGTTATTTTACACTTTCTACCTTAAAAATCATGAGAAATTAAGATATCTGAGAAAGTCGCAGAATGTCATACTAAGTTTTCTGTCTGTTGTATGTTTCTATCAACCACCTATGTGATATAAATTAATGTGAATACTTTTTGATTGCTTGTATGCCTAAAACATTTAATTGTGAAATTGATCTATAATGACAGACAAAAAGAGAACGTTTAAGTAAGCATATTGCAAAACTCTAGATTTGAAATAAGAAAAGACATAGATAGTCAACCAAGAATCAAACTATATTAAGCAGTATAATTAAGAAATATATATATATATGTGTGTGTGTAAATCTTATGGAATAAAATATTTTTTCATGCATGCGCTATTGGATATTGATGAGTGAGTGTGTGTAAATTTAATATATCAAACCAATAGTGCATATGTGAAGATTATTTTCTGTCCATAAGATTTACATAAATATTTATATATGTAAATCATGAGAGAGGAAAACCAATCTCTCCGACATGTGCTATCGGTAAAGAGTATTCTGATTTAATACCATTAGCAATAGCTAGTTATAAAGATATATAACATCTAAATTTTAAAGTGAGTGTTTTATTATTAGATTTTTTTAAAAAATCAAAAGAATATATATATATATATATGTGTGTGTGTGTGTAATTATATAACTGAATATTTATAAATACAGTAACTAAATAATTAAAAAAAATTATCCACTTAGGAGTGCTTTCGATTTTCCCAGTAATCTGTGTCAACTAAAGCTTTGAAATGCTAACTTTTCCACAATTCTGTGATCTTAACGTTTGATGTTTGCCTGTTAATTAAGTTGTGTTTATATCTGTATATTAGCATAGGTGTGGCAGCAAATATATAGAGGAATCTAGATGGACCTTGAAAAAAAGAACTAAAGAACACTTGCTATTATTAAAACGTGTTCAGAAATCGACACAAAATTGCATAGTAGATAATAATATTTCAGCATCTGTTTTTTATGACCATAATAAATCATGTTATTATGGTTTTGACCTCAATTTTAACAGTGTAAAAATACTGAAAATTGAAAAAAATAACAATAAAAAAAATAAAAGAGGCTATGCTAATATACAAATATAAACACGACTTAATTAACAGGCAAGCAGCAATTGTTAAGATCACGGAATTGTGGTAAAGTTAGCATTTCAAAGCTTTAGTTGACACAGATTACTGGGATAATCGAAAGCGCTCCTGTGTGGATAAATTTTTTTAATTATTTAGTTATTGTGTTTACAAATATTAAGTTATATAATTACATATATTGCTTTAAAAATACAGATATCGAATCATAATATATATAAGTAATTTTGAATGTAAAACGTCGTATTATTTCTTCAGCATATAATTTTTTAAATTTTTTGTTTGTTTTCATCTATTCAATTTTATTGTAAAATGATAATTATTACAATCTAATAAAGACAATTTAATTTGATGTATATAATCAAGGTGCATAAAATAGTACGTTTGTTTTTGTTCCTGATTTTAGAGGAGTTAATATTTAACTTGATGTATATTGTTTTATTTTATAATGATGATCATATGTATAGGATAATTTTGTTAATTGTTTATTTGTAATGACAATTATTTATTAATATTAGCTAATATTCAGGAATTATGTCTTTCCATATATCTTACATAAAGAGATAGCATATTCTGGCCACTATGTATTGCTGTGAATGAAAAAGGGTGAAGGTTAAAAAATAAATCTTATGTGAAACTACACTATTCAGAACACTAGATCATGAGTGCATATGCAAATATTAAAGTTATTAATTAATCTATAAAGAAGCTCATTGTTATGATACAATTGTTTTTAGCCATATCTAAAATAATGCCTTAGCATGTGAATATAAATAAATATATACTTATAATTTGTGTATCTCTGCCATATGTTATATAAAGTGATGTTTTAGCATAAAGATTTAATTATCATCAGCATTACTTATCAATGCCACAGTTTTATATAAACCAATAACACAATTGTTGCTTCAAGTGTTGTTAAAGTTATATTATGGAGTATTTATTTTATTCAATCACTATCACTTCTTCCATTATGTTACATAAATTAAGGACCCAACATGTAAATACAATCAGCAGTTATAGCTATCATTTAATTATATCATAATTTATTACACAAAATAATGATTAACATGGCAGCAGATAAATTACTTAAGTTCATTTAACTCAAATTGTTTTTAAAATTTTAGTGAGTGTTCTCATGGAATGAATCACTTGTTTTTAATATCTGCTGATAAATTAAAAAAAACTTGTATTAATTAACATATACAATATGAATTCACAGGTCTGTGCACATAGCGGATTGGGAAAATAATTAAGAAAATAAATAAGACTAGAAGGAATATACAAATAAATTCAAACAGACATTTTGAAGAGTATATTTAGAAAGAATAGGATGGTCAAGAATTATCTACAGATAATAACAGTGATTCAGTATATGGAAGAAATGTATGTATGTACAGTTATTGAAACAAAAACTAAATAAACTATTATCAGATCTAAATGATAAGTAGATCAATAGTGATGAAAATAAAAAATAAACAGCAATTATAAAAAAAATGTGGAGAACTAAGAATCAATAGCAAGAGTAAAAAAGTGAAAGTTAAAATAGAAATATATAACTTCCAAATATTCATAAAATAAATATAAAAAGATTCAGGAAGTCAAGCAGAAGATAAATTTAAAAACTTTAGATAAGTGAAGAAAAGAAATCAATAAAGTTATTCTAGACATTAAAATGTGATTAAGAGCAAGGTAAGTCCAATAGTGAACGAATGGCTCAAAATATAAATGAAATAAATCAGAGTTGTGAACAAAATTAGGTAATAATTAAAAAATGGTTCAAAATATAAAAGAAATAAATTAAAAAATATAAGCACTGAACAAAAGCAAAACTAGTCTTGTATTTTTAATGGCAGTGTCTTCAATGGCATTAAGTACATGATTTCAAAAGTAGTAAGATAAAAAAAAATAAAGAGATGAGTAAAAAAAAAAATAAAAGGTAACCTTTTTAAAGAAATAAAATAAAAGTTTCTTGAAAATTAGCAAGACAGAAAGGCATAGAATATTATACATTAAATTAAAAAGTTAAATATAAAAAAGAATAAATCAAGAGACTAAAAGATTAAATAAAGATAAACTAAAAATAATGGAAAAAAATATTTCACAAAAATAAATAAATTATGAAAAGTTTAAATAAAACCCCTCAAATAACTTGAGAATGTATAGATTATATAGAAATGGATATTATAAAAATTAGAGAAAGGATGAAATGAAAATGTACAAAAGAAAATAATATAAAATCAACATGTGAAAAAATAAGGTAAAATTATCAAGATAATATATAAACCCAAATATAAAGTATAAGAACAGAACAAAAATCAGTAATCAATTATTACAAATTTTAAAAAATAGTAGATCAAACATAATCAACTTTAAATGACTATGCTGTTATTTTATAAAGAATTAATCAAAAGGATTAATTAAATAAAGACAGAATAAATATTAAAGTTGTAACAAGTAGTTAAAGCAGTAAAAAATTGAAATGGAAATATAAAATTAAAGTGGATATAACTTGGATATAAGTGCTATAGTAATTATAACCATTTCATACTTTTATGCTCTGAGAATTACTATTCTCATATTTTATTATATTATTGCTAATGTCCACTAGTTACAATAATTTTAATATTTAACATTCCATTCATATGTGCATTGTTACTTTCACCTAAGATTTTCATATGCTATTAATTTTCTGAATTAATTTTTCATAGTCATTTGACTTAAAATTGCATTTTTGGTTCAAACATTGATTATTGTTTATTGTGATAAAAATTTCTTGAATATGTCTTTAGTTAAATATAGTGATGTTTGTATCTTGTTATTGTTGGTATAGTATTGCATGGCCTTACAAAATAAGGCCCTGTTGTATTTATTATTGTGCTTGATGGAGAGGATAAATCCCTCATCCTTATTATGCTGTTCCATGAGATGATAGTTCTTATTTATAATGATTATTATCACATATTTATAAGATACCTAGATCCCTGGAGATGATTATATATATATATATATATATATATATATATATATATATATATATATATATATATATATATATATATATATATATATATATATATATATATATCTTGTGCTATGTATTTCCATATTCTTCCTGATGCACTGTGATAAAGTCCAGGCATTCTGTTTTCTTCCTCAGAAATAGGTATTTTGGAAGCAACCACAGTTTTGCTATGTTGTTAAGCTCTCCAGAGCATATTGTTAGCCTTTCACTCATGATATGCTTAAAGCTAATTTTACAACATGATAGGTGAGATTGTTTGTGTTTTTGGTATGTAATGACAAGATAAGTTAGTTTGAAGGACTTAGTTTTTTCAAGTTGCACTTAGTTATTTTAGTGCTTATAGGTATAACAATGATGCTGTTATGATAATCAACAACCAACAATTAATACTTTTAAATATGTAGATTGTAAGCTTATGGCCAGTAAGTGCAATCCACGCATGCTATGTAATCAATGTATCCATCCAGAGTTTTCACCAATGGATATGTAAGACTTTTAAATTTTAGGGTAATTTATATTATGTCGACAGTAACTTCTTATGTTTAAGTGTGCAAATGATTTCTGTTGAGTCGCCCATACATGTTACTTATTCAGTCATTTATTAGTTTATAATTCTAAGCAACAGGAGTACAATTATTTATAATTTGGGATTTATTCTGGATATTCCAGCCATTGCTTAAATGTGTTTGAATTATTATATCAAGTATTTGTGTATTATTTTATTAATCCTGATTACTAAATTTATAATGTTATTGTAAAATAAATAAAGTGAAATTGTATTTTATTGAGCTAATACTAATTCAATATGAAGCATATATATTTAGGATATTCAAAAGTATTTAGGGAATATTTATTTGAATGGAGTTGTATAAAAATTGGCCAGTGTTCACTCTCTACTTTTAATACATTATTAAATAGGATGATTTATGTAAATTCAATTATTTTCCCAAAAAAAAAAACTTTGGTAGTTTATTTGTAAGAACAAAGGAGTTGTTCACAAACTGTTAGTCAAAAGTCCTAATTGTAACAGCACTATCTTGGCAATATTTCCTAACTTATGTAAATATTTTTTTGTTTTATTTTGTCATAATTATTAAGAAACCTATTTATTATTTATTTAAAATAAATTTAGTTTTTGTTTACTTTTTTATATGCTATTGCCTTGGATTCACAAGAACATTTTTTATTTACATTAAATTAAATCTATACAGAATATTTTCATATTTATAGAAAAACCTTCATGCATATAATTGTGATTCCCGGATTAAATCACATTAACAGACAATCATGTATTTACAGTTACTCACTATGATATTTTATTTTAAGAATTATTTATAACTATGTCATCTTCTAAGATAGACGAGTATGTAAGACAAAATGAAGACTGCTTGATATTTTGAAGATTGTTAATGATATTTCAGACTGCACACTATCTTATTATATTTAGTTAAGGTCCATTTGCATTTAATTTTATATGAATGTTGTCTGTGAGAAGGTGGAAGGATATAAAAAGCACCCTTGTATTTCTTCAATATTCAGTGATGTACTGGGTAATAGGCCATAATTAGTTTAAATTTTGAATATTTTGATTATATAATTAAATATTTGAATAAATATCATTTCTGTGATTTTAAAAACATATAGTTATCTTATAGTAGGAATAAGTCACTACTGGTGTCATGCTTGCCTCCCACAGTGAGACAGGATATCACTCACTCATTTATTTATCCATTCAGTCACTTATTAGACAATGTCATATATTAGCATCTTTCACAAGAGTTCCAGTAACACCCCTGAGATCGTTTACTCTTGTTAGTCTTTTAGTGAAGTATCACATTATGTTTGTGTATAGCATAATATTAAACCTTGTCATTGTGAAATAAGTATTTATTTATTATTTGTACCATAAGAAAAGTACATTTAAAGTAGATTACTTTAATTAAATTGAGACAGGTTTTGTTACTTAGAAATAATGACAAGAATAATATTTATGTTCAAATAAGAGATAAGTAGATCTATTATTAGTGAAACATTCCTTAAATTAAAAAAATGTTTCATTCAGAGAATATGATCTGATGAGATACTGACTCTAACAACTATTTAGAAAGAGTAAAAGTGTACTCTATATCATTTATTTTAAATTATTTATCATGTTATAATAATTATTTGCATTATAATTAGATTTTGGTTTTATTTGATTGTATATTTTTGTAGTATCATTCATCTTTAAAATTTATTGTACCCCCACTGAATTTAATCATTAATAACTCTCTAGAATACATAAATAATTTTCATTTGCATTACAATATGTATGAATTTGAATGACTCAAATGGACAAACTGATGTTATAAGCAATCCAGTACCTTCTGAGGAAGATGATGTGTCTCTAGAGCATATACAGTAACCTTCTCTACTTAAATATACTGAGGGGTGAATTTGGGAGCCACTATAGATTTTAGTTTCTAGAAGTCCAATATATGATGTTTGTGATATTTATCCATTGTTGTAGCTGATGTATTTTTATGATTGAGTTAAGACCTCTGATATTAAATACTATTATTTTTAACTTCATTAGTTAGATTGGTGGTGAGTTAGTTTCAAAAAGTGTTGAAGTCTGCATGAAGTTTTGTGTATTTTGTAAAGCTTAGTGAGTGTTTATCAATGGATTTATTACCATCAAGCTCTATGTTTATGATGCCCTCTGCCAAATGTTCAATTATTTCTATTAGAGTACAGTTTCAGTCTGTTTTGGCCTTTTAGATTTATTTTTTCTGGATGAACAGGCTTTTTGACTTCTATTGATGTTGCTTCTATGGAAAGGAGGTATGGAGATAGTGATCCAGAATGCCTGTAGACATTTTGTTTATAATTACATGTGGTGTGCTTGTTTTTGTACAGCTATATGTGTCAGTAGATATGTCTGGATTTGTGTCTGTAATATTATTATCTGATATGCCTGGTGTTTGTAATACTTCAAGTAAGATTTGCATTTGATTTTGATCCATTTGATATCAATGATTTCATTTACTTTATTTGAATCATTTATTGTAGCATCAAGTATATTTGTATTTTCTTCTGCATGGCTGTTTTCAGAAGTTTCATTTGTACTATGATTGTTTTTTTGTTTTTGATTGCTTGATTGCTAGTGGTAGTCTATGGATTGTTGTTATCTTCATGTTGGCATTGGATGTGTTGATTATTTGCTGCCAGAGTCTGTACAAGTTGGCTATCTATCCACTGGGTGGCTAGGTGATCATGCTTCCCATATGCATAATATTGTGGTTTTAAAATTCTTATATTTAGGCACAGCATAGCCTCCTGATCTGCAATCTCTGTTGATGTCATTCTGAATGTATGTCTTTGTGTAATTTTAACTTAAATTCATAACTATTGCTATATATTGGTATTGGTGTATCTTTGATGTATATTAGTTGAAATGCTATTACTTTACCAAATGGGTCCATTATTTTTTTGAAAATCTTGTCTTGTGTATCCAAAGTATGTATTATTTTATTATTCCTGTAATGTGATTTTGATTATCTTGATCAACTATTACAATTTCAGAATTGCCAAATGTTTTGATTTGTTTCTGAAATCATGTTTTAGTCTAATATCAAAAAACTTGATAGCAAAGTATGTGGGATTTGGGTGATCCACGATTTTTATGATTATCTTCCACAGTTCTCTTTCTGGTATTGCTTGATATAATAATGAGTGTGGGAAATGATACAGTGATATATTTGCATCTGTGGTGGATATTAATATTAAATGCAGGGGAAATTCTTTTGAATTATGTATATAGTTCCCTTGGGATTGTGTTATTAAAATGTTCATTTATTGTTTCTAGTGCACCATCAGTCATACTATTTTCAATAACTGTTCAAATTTAATAATATTATATTAAGCCAATAGACAATGCCATGGAACACAATAACAATATTCAGCACTTTAAATATTGTTTATAAAGTTTTTTTTTAGAAGTAACAGGTGAATTCTTTTCAAAATTAATGAAAAATAGTTTAAAAGTGTTAGTAATTAATTTAAAAATTATTTTTTTTATAATAAGATTTGAATATAATAAATAAATAAATTGAAATATTAAAATTAATAAAAAATCATAAAATCCAGAAATACATTTTGCAAAAATCTACTGTTGCAAAAATTTGCAAGACAACAAGTCACTTCCTGAAGTGTACATATATTGTTGATAATAGCTTCACATATTGCTGAAAAAACTTATATTATGAATGAGGACAATTACAAAAACTTAATAAATTAATATATTTAGTACAGCATAATTTTACTTACATGATATGTACTAAAGAAAGATAAGATGTCTAGAGTAAGTCACATGATACAAATTGATTTGTTGATTGACATTTTTTTAATTAATTTATGAGATCCAGGTTAGCTGAAATATCACAATATTTTAAATCTAAAAATAGATCAAATTACATATAGAAAATTTTAAAATAATTTGTCTAGACAGAATAATTAAGTATTACATCACCTTTTAAAATCAATTATTATTTAAAATAAATTGTTATATATAAAAATATTAAAACCATTACAGTAATAAAAAATACTTTGTTTAAATATATTTTGTTTTCTTTTAAATTCTCAGAACATTATTGAAATTACACTCTATTTTTTTTTAAATATATAAACATTTAAAATATTATATACTTAAGTTAACTCTGACCATTAATTTTGCAACCAGAAAATAATTTTAAATAAATAAAAACTTTCATCCATGCACTCCACACATAGTAATAGTTAATGACTTATCTATGAATAATAATTTAAACGCATTAGTTAATGATTTGTTTAAAAGATAACAAGATTTTTAATTATCTAAATTATAAAATTCTCTAAAATTAACCAAGATTTTAATACTACCAAATTAACATATATAACTGCACTTTTACCTAAATGGTTAATGAATTAGTGACAGTACTAAAAATTAAATCATATAGTTTATTTAAAACTAGCTTAAATATTTACAACCTTTCTAAATTGTAAACCCATTTTAAAGCTCATTTGTGATATTTTGATGCAATAAAAAGATACAATAATTAAGCTGACCCTATTTTCATTTTACTTTTCTAATATATGAAAAATTAAATTATACTTTAAATAAGTAATAATTTATGATTAACCACTTATAATTACAAAGAATTTAAATTAATAAGTTTAAAAAATATTGAAATAGACTAATGCAAGACTGTTTAAAGGTATTAATTTCTTATAGTAGCAATAATAAAATGATTAAATAAATCACAGATATACTTTAACTATTATTGTTGCAATGACTTTTATTGTACGAAAAATGAAATATATATAATTTTTAACATTTAGTACTACAAAATATAACTAGCAATTCAATAGTAAAATCTGAAGATCACAATATATATATATATCAATATTCACTAGAATAAAAACTACAAAATTTAAAAAATTTTAAAAAATGCCTGTATAAAATTAAAGATTAAAGTTCATTGTTATAGCTAGCGTCGGCGTATATATATATATATATATATATATTGTAATTCTGCTCTCTTCATTTGTTTACTTTATTAGATTTATAAATGCCCAGGCGCCAATTCTATACAAGATAGAATAAAATTTATCATTGTAAATTGCTTTCAAACTCATTTAATTAAAAGATTCTTATATTGTAATTATTCTATGGCTTAGCTC